>CM053404.1:18768158-18820986 GCA_028644305.1 Xerus rutilus | reverse complement strand
TTTATGGAAATTGCATTGAATTGGCGTAACACTTTTGGTAATATGGCCATTTTGACAATGTCAATTCTGTTTATTCAAGAACATTAAAAAGCATTGGCACTGCAAAGGAAACAATGAAAACCATGAACAGAGAACATACAGAGTGGGAGAAAATCTTTGCCAGCTACTCTTCAGATAGGGGATCAATATCCAGAATATATAAAGAACTCAAGAGCCGGGCGCAGTGGCACATGCCTGTAATCCCAGCACTTTGGGAGGCTGAGACAGGAGAATCGTGAGTTCAAAGCCAGCCTCAGCAACAGCAAGGCGCTAAGCAACTCAGTGAGACCCAGTCTCTACATAAAACACAACTGCACATTAGTACAACCACTTTGGAAAGCAGTATGGAGATTCCTCAAAAGATTAGGAATGGAACCACTGCATGACTTCGCTATCCCACTCCTCAGTATTTATCTAAAAGAATTAAAAGCAACATACTACAGTAATACAGGCACATCAATGCTCATAGCAGGGCAATTCACAATAGCTACGTTATGGAACCACCCAGACGCCCATCAACAGATAAATGGATAAAGAAAATGTCACACACACACACACACACACACACACACACACACACACACATAGACTAGAGTTTTATTGTTATAAAGGATGAAATAATGGCATTTGGTGATAAGTAAATGGAACTGGAGAATATCACGCAAGGTAAAATCAGCCAAACTCAGAAAGACAAGGGCAGAATGGTTGCTTTCCTACATATGCAGAAGTTAGGAAAAACAAGTAAAAAAGAAGTGGGAGGAGATCATATGAAAATTGTAGGGAGATCAGTACAGGAAAGGGATTGAGGGAGAGGGAAGCAGGGGAGGAGGAACTGAAGAATGAAATTGACCCGATTACGTTATGTACTTATATGACTATACCACAGTGGATTCCACTTTTACACTTACACACACACACACACACACACGCAAATATATCTATAAAACATCAATTAAAAACAAAAAACAAAGAAGGAAGACCAGCAGAGTACAGGAAAGGGAACGGGAGAGAAGGAGGTAATGAAAAAAGCAATACTGGGGACTGAAATGGGAGAAACTGTATTCTGTGCATGTATGACCCACCATTATGTATAATTCACTAGTAAAAATATTTAAATAGAATTGGATTCAGAATAAATATAAATAACCCCTGTAACTCAATATTAAGGCAGCCAAAATAGAAATTAACATGAGATTGGAATATATACACATGCATGCATATAAACACACATGTATAAGCAGATATGCAAATGATAAGTGCATAAAATATGGTTCACGCCCCTGGATATTAATTATAAAGAAAAGGAACATTAAAGCCATGATGAAAAGTATCACATGCTCACCAAAATGACTATCATTAAAAGAAAAAAGTGCAGTTAATACCAAGTGTTCCTGAGGTTATGGAGAAACTGGAATCATCAAGATATGCTTCTGCTGAGAATATAAAATGTGTTTGGAAAACACTTTGGCAATTTCTTTAAAAGTTAAGAACACACTTTCTCAACCTCATGGCAACTTTCCTAGAGTTCTACTCCCAAGTAATAAATGTCCATCTACATGAGGACTTATATGCAAATGCCCATGATCACATTATTGATAGTAGCATAAATATTGGAAATCATCCAAATACTGTTCAACTGGTGAATGGATAAACAATATGATATATTCGTGTAATAGGCGAATATTCAGCAGGAAATTTTCATTCAGGGTCAGAGAAAGATCACCCTTTTAACACAGTTTTAAGGGAACAGTGAAGGATAAAAATAAAGATGTATTTTGATTATGAGTCATACTTAATCAACATACTGGTTTCATATGTTACATCTTAAGCAATTTGCTTCAAATTCGGGCTGTCTAATGAGCCAGAGCTGAGCTAGCAGCAAATCTATGCAGGAAGGAATGCCAGATTTTCCAGGCAACATCAGCTGTGAGTTTAATTTTTAAAACCATTTGTAATTATATGGAGTAATTTTGCTATGGCAATTTAGTGTCATGAATGAAGAGTTTTGGCCTTCTACTCCAATTCTTTTTTGGAGGTCTTGCTTTTCACATGTTAGTACAATTACATGCAACATATACATGCTATAGATCTGATTTTCAATATTGATAAGATACAGTTATATAGAATTAACAAAAATATTAATGGATAAATGGAATATGAATTCTTCCTTCTGTCCACATGAAGGTAGTATGACGTTTTGTCAAGCTGTCTATCCCAGACTGCCCCAGAATTTCAGCTTCACTACCTTTCTACTGTGCAATTTTAAAAAAAGAGCAAATTTGAAATTGATCCATTGATCTCTATGAACTTATTAGTTCTACATTTTATTGAGGAAAGATAAATTTTGTATATATACATATATACACACACATATGATGTGTATATAATGTATGAAAAATAAATCCTCATCTCTCTATTGACCAATATTCATCCCTTATAATCTTTAGCAATTTTCACAATTAAGATTAAAATCATCTCAGCCCCCAATAAAACACACACACACAAAAAAAAAACAAAAACAAAAATAATCTCAAACTTTTTCTTAGTTGATAAACTTGGATTCATATTTATTGTTTTATCACTAAGGAGATCCAGCTCAACTAACAGAAATGACAGCTACAACATGAGAAACATATTTTCACACATTTTCAAAACAGCTGCAAGAGAGATGAGATTCAACTTTAAGTTTTGCCAGAATTTTTCTGTGTGCTGTGAAAGTTAACACCACTCAAATGTGGATCTGCTAGAAGCTGAGGTGAATAATTCAAAGGTTACAGAAGTGAATGAACAAACATAAAATCCTGTCCTTAAAGTACTGCAACTTAGTGAGAGTTGGCCATAATTGTATAAAGCAAAATGGAGTGTATTCCAGAAACAAGATATAGAAGCTCTAGGAAGATTAAGGGAGACACAAACAAAGCAAAGCAAAACGTGCCACTTGAGGGACAATAAATATGGAGTACTCAAGAACAGAGGGGTTCTCTATCAATTGTGCAAGAGCGCAAAAGAATGTAGAGTTTTGCTTGAATTAATTAGAAGGGTAGATGTGTCAATTAAATCATTTTAAAAAAAATACAGCTCATTAATGGAGAAGAGAAACAAAGAGTAATAGTCTTAGTCACAATCACAAAATTTTGGTATTTGGAGAATACTCATAACAAAATGGTAGCTACCACATTTTACTTCAATCCATCCAAGAATATTTCTTTATTAGTGAATATTAATGTAGGTAATATTTTTTTGTTTAATGTCATAAATCATACTGGATATTTCCATATTCTGAAATAAGTATGCAATGCTTTAGTGAGGTGTGTCATTGAAACACATCAGATTTGATAAGCAAATGGAACATTCTTTCTTTGCAAAACTAATGCTGTTGGCCAAGGTTAAGAAATCTTACATGTTGGGTTTTAGTAGGCATCAGATTGACACACTATCAGGTGGTATCCTGGCAACCATAATACATCTTAGCATAGTGATCATCCTATCTAGCAGTAGAGGATGCATTGGGCTGTACTGTGTTTGAAACTGGACAGCACCTATGCTAATGGACTGTTCCTCATGTGATCTCTAAACTCTTACTGAAGGAGTTAAGTAGCCACTGGGATTTTAGTCACATTTCAAATGCCTGAATATTTACCTGCAATAATTTTTATTTGTTTGTATTATTTGCTTTGCAAATTAACATCTCTGAAACTCTACCGATAACAACAGGATATTGGGCTGAAGAGGATCTACTTGGAGTTAATTTAAAATGGACTACTAGTGGGGCAAGGTGGGGCATACCTGTAATTCCAGCAACTCCAGATGCTGAAGCAGGAGGATTGCAGGTTTGAGGCCAGCCCCAGCAACTTAGTGAGAGCTTGTCTCAAAATAAAAGTAAAAAGACTGGGATCTAGCTCAGTGGTAAAGCACCCCTTGTTCAATCCCCAGTACCAAACAACAACAACAAAGCCTACTTGTTTAGGGAAAGGAATGTCAGTTTAGCAGAGACTAAGTCACAGTAGCTGCTCAACAGGTAATAACTTACTATTACCCTCAAGTTAATATTTCTCCCTTCAACCATGAACATATACATCCTTCTAACTGTAACATGATTTTTAACATTGCATTGAATTTGCTTGATGCTTTGGTTAAGGTCTTTCTCTCTCCTTGGACTACAAAGACATACAGGCAAGAACATGTGTATTAATCAATATTCTACCTCCAGTTCCTACTATGGTATTTAGCGCTTAATAAAATATTTCTTAAAAATTATTTCCTATTTCTTCAATAGATATTAATTGATCATCTATCACTGAATGCAATAAATATTGAAGTGAGAAAACAAGGATCCTTAGTTGCATGGAGAACAACATTAAAAACATAAGCAACAGAAACCCATAGTAGAAGATAAAAAATAGAACATAGCTTGGGAATTCATAAAGGAGAAGCTCCTGAAATGTTCTTGAGGCAGCCAGCATTTGCTCTGAAGAAGAAAAACCAGAGCAGAGTTGTTTCAGATTTAGTGAATTTCAAAGGGAAACATACTTCATTGATTTAGTAAGTATGTACTCAGAATTACCCTTTCAGGGGTCAGCCAAATTCTGTAAGAAGCAACCGTGCAGTACTATCTGTGCACAAATGATGCTGATCAAAAACAGAATATGCTTTAGGCTGTCAGAACACGCCACAGCTTAGATTTATTTGTGTCTTCTAAAAGAGATACAGAAAATAGAACATTTCAAAATTCAAATAAAAATGTCCAGATAAGGAATTTTATTTTTTTCAATAGCATGATTATTAATGTAAAAACATCAGTTTGAGTCTTCCTAGTTTACCAGAATGTAGAGTGAATAAAGCTATACTCTATCCACATGAGGCATAGCTTTGTAAATATTCTATGCCTTAAAACACATATGATGGTTAACTATATGGGTAAATATTTAGCTGAATAATGTTTTAAAGCACCAAAAATGTTTCTATTCAGACCAAGCATATTTTGTATGTTTCAGAGTATATCACATTCACTCTATTATTTATACATTAGAAATAAGCCCAAGTCCCCTGGTAGTAAAGGGAATAAGGCATTATGAAGGTTCTCTAGTCTTTCCCTTATTTTTTCCTCTAGAATAACATGTTTTAAAAATATGAGTAGAAATTCTTCAGCTGTTCTATAAGTTTTCTTTGGATAAAGCAAAGATTAATACATTACACAGTAGCTTCAAAGAAAAGCAAATAAGAAAATTAGTAATCAGTATTCAGCAAATATTTTGACCACTTGTGTCTAATGCTGTTTAGTGTCTAAGAATGCTTGTATAATCAGAATGTCAACCAGGGTCTCCTGGCACCTTGGTGATTTAGATAATGTTGGTTCAAACCCCTAATTTCAAATTCTGTGGAAGGTAAAAGCCATCTGGTCCTTGAAAAATGTAGCATTTAATATGGGAGAAAAACAATATGAAAATAACTATAATACAGCAAATAATTGTACAAGTGACAGGAGAAAGGTTAAATAATTCATAAAGGTTCCTATGACACAGAATATTTAAAATCCATGAGAATCAGGAAGTAAGTCTTTGAAGATAGAGGTATTCTACTAGAGGTACAATAAAGAGTGTGAGTAATGAGCCTGTGGCAAGAAGACATGAGCATGAAGAAACACCACAACCATAGGAAAATACTAAAGCAATGGTATCCCCAGTTTATTAAATACCCCCTTCTTTCTTAATTATAGAAATTTATTTAATAAATTCTATTTCCCTTTAAGAGGACCAAAATGACAATGTGCAGATGTTCCAAATTGGCATTACTTTGTTCAAAATTATAATAACACAGCTGTCCTTTTGTTCTCACAATGAAGACTCATCAGAAAAATCTGATGGAAAGGGATGGATGCAGAGGAATATCAACACCGATGGTGATCACTGTAAAGTAAAATGACTCAGAGTCATCTACTTGCTCCAATTGTCTTCCGTACTGGAAAGAATCCTACTAATTTTTGGTCTACTTTGTTAGAAAGAAGAACGAATAAATGCCTCCCAGTGGGCTTCTACACTCGGGAACATTTTATTATTCTATGATTTTATCTAAATAGACATTAGATGTACATCACCACTAAAGGAAGACATAGTATGCTGCCCAATCTGACACAAACAGGCCATGATTCAGCTGTTTGAATTCTATGTACTATCCTGTACCTTGTAAAATACAGGAGGAACAGAGATGTCCACCATTGTTAAAGGCTTTGTTGGTAAGCAAGTGTTACTTGGTTGCAAAGTGTGAGGAAAAAGAATAGACAAGGAGAGTAACTAAATGGGAGATATTTCAGCAGAGTCAAAGTTTGCACTATATGGCATATAGGGTTTTCCCTCAAAATTTTCTGCCAGGATTGCTTCCTGGACATCTTCTAATACCACTTTTTTGTACTTTCGATCATTTTTAAGGAAAATCTGCTGAATTCCAGAACAGACCTGTCACTCACTTAACTCACACGTGTCCTTTAGCTTAAAATTCTATCTATTCAATAGAAAAACAAAGATGACAACTTTGGGGGTGTGGATACAATAATTTCTCATAAAATGGTAAGATTCATTTTATGAATGTGTCTTATGAATTATTTTACAAATATTGAGGACTTTTGGCATATGTGTGGACCATGTCCATGAAATTTACAAGCTAGAAAGGATTTAGGAATCCAATACTATCATTTCTCAGATGAGAACACAATAGCCTCAAAAGTTTGAGTGATATATGCAAGGTTACATGATTATTTGGGGGAAGAATCAGGGGGATAAAATTCAGATTGGTTTGGGGTTCTGAGAGTTTATTACCATATTATAACAAGCCCACATATTTAGACACTATCAAATCCTTTTGTCTTTTATCCTGTGCTGGAGTATAGACAACAGTAAAACAAGTACCTCTTATTCATTCGTTGAAATGGCTGAATTCAGAATTATGAGCAAAATCTGACTTGTTTTTCTGACTTTTCTGATTTCTATTCTCTAAGGAATGGAGGTAAGTCAGCATTTCCCCACCAGTAATATAATTTGGAACTTTCTTATTTGTATTCCTATTTGTGTCACATTTAATGAATCAGAGGCTGTGTTTAGCGTATAGCCAGTGCTGAGGTTTATGAAATAAGAGATTGCTATCAGCTTCATAAAAACAGGTCAAAGGCAGTATCTTTTCTATATCTTGTTATCCCTTTAATACCAGTAACCTTAAACTTGGTATTAAACTTGGCTGCTGAAGAAAATACAAATGTTGCAATGCTAAAAATAAGGCACTGACAATAAGAGCAGATATTCTCTGATGCTTAAATATTTTGTGACATTGTTCTTAATTTCTGTAGTAATTTAATGCCAAGGGAAGATTATACTTACTACTCTCTACAGTCTACAAATACATTTTCTGTTTTTGAAGGAAGATTCTGAGTGTTTCGTATAAACGTCCGCATTGTTTAAATGATACCTCGCTTGTTTACACATCAGGCTTTGGCCAATAAATGAATGGTAACCAAAAAAGTTCACTTCTCATGGTGAGGGACACAAACAGGAGATGGGAGAAAGACCTTTGCGTGGTGTGTGTGTGTGTGTGTGTGTGTGTGTGTGTGTGTGTGGTGTGTTTGTGTGTGTGTGTGAAATAAAACATTTGAAAAACTCCATTAATTTCCACCTGATTTCCACCTGTTTCTAGGAGTTCATTTCATTTCTCATGTTGGGCCATTATTTTTGCCAATAAAAGATATATAAACCTGTTACCAATGTAGATATTTAGCATCTAAGTTTGGACATAATCTGTCATGGTTAAACTTTTCACTTGTGTCTTTCATTATTTTCCTTTCCAAACCAGATGGGTGAACAAATAGGGAAAGCTACTCTCTCCTATGCAGTTATTTTAAGTTATTAAAAATAAAATAAATGCCAAGATCCAACCATTTGTCACGCCCCATTCTAGGACCAGGGATGTGAAAGTAAACAAAAGAAATAATGTTGTCACGTAGCTTATGTTCTAGTAAGAAGATGTGCTATAATATATAATGATGATTGAACAAAGTAATAGATACAATTAAAGAAGGCTTGGATGGTAGAAAGAAGTGAAGGCAGAGGAAATGTTATTTAAGCTGAGACAAGGATGATGGGAAAGGATAAACCATCTGGCAGCAAATGTATTTTAGGAAGTAGAAAGAGCGAGTACAAAGATCAGGAGATGGAAACAGGTTTTACATACTAAAGAAGAAAGGAGAACAGGTGGGGGGTACAGAGTAAAAAAAAATGAGGAGAGAGATATGACACAGGACTGAAAATATTCAGAACACAAGTTGCATGGGTCTTCATAGGCTGAGGACAAGATTTCTATCTGCAAAGAATTTCAAATTTGGTAGCAGATTTAATTTTAAGTACAGGAAATTAAAAAAACAGTATAGAATTTGCTATGAATGGCATCACTACTATCATATTTAAAAATCACACACTTTTTGTAGCCTAGTTCATCTACTCTTCATGGTCTATTTTGAACCAGGTCATATAATAGGCACAGGCCTGTAAGAAAAGTTTAGTACAAGGTCTAACCCTTGAACTTAGTTGGGATCTTACATTCTAAGTATGATGATGGAGATAAGCACAGAGATGTGTGGGTAGATAGAATAGACCAGGAATAATGGAAATGGTTTCATGGAGGAGGTAGCCTTCAGCTGACTTGAAAGTGAAAAAGAGAAGAGCATTGTAAATAGCCTGATTGATGGTATGGAATTATATTTTAAAAAAACATAAGACAACAGGCAAAATTCAGTACTGTTCAATGAAAAGTCAAAAGTATTAATTATTATACACTTCTGCTTTGGGTGTTAATAAGCCAGAGAATGCACTGTTGCTGGCCGCTAGAAAGCAAATAACCTCATGTGACTTCCTACAGGAGCCATGAGACAAGAGATTGAAGCTAAACTCTTGGAACCTAGAGCTGATAGCAAACAAGAAAACTGAATCTCAGTAATACAGCTGTAAGGTGATGAATTTTGACAACAATCTTTGAAGTTTAAAGGACCCTTAGCCTCTGAGGAGAACTGAACCTCTGTCCAACACCTTGATACCAGCTTGTTCACACACTGAGTTGAGTATCCACTTATCCTGTTTATGCCCTCCAGACTCAGGAAAATTGCAAGATAATAAATGAGTGTTTAAACCATTAAGTTTGTGGTAATTTGTTACACAATGCTAGAAGACTAACAAACTGTTAAATAATTAGTGAATTCATTTCCTAATTGAAAATCATTTAGTGGGAAACAACTACATGCTAACTAGCATAATAGGCAATGGGATTTAGAGTCAAACGTGACCACCACCTCTTAGTTCCCCACAAAACAAGAAAAAGTTTTCTTAGGAACTTATTTACTTGGTTAAAAAAAAATCATTGCCTTTATTTCTTAGAATATTGTCATCTGTATGTTAGGTGGAAAAGGAGAAGGTGAATGTCCCAGGTCAGGGAGAGAACTATGTTTTGTTCTCATCAGACTCTTCATTCCCACCCATATTGTAAGGGTAGATCTTCACTGAGTGTACTGATTCAAATGCAAATATCTTCCAGAAATACCTCACAGAAATAATATTTTACCACCTATATGAATATCCCTTAGCTCAGGCAAGTTGACACTTAAAATGATCCGTTATAGTTGGCATAATATGTCCTTAGCTGCTTTCCTCTTCCAAACCCTTCCACCATGATGTTCTGCCTCACGCTAGTACCAAAGCTAAGGAGTAGGCCATCTATGGACTGAGACATCTGAGCCATGGGCTCCCCCGAAAATTGTTCTTGTCAAGTCTTTTAGCCGCAGCCATGAAAAAGCTGACAAAAACATCTTACCATGGGTTTCATTGGGTAACTATGGGTAAGATCATGTTCAGTAGAGACTTAAAAATCTGATGCAATCTTACTGTCAGTCAAGAATTAAGAGGTGGTACCTGGGCACGACTCTCTAGAAACTTTCCTAAAACCCCCAATAAAACTAGGGAGCAGGGGGGTACAACATCATTCTCCTCTCTGAGAAGACCACTCTGTCCCTTAGGACATCTTTCCTTTATCCTCTAATAAACTCTGTTATACTTAAAAAAAAATAGTTGGCATGATACTTTATCCTTAATCTGAAACCATTTTAAGCAAGAAGTATGACTATAAAATAATAAAGCTTTCTTTAAGAAAAACAATTCCTAATAAAATGGTGTAAACAACTTTTTTTCTTTGAATAAGAAATTAATCTTTCCTCATTAATTTTATGTGACAATAGATTGTTTCCAATGCAAATGAGCATTAACATAGGTAAATTAACTTCCTTAATTTCTGATTTTAAAAAAAAATTAGAGAATTGTAAGTATATGTTGCCATCACAAGCATGTGCAGCATGCCTGAATTGAAGGATAGTAATATGTATTTTAATCTACATATTCTAAATTAAAACAAACAAGATATATTTTGAATTTTTACAGGTGATTCTGCCTTCCACTTTCCAAATTACTTCATTCACAATGTAGAATTCTTCTCTCAATTAGACTCAGTTAAATTCAAACTAAAAAAAAAAACAAGGCTTCCGTAACTTTATTATATTCTCCCATCATGTGGATTCTAGGGTCTCTCTGCAAAATACATGTTACTCTCTGCATTGAGTAAACTTGATCTATGAAAAAAATTACAAGATTCCAATCTTTGTCTCAAAATAAAACTCAGACATATTATGTAGCCTTTATCTCTTTCAATAACATCAGGTGTCTTGCACCAACCAAAGTATTTGATAGATTGTAAAATGAGATACTTTCAAATGAAAAAGATGTCACTGCTATGCATATTCTTGTCATTTTTTGAGGTGCCTTTCTTAAGAACTGTCTGAGAGGTGAGAGACACAAGGACCATTTTGTAAATATAAAAGGTTATTTTAGGGTGTTAAGCAGTAGTAACTAAATCAACTTACTTGAATCCATGCGAAAGGCTGAGACCAGGATAAGAAGCAAAATATAGCCTACAATTCTTGCCCAGAAGAGTCTCTCCTGATTTCAGAATGTAAAATTTTACAAGAATATGCTTATTATTAAATTTCTCCACCACAGTCTATTATATTCAACCTAGATAACCCCACTAGTCAATGGAGCTGGCATCTATTTGCTTACAGTATTTAGAGAAATTAAACTGTCAATCTTCATTTATCCTGATGGCTATACCAACATGTCCTATGTTTATCTGAGTCTTATTTAAATTTAAAATCATCTTGGTGGCAGTCCTTTGTTTAAGATTGCTATCTTCTGATGAGATCCAGGATACTGTAGTCTAACCCATCAGTACAAAAAAAAAAAAAAAAAAAAAAAAGCCTGATGACATCAGAGAATGTAAAACAAAACAAAACAAAAAGCCAGTCTCAGATCTATGTCCTTGGATTATAGCGAATAGCTGAGGGGGATGATTCACTCCACCATGTGATGCTTTGAAGTCTGTTTCATTGAGGTTATACCTGGAGGGCAGTTGGGTTAGCCTTCTCATCATTTCAGAAACATGAACTACATCATGTGAAAGCTTTGGACATTCAGAAGCTCACACAGATATTTAGTTATGGGACACATCACATAAAACAAAAATGGAGACCCACTGGATGCTGATCTCCATTCTCCTCCTCAACCCAAATCTTCTCCAGTTCTGGATTAAATAACTAGTGGGTGATTTTAACATTAACAGACATCTATCCCCATCCCTAGTTCTTATAGTCCTTTCACCATCCTTTCCCAGGATTTTCATGTTGCTTTCTATCACTTCAACCTCCAGAGTATTTTTAGTTCTTACCCTACTTTGCCATGCTCTGTAAGCTATAATCACTCCTTTTCGTGCTCACATCAGTGAAATTTCTATTTCTATCTTACTGCCCTCAGAAAGTACAAAACTCTGAGGCATTAAACAATACATGGGAATTAGTTTAATCAGCTAACAGTTAAAGCATCAGTTCACAAAGTGCTCTCTGAACCAGGAGCATTAGCAAAATTGAGAATTTTTGAGAGATGCAAATTATCAGGCAACATCCCAATAGCAGAGGGTGGGGGCACATAGCTCTGTAGTCTGTTTAAGGAATCTTCTGGGTGGTTCAGATGCACAATCAAGTTGTTGAACCACTAAGGAAGAACAGTCCAAACTGATTCAGCAGGTATTTTGGCATTTACTGAACATCTACTTTCCAACAGAGAATTTTTAAACTCTAAATAAAGCTCATTTGGTACACAGTGCATATTCATGTTTCTGTGGCCCAAATGCTTAGCACTATGCCTTGAATATAATGATTTATTTGATCTACTTAAGAATTTCAATATAGCCAAACTTAATAAAGACTACATTCTGTGGAGTCAGGTTTGACTTACTGTTACAGGTTAGGTTGATGTGGTTTGGTGGACCTGGGCTCAAGTCCTGGCTCTATGAGTTTATCAAATAAATATTTCTTAGGTTATAATTGATTTCTAAGTTTAAGTTTTCTCCTCCATTAAATGTGGATTGCAAAACCAATTCCAAAATGTTGTCGTTAGAGTTTGGTGCTGACATTTCAGATATGATACCAAATGCATGATCTATGAAAATAAAAAGAACTGATAAGCTAGATTTCATTAAATTTAAAATTTGTGCTCTGCAAATAACACTGCCAAGAAAATGAAAAGACAAAGCACCAACTGAGAGAAAAGCTAAAGACACATTTGAAAAAAGATCTATATTTAAAATACACAAATAACTCTTGAACTCTTTGATAAAAAAATAACTCAATTAAAAAAAATGGTCCAAAGTCCTTAACTGATACCACATCAGAGAACTGACCAACAGCAAATAGTCCTCTGAAAAGATGTCCTACTCTGTATCTAGTAGAATGGCCAAAATAAAGAACAGTGACATCACCAAATGCTGGTGAGGATGGGGAACAGGAACTCTCATTCCTTGCCTCCTAGGAGAGCAATATAATATTACAGCCAACCTCAAAGGTAGTTTAGTAGTTTCTTAGAAAACTAAACATAATTGACCATATGACACAGCAATCATGCTCCTTGGTCTTTCCCCAAAACAGCTGAAAATTAATGCCTACACAAAAACATGCACATGATGTTTAAATCAGCTTTATTTGTAATTGCCAAAATATGAAAGCAACTGAGATATCCTTACATATATGATGGGATGAATAAATTATGATCTATTCAGACAATGGAATGTTGCTCATCAATAAAAAAAAATGAGAAATCAAGGCATGAAAACACATGGAGGAAACTTAACAAGAATATTACTGGTGAAAGAAGCCAAGGGGAAAGTTGTACACTATGAGCTTTCATCTACAAGACTTCTTGGCAAAGGCAAACCATGGGAACAATAAAAAGTTCAGTGGGGGACAGTAAAAAGTTCAGTGGTTGACAAGGGTTAGCGAGGATAGAGAGTTGAACAGGCAGAGCACACAGAATGTGTGGGATGATGATATTCTACTCTGTGCATTGTACTAGTGAATGTATCAGACATTTGTCCAAACCCATAAAATGTGCACCACCAAACATGATCCCCAATGAAAACTATGGTCTCAGAGTGGTAATGATGCATCACTGTAGGCTCATCTATTGTAACAAATACAACACCGTGGAAGGGGACACTAACAAGGGTGGTTGTCCATGTGTGAGGACAGAAGGCAGGGGACATATCTGTACCTTCATCTCAAGTTTACTGTGGACTTAAAATTATTCTAAAAAGTAAAGCTTTTTTTCTTTAAAGTTGTGTGAATTAAATTAGATGTTATCTTAATGAGTTTGATACAAATATAGGCCTAGTTTAAATGTATTAATGATTCTTTTATTATTGTTTTCCATCTCTTTTGAATATGGTTTTGAGATTTATTTTAATGAGTTAAATATATCATGCCAGATTTTTTTTTCCAGGAAGCTGCTAGGAAAAACATCTTCACATTCAATTCTCAATGCCCATTTCATTTCTGCTATACAGCAGACAAAGTGCAGAGTTGATTTAGAAGGAGAACATATAACCCACCTCTGACTTGAATTTCAGTTGGGCTACTGTACTGTTCAAGTGAAGACCCACACAAGATATTTCTAGGAAAGGTTTCTGTTTGTCCCTAAAGGTTGCTGGATCACAGCACAGAACATGTCCTTAGCCAGGAAGCTATAAGTCTCCAACTATTATAGTCAAGGCCAATTCAGTACTTAATACAAGGTAGATCCATACATTCAATCAAGAACTTTAGTTTTCAGACTGTTCAACAGTAGTCTCAGGCCTCTTCACTGAGAAAAATAGATTTTTGCAACATCAGTTCGTATAGCAGCCTCCCAGTTTTGCCAACAAATATCTGTTCTCCAAACTGTGAAGCCAGGAGGGAAACACTGGATCTGAATTTGTGGATATAAAGTGTTATGAAGCCTAAGTGCTGTCTCTTGCTGGGTTTAGTATATGATGTGCATGCTGCGGTTCAATTACAGTCAGCAGTCAGTCACCAAGAAGTCTCCCTGCATGCACTAAGCTCTACGTGACAGAAGGAAAAAGCTGGCCTCCAACCAGTGCATGCAATGTGGGTGACCTGGGAGGTTTCCAGTTGTACCACCCCAGGCTCCCAAAACACTTCAGGTAAACATACAGTCTTTAAAAACATGTGGAGCCTCATTAGATCTTCTTAAAAATGGAAAAAACAAAAAAATACACACACAAAAAAAACAATTTAGGACATTCACTTCCAAATAAATGTACAGCTCCATTCACGAGTCTAGCAGATGCTGTCCCTAAGAAAAATACAAATGAAATATCAAAAGAGTGGGAACTAGACTGGGAACATCAGGCTATTTGTCCTGCTTCATAAAAGGATAAGAAGAACAAATTATTTAAATAATTTGTTAAATAGAGATTAATTTACATAGTACTTTACAATAGTCCAATTTTGGCTTAACAGTGATACCTTTTAGATATACCTATTTACAAATTGCCTGTCTGTCACTTTAAATATAGGTCAGTTTGCATATGATAGGGCTGGTTTCTCTTCCTTTAGAATTTTGGGAAAAGAGTAAAGAAATTAATTGCTAAACTAGACCAGAGTCAGAGAACTATTTTTTCCAGGTTATCATAAAAGATATTAAATCATAGTGTAAGATTAGCAAACTGGGCTAAAATGGTGTACCTTCATTTCAATTACATTTGTTATTCTTCTGATATAATTTCTTTGATCAAAACTTTAAATTGCCACTATAAAAAGAAGTTCACTCAAAGAAGTGTGGCTTAAAATCCAGAATATCAAAGAATTTTTGCTCTCAGCCTCCAGCTATAGGTAAGTATTCGATTCAGGAAGCTCAGCGTTAAAGGAAGAGCCCAGACACTTAGAACTGGGAGAAAGGCGCTATGGAGAGAACCCTGCTCTTGACCCCAAGCTCCATCATTAAAGAGCTGCATGGCCCTGGGTAACTCACATACCCACATCATCAAGTTCCATGACTGGCATTATACTGCAAACCACTGAAATGTCAGCCTGCCTTTGCACAAATACTCCTTTTGCATAAATTCCTTCTTCCCTAGTTCCAATTACTATATTATTTGAAGTGTTTGCTCTAGCAGGGCCTCTTTAGGCATTCTCTGGCTCTATTAGATGTAGCTGA
The DNA here is from genome assembly GCA_028644305.1 of Xerus rutilus. NCBI lineage: Eukaryota > Metazoa > Chordata > Mammalia > Rodentia > Sciuridae > Xerus > Xerus rutilus. The sequence continues at coordinate 18,805,324 of CM053404.1, read as the reverse complement.
CTGTAAAATATCTTCAACAATACTGTGGACAACTTCTAATATTTATATTGTGCCTATAAAATGTTGTGGTGGTAATAGGGTTCATTAATCATAGATCATTTTTTGTGGTACTGGGGATTGAACTCAGGGGCATTCGACCACTGAGCCACATTCCCAGTGCTATTTTGTATTTTATTTAGAGACAGGGTCTCACTGAGTTGCTTAGTGCCTTGCTTTTTGCTGAGGCTGGCGTTGAACTTGTGATCATCCTGCCTTAGCCTCTCAAGCCACTGGGATTACAAGTGTGTGCCACCGCACCTGGCTTAATCATAATCTTTTGTTATTTTTTTATCTACATGCTTCTTGACCTCATCAGATGTAAATGTCTTAAAAATAAGCAAGTGTACCTTGCTTAACTTTGATTTTACTAGTAGATGTTTAGTAAATAAAGATTGAATAATTGTCTTCCTCAATAAAATGTGAGAATACCGACTGAAAATCCATCTCACAGAATGTTGGCACACTACAATTATGAATATTAGAAGTCTTCCAACTTTCACAAAATATATACATTCAGAAGTTTTTACAGTCTCCCAAAGACACAAAGAGGACGTTTGTGAACAATCCTATGACAGTTCATCAACAGAACAGGAATGTGCTGTGAACGCTCTAATGCCCAGCCTCAAGTTGCTCATCAGGAACAGAAAATAAGCAAGGAAACACTGGGCAGTGAATCAAAAATGAAAACTTATGGCTATACTATTTGTGTTCGTTCTGTTTTTAGGTAAAATACAAAATATAGGGAGATAAAAGATCAGGCAAAATGCAGACATACTTTGAAATGAAACTACAACTTCAAGAATATTTACAAACACTCATTCTGCCACCAAGCCCACATTTTATGTGGTAAATCTGCTTCTGAAATCTGGGGAATTGAGTCCTCTAGGATCAGAAGAAACATTGACTTATACTTGGTGCATGCTTCTTAGATACTGTATAACGAACCTGGGGAGAAAGGCCACCAGGGCCAGGATGACATTGAGTCAGGAAGGTTACCGAGGTTCATATGAACACAGGCAGAAGGAAGAGGAGAGAATATACTACCAAAAAGCTGAGTGATTCATGGGAACAGGAGCAAATGGAAGGAAGACAAAGGCGACCGAGTCTTAATGTTAAGACCAGACTTGTTTATCCAAAATTTGCCTGAGAATTATGATACCACTGATAGCCAAATGTTCATAAATCTAACTTATTTGCACAGATTCAATTCATAATTTGCTGCACATATTTATGAATGTGGGAATAACATGGAAACAAACACTTATTTTCTTTTGTAGGCTTAAGGAAGGATGCCATGCACTGTAACTGGATTGGCTGGGCCATTTTTCTCTTGTCATTAAAACTCCTGGAAAGGTAAGGATGGGAAAGGAAGGACTATAAGGTACATGTCAACTGGATATATTTATACTCATCCTTCTTTCTTGCTGGCCTCAACAATAAAAGCTCCATGAGATTGCCCTTGTCTTGCACAAAGTTTCACACATAATGAGTAACTAACAAGCATGTGATTAATAAAATTAATGTGATTAAAGAAACACTCTTAATAGTGACATTTAAAGAAAATGGTGCCTTGGGTTTATTCAATGAGAAGAGTGTACTGAGTGTGAAGTTTAAAAGTTTAGATTGAGCTACATCAGCACAAAAATCGTATTCCCCACAAAAAGAGTATCCAGAGGATGGGGTTGTACCCTGAGGTACAAGAGTGGGGAAGATGTGGACAAGCTCTTCTCTCCATTCCAGTTTTATTCAGCATCATCCCAAAGCCTCAGCAGAGGAAGAACCCTAGAGATGAAAAAATGGGGATCCAAGCCAGCCCTACCATTTTCAAAGATGTTGCTTGGACCAATCATTGTGGTTTCCTAGGTCTCCTGTTTCCTTATATTAAAAGTGGTAAGAAGACTGGAAGCTTACTCTGCGCTTCTAAGGCAAATCCTTTCCTTTAAACCTGATGACACAGGTGTGAATGAAAGTCTATACCCAGGCACATACTAAAGATCCTACAACCACCAGTGTGTTTCTCTATATCTCAAATTTTACTTTTTAACTTTTAAACATCCCCCTCACTGAACTGCAAAATCTATGATTTTTCTAATATAGAATAAGGTTTGTATGTATACAAACTTCTAAGGGAAGATGAGCCTTCCTCAAAGCTGTGACAGTTTGAGGCTTTGATTTCTAGCAACTCTCAGTAGATCACTTCATGCTCTCATGAGTCACCCCAGTTGCAAAGGCAAGGAACCATGTGATGTCTAGTTTTCCTTTTACATCCAAAATTTAATTTTAAAAATACTTTTGAAGATCATTCTTCTTCTCCAAATTTAACACAGTTTTAGTCTTCTTCCATTCTATGGTATTCTAAATTAAATTTACCCTTTGATCAGTTAATGTAGGAAACAATACACATAGGGTAACTTTTCGTAAATCCTTGGATCAATTAAACATCACTTAATTATAAATAGGGTACAGTGTCTCTAAGCTTCCTTCTTTTTCAACAAATCAAATCAAGTGAAATATAAAATGTTGAGAAAAATGTGTCTGCCTTCTCTAAAATTTGATATGCTATAATATCATGTTAGTATTCATAACAGCTAGTTCACTTACTTCTTGATCATAATATGTTGAAATTATTGTAGATAGAATAGATAGAATTACTGTAGATAGAATAATTGTCTTGCTTTTACTATTATTTTTACTATGGTTATATTCCTTATCAATTTTATAATAATTAGATTAGATTTGTCATGGGTGAACTACTGCTTTTTGTGTTCAAGAAAGATATCCAGGTTGTTGAGGGTAATATGGAGTAAAACTTTCAAGATTATTTGGCAAGAAAAAATATGTTCTTTCTATAAATTTTTAGTGGATAATTTACCAGCACCTTTCCTACAAGGCTTCTCCAAGCTGAGTAAAAACATACTTCACAGCTTGGGGCCCCACAGAAAGTCTCTACTGGCAGACTTTCTGGGAAGACTCTGTGCCATGTTACTGAAAGATTATCAGGAGCTCTAAATCAAAATGCCACCTCCACCCCTGGATAAGAAGGCAGGAACTACACTCCCACAAGGTAAATTCACCCAAACATTTATTATCATCAAGGACACCTGCCCAACTTTGAAGGACTCTCCCAGGAATACATCTCTCAGTCATCGCAGGTGACTGAGACACATGTCAGGAAATGAATTTGCCAGCATTAGGCATTAAGAACAACAGCACAGTCACAAGCCACCTTTAGGGAAACACTTCTACACAAACCACAAAGCTTAATCTGAATTGGGATAAATGAACCATTACCCTTGCAACTAATAAGTTTTTTTATACTCAACATTTCATATCATAAATAATTTACACTGAAATAAGTCTCCCAAATTAATATGTATCCATGTAAATCTTACACATAGAATCTTTCTGGACAGAAACATTCATTGATATCAACATAAAATATGATTCAAAAATACAGGCAGTCTGAGCCAATTTGAAGTCAAAGAGAAACAAGAGATTTTGTATCACTCTAGGTCCTCCAATAGCTTCAAACACTGTTTGAATATGATCAGGAATAAAACTCTTTAACCTTATCCTATGCAAGGGTAGGTTAACTGTATCCATGGCTTCAATTCAGAATTAAGAGATACATAAAGAAGTTACCATCAAAATCAGAAGATTATGTTTATCTTCAGGATGAAAGAAAGGATAATTCATCACAAATACTTCAATAATGTATTAATTCAATTTATCCTAATATGATACCCAAAGTCCAGGCAACAAAAACAAGTGGGATTACATCAAACTAAAATACTTGTGTACAACAAAGGAAACAACAGTGAAAAGGCTACCCATGAAATGGTTGGCAAAGTCTTCATCTCCAAAATATATAAAGAACTCCTGAAACTTGATAGCAAACAGATAAAACAGAATGCCAAACCTGATCTTAGACGTTTTCCCAAAGACGACCTAAGTGGAAATGGCCAAAATGTAGGGGAAAAAAAGTTTAGTGTCACTAGTCATCAAATAAATGCAAACCAAATCCACAATGAGATACCACTTTGCACTATTATTTTAAAAAAGAGAGAAGGGGAGAGAGAAGCTGGTAGGGGTGTGAAGAGATGAGAACACTGGCATATTGTTAGTGGGAAGGAAAATGGGGGTGGTCACTGTGGGATAGTATGTAGGGTCCTCCAATACTGCAAAAAGAACTACAATATGATCCAGCAATTCCACTACTGAATATTTATCCAAATTAATTAAAATCAGGATAGACATGCTAGCACTCCTGTATTCACCACAGCACTGTTCAAACTAGACAAGATGTGAACACACCTAAATGTCTATTGAAAGATGAACAGATAAAGAAAACAAAACATGGTGAATATGTAAAATGGGCTACTATTCAGCCTTAAAAAGGACATTTGGCCAGTGTTCCTGGCATCTGTGAAGCTTGGAACAGGAGGACAGAAATTTCAGGCTAGCCTTAGTAAGTTAGAGAAATCCTTCCTCAAAATTAAAAAAAAAAATCAAAAGGACCAGGGATGTAGCTCAGGGGCAGAGTGCCCTGAGTTCCAATCTCAGTACTGAAAAGAAAGAGGGTATATTCTGAAATGTGATGACGGGTAGATATTAAGGGCATTTTACCAAATGAAATAAGATAGTTATAGAAAGTTATAGAAAGACAAATACTGCATGATTCTTCCTATATGAAGTATCTAAAATAGCTGAATTAATAGAATCAGGGAATGGAATGGTATTTACAAGGAATGAGGGAAGAGGGGAAATTGGGAGTTGCCAATCAATTGCTAGAAAGTTTTTTTCAAGCAGTTTGAATAAGCTCTATATATCTGCTGCATAACATGGTATATTGTACACTTGAAAATTTGCTAAAAGGGTAGATCTCATGTTAAGTGTTCTTAACAAAATAAAATTTTGTTCTGTGTCCTAACACCTTAAGAATGGGAGAAATATTGCATTTTAATTGGTACTAGTGATAATGGTGATTGAAGAAGTGAAAAAAAAATCAGAAGAAAGGGACCAGAGACAAATTTTTAATCTTTTTTGAAGGAGAGATTAAAATTGCTTTGACAATTTTTATTGGCTTTAAAAAATTTTTATATGTAGAGAGAGTCAGTTCTCCTCACCTGCAGGTTGGGCTTCTGCAGATTCAATTATTAACTGAGAATCCAAAACGTTTTTTGGGGAAATTGCATCTGTACTGAACTTGCACAGATATTTCCTTGTCTTCATCCCTAAACAACACAGTAGCTATTTGCATAGCATTTGCATTGTATTAGATGTTACATTTAATCTACAGGTGATTTAAAGTATATAGAATGTGTGTAGCTTACCTGAAAATACAGGCATTTTATATTAGGGATTCGAGAATCCACAGAATTTGTTATCAAGGAACTAATATCCTGAGAATAATGAAGGATGAATGTATGTATATACATAAATTATACACAAGTAGACAACTTCAATATTTGAGAAATGAGTGCCCCGTGTAAACAACATTACCAGCATCCCCAGAAACCCCATCTTCTTTTCTACAGTTCACCATCTATCCCACAGATGAACCACTCCTCTTACCTGCTATAGCATAGATTAATTGTGCTTGTTCTTTTTGCTTATTTTTAATTAATATAAATGAAATGCTCTTGTATGTACTCTTAGGTTTGGCTTCTTTTAAATCAACATTAAGTTAGTGAAAATCAACTCCCTTCATACATTTAGTTCTAGATTGTTCTTTCTCAACACTGAATAGTTTCCCATTGAGTGAATACATGATATTTTATTTATATGTTATAAATAGATTTCTGAGTAGTTTTCTCAGGTTCACTTTAGATGATGTTTGTACATACTTTAGGTTCCTCTTACATATTTATGTTATTCAAAATACAACACAACATGGTTTATATGCTAAAATATTCCTTGAAGAAAAACTGTAGGGAATCAGTCAAATGATACTGGTGAACCTCAGTCGTCTTGGTCATTTTTATATGTCTTTCTCATTTTTTCCTTTAAAAATACATTATTTATGAAGTAAATATAAATATTCATAAAATGGGCTAAGTCAATCTCAAACCAATCTCACCAAAAATTATTAGATCATGCTAATCATTTGAAAATGGACCAAGCCAAGCTATGGCATAGAGCAGAACCATTCTTCTCTGAATGGGATCCTGCAAGGTGAAATGACGACCTTAGTAAACAGCAATGACTATTTGCCGACCGACCTATGTGAAACTTACTAATCAGTCTGCGTTTACCTTTGGGGAATAAGTCTTCTTGTAGAATTTATTACAAACTCAAAATCCTGCAGGGCTGAGAGATGTGCTCTCGTATTGACAGTTTCTTGCTAATGGTGCAGTCCTCACAACACAACACAAAGAATTAAAAAAAGAAACACTCACTGAAAGCATGTTTAATTATTTGCAGGGTTGTTTTGCTTCCTGATGCCCCTAATTATGAAATGGGTTGTAAAAATTAATTTGGTCTTACTGGGAATGATAGTGGCCAAATTGTATAGTTATATTGTGTACATGTACAAATACATAACAACGAATTCCACCATTATGTATAATTATACTGTATCAGTAAAAATCTGGAAAAATTATTTGGCCTAATTTTATAGACCCTCATGTTTGATGAGATTACAGCTAATCAGCATATAGCTTTCTATAATTTTTCATATACACCTTTTGCCTATTTTCCCATCTTTCTCACATTTTTAGTAAGTCTACCTAAATAACTAATTGAACATGTGCAGCTAAACAATTTAAAAAGATGGATATCTTTTATGGCACCTCCTGTAGTAATAGGCAGCACTCATGGTTATTGCCTTAGACTTTCCCTCACTGATAAGTTCTCCACCAATGACAGAAAGCAGTTCCTGGCACACTGACAGTTTCTAAGATCTCTCTCTTTGCTACTGTGGCTGCGGGTTTTGTCCAGTGACATAGGAATCTACTCAGCAATGTTCAGAGAAGACCAGAATTAGAACACACAGAAATCACTCAGGGACAACCCTCCACCCCAGTCCTTAGTCTTCCCAGCAGGATGAAACTCCAGTTGGCAGCAGTAGAAATTTGCTCATCAATCTGCATAAAATCTAGGGTATTTTTTCTCCCACTCCTTCATTCACTTCCTTTTTTTTTATATTCTGTTCCCTGAAGTCACTTCCTAAATAGATCAAATGTCTTATCAAAATGTTTTACTCAAGGCGTGCTTTGAGAAAACCTGAAGCTAGGTATTTCTCTCTTAGCATCTCAAACTCTTCTAAAGCCAGTTAGTAGATCCCAACTGAGTTCTTAACTGTGATTCAGACAGTTATGTTAATAGGTCTATTTATGGAGAAGAGGGATTTCATTCACCAAGATTCTTGACTGAAGCATTCATCAGAATGATAAGTAGATGGATAGAAGGCAGAGTTGATTAAAAAGTGCTTTCCCAATTTCCTTGATCAAAGGACTCCTTTTGTTGTGTATTCATCTACCAGGATGCTAGTGATTCTTAGAGCACAGTTCAGTAAATGATGATCAGAATTTCAAAGCTCAAATGTTCATAATACTCATAAAATTTATGATAAGGAGAATTCCAAGGACATGGAGACACTTGCAGATAGGAGAGTGCAAATGTCCTATAGACCAAGAGGGTCACCTGTGCCATTCGGCAACCAGCTCCTACCAACCAGCTTGTTCCTCCCTTTTAGTGAGCCCATCCACAGTCCACTGTAGCCCTTCGTCACGAACTTGAAATAGGTTTCTTGCAAAGTCTAGCATTCTTTCACTTGACTTTGGTTTTTGCTACAAGGATTGAATTGTGATGGAGGTCCATGTCTGAGTCCATCACCGGCCTTTGTATTAATTAAGGCACTTGCTACTGCAAAAACCAAAAGATGAACAAATGAGTATAGGCCCTAGAGGACTTTCCCAGCTCACATGACCACTAACGCAAAGATTAAATGATCTCAGGAATGACTTAAAATGGAGTTTGGAAAGGGCCACAAGACCCACCTTTTCCCACTTCATGTAGCTACATAGTCTTCCATGTATTAGTTTTGCTCTCAGGCAAGTCTGATTCATGTCGTGGGAAGTATATAGCTGTTCTTAATCTCATTTGTTTTTAGCTTTACCTCCAGCTCAAAAGAAAGAAAGTAACTTTCCATCAGAATCAGACAAATATTTAGGTTATCCTGTCACTGCTACAATTAGGTTGAATACCTACCCCTGAAGCAATCATCACCATCAGGGAGCTAGCCAGTGGTTGAAAACCACTGCCTATTAAAATCATCTATAGAGATTTTACAAATAGTTACACTGGGCCCAACCTTAAACTAATTATGGCAATAGATCTGTGAGTGGGAAACAGACATTAGTGCATTTTAAGGCCCCCTAGTGATTTCAGTATCCATCCAGAATCAACCACTGTTTTCAACCTCTAATGTTAAATATCTGACATCTAAACCATAACTGTTTCTAGTTTCCATGAAATTTCCCTAACCTCAAATGAGCTCTTATAATTCCCTGGGGCTCTGTCTTCTCACTGCTTTCTACAAAAGTCTTATGAAAGAAATACACTATTACTAATCAAGTATTTAGTTAAGAAAACTGAGACTCAAGAGTTTAGTAATTATTTTTAAATCATACAGATGGAAAGGGGTAGACTGTGATTAGTGTTTATGCCCTTTTGATAGGCAAAGCTAATGTGCTAACCTACAAGCGTGATCTTGGACTAGGATTTTGAATGCACAGAGGGTGGTGGTTGCATCTTTCCCTCTGGAGTGCACGTACAGTGTCTGGCCAAATTCACTGCTTATTGAGTGTTTGTTAGATCATGAAATGGGTGTGAGTACTGAAGATATTTTGGTCTGGGATGACCTTAAGACCATCTAGTTCACACTCACATTGGCACCAATTTAACTATCTGCATTCATCAAGGAAATGAAAGTACCGTATTTGCATGGGCAGGACTGGCCTGCATGAGTACTTCCTTTTGCTGCTTTCTGAGAAGGAGGCTGAAAAAAGGAGATGCAATTGAAACAATTACCTCTGCCTTTGCTCTTCTCCCCTTGGCTGCCAACTGCCCTGTGACCTGAGTACCCTTCTATTGAGTAGAAGATTTTACTTACCTCTGGCCAGGGAAGCGTTATGAGCTTTAAAAACCTATGCAACTTAGCACATGAGAGTTATTCCAACATTCTTTGAGTCATACACTATTAGATAAAGATGCAATGGCCAAGGTCAATTAGTCCAATTCCTTTATGAAATCAAAAAAGGGAAATATATATCCCCATCTGTCTAGTAGATTGCTCTCATTGGCTTGGGTAGATGGATATAGAAAGTGACTTTGCTTCTCAATAGTTTATTATGCAGATTGAGAACATCATCTCTGAAGAACATCTAAAGCAGTTAAACATTTGACACAAAGGCATTTTAATTAAATATCAAAGTCATGCTGGGACCCATGAGGGAATAATTTCACTGTACTTGACACCCAAACTTGTTAGTTACTGGCTGTTCATTGGTTCATGTCCAGGGTCAAGAAAAAAGATAAGTAACAGGAAAGTTTATGAGAAATGCATTCTCACCATGAACCAAAGTTAATGTTTCCTATTAAAAGGGGCTCAGGTGGCTATAATCTCAGGAGTGTGGTCATACAGCCTGAGTTTTACAACCTTCCAGAATAAATAACACATAATGACTATGAAACTGAATAGCTGAGGCACTGCCATATACCTTTTGATATTTATAAATGTACATTTGTTTTGAAATAGAGGGAAATATCAACATGTGTCCTGATACAGCATATATTAGGATGTGGCCATGATAGAGAATCACAGCACCATATTTAAGAAATATAGATACTTAACATAAAACATAATTTTCAAAATTAGCAAGCTAATAACTGCCAAGGGATAGTATTTATAACACTGCATCAAAGATTCTCAATTCAAACATCCTAAATACATAATTCAAAAAAAAATGTATTCTACAGCATTTCATGCCAAACATTAAAAGCCATCTATTTTATTGTTTATGCATGTTGGGAAATGAGTGTGGCTATTATTTTTCAGTGATTTCATATCTTTGAATCCTGGGATAGAGAAGCCAGGAGATAGAGATGTTCATTCTGCCTCAATTTTAATGATAATAATTTTATTTGAGAACTATATGATTACTGATCTTGTAGGCTTGGCCTAATTTAATGCTAAGGAAGAAAGCAAAGAAAATTAGATTACCATTGTACTCAATATTCCAGGCATTCTGCTCCATTCTTCATGTTGATCAACTCATATAATAATCATGGCGGCTCAAGGAGTAGGAATGTAACTACCCTAATTTTATAAGTGTGGAAATTGAAGCATAAAGAGTTTAAATTACACAAGTAGCCCTTCCATGACATGACCTAGATCCTTTGATTTTCTGACACACAAAGTAGTGCTTTTCTGTTAATCCCAGGAGTTTGAGATTCACTGACTTTATGCACACAAATAAATCAATGACACATTAATAAGGAGGTTAAGTAATTGTCATGTCACAGTACTAGTGACACTAATATCATAAGAGGCAACCTTACAAATGACACAGGTGTATTTAAGGTGTCAAGCTTCTATGAGCAAAACTTCTTTGAGAAAAAGTAAGTTTACTGACCTCTTATGTAATCATAGGATTACATATTTTTTAACCTGAAAAGTCCCTTAGAGATCTTTTAATTCAACTCTCTTTTTTTTAATAGAAAATACAAATGATATTCAGGGAAGTGAAATACTCTGCAGATATGTGAAATAATCTCAAAAAGCAAGGGAGTCTAGATCTCAAGATTGTCTAAGTACAATCCTAGTTCTCTTGCTAGTATTCCACAAGGACTCCACTAACCTGCTAGTTATAGAATCCAGAGACTAAAGGGAGGACAAGAAGTTTTGAGTAGCATTTTCTGACTTTACTATGTTAGCTGGGGACACAGATGATTGTACAGCGGTAAAGCAAACCACATGGGATCAAAACAGTGAGGACAACTGTCTCTCAGGTGATTGACATCAATCTTTTATGTAGAGGTAGGGACATTCCATGTCTGAGTAGCAATGTAGTATCATCAAAACTTCTTTGTGTAAGTATAAATAATCTATATGCTCCAATATTTGAGGATAGTGAACTCAAGGGGACTCCCCATTTCACAATGAGGAAGGACATAATGCAGACTTTTAAGGTAATACAGGTGAATCCCATGCTCTTTCATCTTTTCTTTTATTGTTTCAACTGCACTTTGGCCTCAAGTACAATAACACAAGTTCTTTAACATTCTAAAAATAACTTTAATTGAAAACCTCATGGATCTAGTTTTTAATCTTGATTGAGTTCCAAACTTACTTGAAGTGTCATTTTCATAATTTCTATGGAATTTTTTAAAAAGCCCCTTGTGGTTGATTGCACTGTATCCATCACTACCACACTAACTGTCCAACTTCTCTTCACTTGTAAGTAACACCCGTAATCATTAATGCCCAAATAAAATCTCTACTTTTACTCTGTGGATTTAATACCCATTGGCCATTTAATTCCTGGAATGAATGAATGAACTAACTCTCTCTCTTTTGACTTCTGTAACCATTTGAATCTTCTGTTTTCTAGTTTATCCTCTTGGTTTTCTTTCCTCACTTTATCCTTTTATATTTTTTTGTTCATTTTTTCAATATTGTGCTTTCAAACTCTCATTGCTCTTAGTCTACCACCCTCCTTAACTCACAATATCCCTGAGTCATCTTTACTATGATGATGGCTTGGAATCTGTATGTTCTAATGACTCACAATCCTACCTCACCAGCCAAGGCATTTCTCTGGTGAACCAAACTCATATACTCATTTATACACTTCACAGTAAATATAGGAAGGCAACAACTAACTCATCCTCAAATTTGAGGAGTGATGGGACCATCTTGAGAAGAAGAATCTTACTGAGAAGTTTATTTAGGTAAACTTCTGAGTTGTATTTACATTAATAAAGGTATTATTTCTTTGTTCATTAGTTTCTTTCATGTGCTTTTTTTCATTATTAAGATCAGGATATAGAGTTGCTGATGGTTCACTGGCTTTAACAACGAGTCCTAGCCTGACAGCTTCTGTGGCTCAAAAGTTAGGATCCACATTAACATTCTTGTTAGTTGAAACTACACCAAAATTTAGCTGTTTCTTCACTCTCAGACTCTTTTCTCAAATTACAGAGGAACATTTTATTGGCCTGATCTTGTGGGTGGATGTATAGGTTAAGGAGGCAATGAGTCAGAGGGTCATGCTAAGTAAGCAGACAGAAAGAATCTAATACTGGCTGATGAGCTGAATGGTTAATTATTTCAACCAAGAGTCAACATCCAAAGTCATTTGGATGATTGCTTCCTTCTGAAGGAAAATAAAATGTAAGTAAGTAAATGAGCATCAGTTAGCATCTTTTTTTTTTTCCAGGCCACTAATTGAAATTACTATGTATTTTATATGTATGTGTATACACACACACACACATATACACATGTGATTTGGAACAGAATATGTAGAGGAGAATAGAGGAAGGAGACAGGAACTAGCATATAAGAATTGTCATCTGAATATTTTCACAGACTTTCTCAAAAATGCTTGAGAAAGAAGAATTTAGGGCTCTGGAATCTCCAAATTAAACTTGGATTGACCTTACTCTCACTCTGAGCAAACTATTTTTACAATAGGTCAAATAAACAATAATCACACACATCACCTAGAGATGTCGTGAGGCTTAAACGAGAGTGTATTTGTGTAAACACTCCATAAACTATGAGTTCCATTTACATTGGGCATTTGATTATGAAACCATGGTGTGATATTTTATTGAAGTTTTATGCCATTCCAAGAATATGGTTTCTTTTGGATGATATTTTAGTGAAAAGCTATAATCCTATTGTGGTAGGAACACAGCTGTATCCAAAAATGGCAATGTGACTATTGTACATGTTTTAGATTTTCTCAAGTTCTTCAAGGTTGATATGTATTATAATTACAATCATATTCACAGCAGTAGTCGCAGTGAATAGATATGAGAGAAATCATATTAATCTCTTAATGGAAAGCATACTAATTTAAGACAAACTTTATTTTTTTGGTTAACAAAATTGATAATAGACATTGTAGAAAGTGATATATAATTAGGCAAGTTTATCTCACAACGTTATTAGTACCTTCCTGTTCTACAAAGAACATTTTCTTTGATCACATGATCAAAAAGAGAAATAGAATTAGTACCAAAATCCTAAAAACCCAGTTTAGAATTTTATTCACAAGGCTAGGCCATTTCCTCAGAGTTACAGAGTTTCCCTAACATCTCACCCTTCTTTTCTTCTAGTTCTTGATCAGTATGAAAGCAGAAAAAAGCAGAGAATCTTGCTGTCAATTTAATACAGCTGGTTTCAGCAGAAATTACAGAATCCAGCTTAGAGAAAAACTGAGCTAAAGAGAAAAATCCTTTTATGATCTTTTTGTCTCTCTAATTCTTCTGTGGTTGAAGCTAGAGAATTCCTGCCAACACATCTCCCATGACTGTCCAATTGAGTTTTAAATAACTCAAGTGATTGGACTCTTATTATTGCTCCTGGGAACTTGTTCTGTCATGTAATAGCACTGAATTTTAGGAAGTTCTTCTTGATAGAATATCCCTAGGCTCAATTCATGAGAAAATTTCCTCTGCACAATTTTACCTACATAAAGAAATCAATGGGAATAAAAGGATGAAAACACTCAGAGATGGACAGGCAGGGTGAGAGGGTTATGGGGTATGGGAAAGTCAGCACTGTTAGAGCTCCTGCTAGGAGACGCAGGAAGTGAGCAGAGCCAGGTCACATCAGAAGAAAAGACTAGATGGAGAAAACATAGGCCCTCCAACTGAATCTGAAGAGGCCGCACTACCAGCAGAACCAATGGAAAATCCCCTGCCTGAAGTGATTTTAGCACCTCTATGAGTTTGTTTAATTCTCAAGTTGTTAACTTCCAATGAATACTTAATTAATTTAAAAATCCATTCCTATTCCAATTAACAGACACGACAAGCTAGACATCAGCATTTGGGATGGGAGTGGGTGAAGCAACTTAATTCTCCTCCAGGATGTAATAAGGTTACTGCTTTCTCACAGATAACATTTCCATACATTGGGAAAAGACATCTACAAATGAGAAAATCATAATAATATTTCATCTATCCTAGCCAACATTAAGCATCCTTTAATTTAAGTTTAATCCTTATATCTATATAAATATATATAATATATACATTATGTAGTATAGAGAACTTGTATATTTTGTTTAAAAATTACTGCTTATAATTTAAAAAGCCTATTTATAGCAAGATATGATACATATAGAAAAAATAAATAGAATCATTAGCAACTACCTGCTTTAAAATTAGTAAACAAAGCATTTTTCAAATGTAAACTAGTTTGCTGACTGCTTAAGTCCTCAGAGGACACACGCACACACACACATACACATACGTCCCTGCATACAGCTAAATCATCCCTACATATTAATTTTACTTCCTCTCAGCATTCTTTCCATTTGTGGTCTGTGCTATTCCTATCTCTAACATTTTTTTTGTAACTTACATGTAAGTATATTGAGAAAAAATCAAGCTTATTGTTTTAAGCAGTGAACTATTAAATAATGCTTACAATACTACTTAAGAATAACAAGCACAACACCTGTCTTGGGAAATTTAAGAGGCTCTCAGAATGCTTTTATCTGATGTAGTGGGTAGGTAACTGTGATATTTAAATTGAAGTTGACAACTGCATTAGGAGGGTGAAGAAATCCTCTGATATTTTATAGATAGGCAAAAATCATGTATCATTCAGAAGCTGTTTTGTTCAAATTTATGAGTGAAAGGAAAAAGTAAACAGAAATCCCAATGGTTCATGTACAAACAAACAATGCTTGTTTTGGGGTGGGTGGGGAAATAAGACACTTGAGCATTCAGGAACAGACATCTAAGGACAGAGCTTGAGCTATTCTAAATGCTATTCTAATGCTATTCTAATGCAGCTATTCTAAATGTCCTGATTTGGAATTAGAGGTTCAGTGGGTCATGCACAGACACCCTGTGCTTAAATGCCCAGAACACATGGGCAAGGAAAGACCCAAAGGGAAGGATCCACAGAGAGTAGCGAACTTATCCAAGTCCATGAAAACCTCCTTCTTTCCCCTGATGTTCAATATTTTTGATCTGTGTTCCTCCTGAACTCAATGCATTTTTTACATACTTATTGACGTATAATCAACATACAGAATTTTGCCCATATTTAGTATGTATAATTTTATGAGTTTTGACAGCAGCCAAATAACTATTATACCATTACTGAATCAAGATAATAAATATATCCAATATCTCCCCAAATTTCCTTATGTTCCTTTGTTTTTGCTTTGTTTGCAGTGAGAACACTTAACATGAGATTCACTCTCTTGATACATTTTTAACGTGCACATTTTATTGTTAATTATAAGCACTATGAGGTTTTGATGCTTCAGGTGACTACTACCTTTAGACTATAGCCTGATGTTTCTATCCACTATGATCAAGGAGATCACCATTCTTCCATTATTTTCACAGCCAACAAAAGACATGGCATATAAAACACAGTATGCCTATAAAAACCTTATATTTGAAACACCATTGCTATACAACCAAGTGACACAAATTACTTGCAGGTACAAGTTCTAGAAATTTGCTCCTGACATAGTATTGGTTCTAGGCCTGGATAGTCAATAGGACAGTTGTACATTTTCAGATATAGCTCTCTGTGGCTGATACCTTCCAGTAGAATATCATAACAACATATTTCTCTTGGAACTACAACAGTGGAATTGTTTTCCTTTTTCTCTTGTTTACTTTAAGCAGGTATAAATGTGGGTTATACATCACTGATGGCTAAATGATCCTGGGTTTGGCTAGGATGACTGGAATATCTGAGATCTCTGAAATGACTTCTCTCTCCCACATAGCCTTGTATCCAACAATAAATGGACTTCTTCATTATAGTGGCAAGAATATAAGAAATGTCAAGGAATGATGTATAAAGACAGTGGAATATTGACTCAGCTTTCGTAGAAGGTGTAAACCATGGTGCATCAAGTACTACTCAGAATCCCTTGTCAAGTCTTTGCGTAGGTTACACTCCCATTGTTGTAGTGCCCTTGAGCTGGCCCTTTTCAGGACTCTTGCATAGGAGATGTCATGTCCAGGGAGAGCACAATGTGCTTGGCCTAATTCAAGGCCAAGTAGAACCACCACCACCTCTTGAGGGAGGACAGCTTTCAGGGCCACTTCACATATTGCTGTAAGTGATTGGTTTAGTGTGACGGCTGCACCCTGGGTGACTCTCTAATCCACCTACCATGGGAAGGGAGGCAACTGGAAAAAGCCCAGAGTCACAATGAGAAGGGACCACCCAAGGACATGGGCATGGGAATAGGGAAATCAACAAATTGAGTATCATAACAACACCATTTTCTCAGAGATTCTACTTCCAGTTATCATTATCCTGCTTAATTCCCCTAAAAAACATGATACCATTTTTTGAGGTCTTTATTTTTATAAACTGAAAAGTTTAAATAAACCTGTTCTAACACCTTTTCTAGCTTAAAATTCTGTAAACACATGGCTCAAGTGAATACATGTATATGAATAAAATAAAAATAAGTAAAACATGGAATGCCATTAGATAGTGTCCTTCATGTTCAACTATAAAAATCAATTTTCAACAGTGAGACATTCATATGCAATGTTACACTACAAACTCAGTGAAATAAAATAAAAACAGTAACCAAAAAAAGTGTTTATTATGAGACAGACATTGTGTTAGACTTTTTCCCTTAGCATCTTCTTGTATCTTTGTAACAATTCTAAGAATTAGGTCCAATTATCCCCACTTTCATAGACAAGAAAACAAAGCTTTAGAGACAATAAAGTGACAAGCTTTTTAAACTGTGTTCTTAGATTCAGAACCACATCTAATTTTAAAACCCCTATTCCTAAACTCTATCTGGAATGAACTAAATCAGAGACTTGAGTTTTCAACACACCTTAATCCTTAATTCAGGAGATTCTACAAATACTAGAAGGAACAATACGTAAGAACAGCTTTTTTTTTTTTTTTTTTTGAGTAGGGAACACTTGGCAGTCTTTCATTTCATGTTTTATATTATCATCAATCTAATTTAATATGTCATTGTGATGGGAAGAGCTTCCCATCCTCTGTTCAGTTGGGTCTATGATTTAATTAAGTCCCTCCTTCTCTGCTTCAGCAAATACAATAGGACTCACCTTCTTATATTTCTACCTAGAACAAAGATTTTTTGTAAACACTGAATTGTAGGAATAAAATTCTCTAAATTCACTATCAAAAAAAAAAGGCATGTTCTAGAGTCTGGCTGCTGGGATTTGGTAGACAGGAGACTAACTTTCCCTACCACATACACATAGGAACATACAGCAGATTAATTAGTAGGTACTCTTAGGGCTGGCCCTGAATCCAGGACTCTTGTATAGGGGATGTTATTGCAGAGAGTGTACAAGGTGGTTCATCCAATCCAAGGCCAAGTAGAACCACCACTTCTTGATGGGGGACAGTTTTCAGGGCCACTTTAAGTATTGCAGTAAGTCATTGAGTTTAATGGGAGAGACATACCCTGGATGAGTCCCTAATCCAGCTACCGCAGGAAGAACTGAAGAAGCTTCACGTATGAATATGCATCATGACAGAAGTGACTCCAAACTTAGGCTGCAGTGTTTACTCACCATCACTGCTACTTGTAAAGCCTATTTAAATCTATAAAGTAACTTCAATTTTCTTTCTATTCACTTTATGGCTTATTCTTCCTTTTTTTTCCCCCACATAAAGAAGAAGTGCTCACTCATCTGAAGTCAGTGCTGTGGCATGGGACCTGGAAAGAATGCACTCAGCAAATGCTGAACTTCAGTTCATTTATGCTCTGCCGTAGAGTGCACAATTAGTTGTTTCTGCAGCGATGGAGTTGTGGCATCTTTAGTGATAAGTCACTGTTTCCTAACTTGCTATTGGTAGAAGACGAGGATTTCCTCATGATGGTGGTGTCACTCAGAGTCTCCCTCCATAAAGTTTTAGAAGTAAAGAAGACCAAAGATCTATGTAGTCTGGATGTTGACTATCTGAGGCAGGAAAACTGCTCTCCATGGGGATCAAATTGTGACACAGCCTCAGTAACACTCTGCCTTCCTACACTAATTGGGCACATTTCATTTCAAACTGTACTGGATCACTTGAGCTGGTTTAAGATTTTTTTTAAAAATTATATGATAAAGTTGTAGATATTTCAGAGGCAAACAAAAACATTTGGAAATATTCTCTCTAGATTGGGTCGCTTTGCCCAAATCCTAAGAAAGAATATGGTGTACTATAGCCATACAGATCCTATTGACAAGAGCAGGTTTTCTAGTCTCCATTCCCAAATAAATGATGCTAATTGAGGAAACTTGCATCAAACACTGTGTTAGATTAATTGTTTGGTTAATTTTATTACTACATGTAATGGATTTACAATCCCACACTATTGCCATGGCACATAACTAGCAAAGTATACACCCCTCCCCCTTTGACTTCAGGATTTACCATATAACTTGGTTTCACTAATGGAATACTTGCAGCCATGACATGGGTAGAGGATTGAAATGGTTTTGAATGTGTAGGCTTCCTGTCTGCTGAAGATTTATCATGATAAGAACATATTCCAGGTAGCTACTACACCTTTAGCTGCTCCCATCCCCACCTCCCAATTAAAAACAACTGAAGTTGTAGCCCGAAGTTGAGACCAGTCTAGATGAGGTAAACTCTAGTTAACTTATAGTACCATGAGCATAAAAATAAAAGTTATAAATTTTTGGTAGACTTTTTTTGTGATAGTATTGTTATAATAATTGACCAATATAGAAATCAGCTACTGCAATAACAAAACTTAAAATATGGTGAATTGACCCTGAGAATGACTAATCAAGTGTAAGGAAACTATTAGAGAAAGCTAGAAAAATATCAACAAAAAAATTGGCATAATGTGCCTTAGGAATATAAAGGATTGTATAATGAGCTAGTTATAGTGGCACATGTTCGTAGTCTCAGAAACTTGGGAGGCTGAGGCAGGGGAATCACAAGTTTAAGATCAGCCTCAGCAACTTAATGAGACTCTCAAAGCAATTTAGCTGTACCCTGTCTCAAAATAAAATAAATATAAAAAGGGATGGGGATGTGGCACAATGGTTAAATACCCCTGGGTTCAATCATGGTACAAAATAATAACAACAATAATAATAACAATAATAATAATTTGTATAAGGTGTTTAAAGGCAGAATATTGAAAGTTAGTCTTAATCATGAGTAGCTGAATTTCATAAGGTTCATTAAAAAAGAGATAAGAAAGAAAAGTATCTCTGGTTTACAAACAGAATAGAGATGAAATACAAAGAGCCTAGAAATCTGGGAGTTTCAATGTTGTGAATAAAACTGTTTCCAAATATTTAAAATTATTTAACTTTTAGGACCAATTACAAATTTATGTAATATTTATTTTAAATTGACAACTTATAATTGTCTATATTTATGGTGTTTAATGTTATATTATGATTTATGAATATGATTTTGAATAAGTGAATCAAGCTAGTCAACATACATTTTATCTCACTTAACATTTTTTGTGTTAATAAAATTTGAAATTTCCTCTTTTACCAATTTTGCAATATACAATAATCAATTATTAACTCTATTTATTTCACCATGCAGAAGATTCAATACATCAACAAAACATAACAAATTTGGGGGGTTTGAATGAGATTTTGTACCTTTGACAATCACATTCCATTGCTCCCACCATCGACCCTCTGTAACCACCATTTAACTCTGATTCTATGAGTTTGATTTAGATTCCACATCGTGAGAACATACGGTATTTGTCTTTCTGTGCTCATCTGACTTCAGTTAATATTCAATCCATGTTGTCACAAGTGACAAAATTTCTATTGCAGAGCTGACCGAGTGTCTCCTTATGTAAGTATACTGCATTTTCTTCATCCATTCGTCCATTGGTAGACAGAGTTTGATTCCATAACTTGGTGGTTGTGAATAGTGCTGGGAGGAACATGAGAGTGCAGAAATCACTTTGAAAAACCAATTTCAAATCTTTTGAGTAAATACTCAGAGGCAGGATTACAGGATCATATGGTAATTCTATTTAAAAAAATTTTGAGGAACCTCCATGAAGTTTTCCATACTGACTGAATTAATTTATCTTCCCACAACAGTCTACGAGTGTTTTTTTTCTTTCACATCTTCACAAAGATTTATTCTTCCATCTTTTTGATAATAGCCATTCTGACAAGTAAATTGCTATCTCATTGTGGTTTTCACTTGGATTTCCCTAATGATTAATAATAATAAGCATTTTTTTCATTTATATGTGGCCATTTTTATATCTTTTTTGAGAATTGCAGATTCAGATGCCTTGCCCATTTTATAATTGTTTTATTTTCTTGCTGTTGAGATATTTGAGCACCTTATATATTTTGAATGAATTCATCACACTTGGAAATACATTCTCCCATTCCATAGGTTGTCTCTGAACATTAAGTGTTCGCATTAATGTGCAGATGCTTTTTAGTTTAATGCAGTACCATTTGTCTATTTTTTCTTTTGTTGCCTGTGCTTTTGGATCATATTTAAATGTATTGCCCAGACTGATGTTGTGCAGTTTCCCCTTGCATTTTATTCTACTAGTTTTACCATTTACCTCCAAGAAAACCTCCTTCTGGAGTTGTGCCAAGTTGGAGGAGGAGGAACAGAGGCTAAGCAAGACTTCTAACCCTTTTCATTCAGTATGCCATCAGTCCTACACACCACGTGTATGTCTCAGACTTGTTTCTAGTTGTCAGGGTTTTTGAAAGGACATAGTGGTCTTTGGAGTATGTGTGGGGTGGAACCTGAAACTTATTGTACTTCTGGCTGACCTCATTATCCTCTCTGTGTTTTTGGATTTTTGAATCTAGATTCAGCTTGCTTTTATGCCATTGTATTTTTCTTAGTACATGTAATATTGTTTGTAAGTACATGTTATGTTATTCCTTATATTTTACAAACTTACTCTTTAATTTTTGTGCACTCACAAATGCCTTTAACTCTTACATAAATCTCCAAGGAGGATTTATCTCAGTTGATAACTTCCCCTAATTAGCACTTGTTATGTGAATCTCATGATATATATTTTTTTCACATCTACATAAAAATAAATTTGATGAAAACATTTGGTGCTGCTTATGTCTTTGATACAGTTTCATGACCTTTGTGAGGATGGCAGATGGAAATTCCACATTGTGTTTGTGGCAAAAACCACATCCACAATCAATCATCTATACTTCTAATTCTCATTATTTTAAAGTAGAACAAAAACTTGGACACGGGAAAAAACTCTGCAGGCTGAGTCACAGATTATTATTGATTTTTAAAGTAGCCTAGCCCATGCATAATCAATACTTTTATCTTTAGCAAATTCTCTTTATCATTTTTCTAAGTTTCACAGTAGTTTCTATGTCAACAACCTTCTTTTCATACTATTAAATCAATGGCTTACAATGGTAATTTAACCATATATTAAAATACTAAAGGCACAATTATCATGGCAGGTGGACTCTAGGATAGAGCACTCCACCATACTTCCTAGTATTTGTATTCATATATAATCCTCTCCCCTGGAGTGTAGACTGTTCCTTAACTTGCTTATAATTATTAGAGTATGACTAAGGTGACATATCATTTCTGTGATTGGAGTACGTAAGATTGTAGCATCCACTGTGCCATCAGAATCTCTCCATTGCATGCTTTCATGCTGCAAAAATCCATATTGCTAGAAACTGGAGGTGGGCTCTTGCCAACAGCCAGAAGGAGATGAGGCTCTTAGTCCAACAACCTTTGAAGTTCCGAGTTCACTAATAACCTAATGAATTTGGAAGTAGATTTGCCCCCAGACTTTCAGATGGGTAATATTTTCACTGCACCCTGTGAGTGACTCTGAGGCAAGAGGATCTGGATAAGCAATGTCCAGACTCCTAATTTATAGGAAGTGGAGGAGAATAAATGTGTGATTTTTTAATCTGCTAAAAATAGGCGAATAAACGTAAACAACAACAAAACAGAGCACTGCTGTCAAGACACAATATCAAGGCAAAGACTTTATCAAGAGTATGGCTGTCAAACACTAATATCTTTGAAAGTATTAGGGTAGCATCTTATGAATCTCTTTAGATGAACAAAAGAATCCAGCTGGATTTTAGAATCAGTTTGGCCTTACAGAAGCCTAATACACCTCAAGTGTAGAGGGGCATATCTGAAAATACAGTTGTGACTTTGGGCATAAAAAATAGACTTTAACTGTGAAAATATAAAATAAATCATGGTTTTAAGATGCTGTATATGAAAGTAAGAGATGGCTATGTCAACTTGTTTCACAATCGTAGCCATTTTATATGTGTGTGCATGTGTATATTTTATAACACAATGTTTTATACCTTAAATATGCGAAATAAGATTTATTTTAAAATCTTACATGCAAATACAACTGGGTAACTTCAAACTGTAATTAGCCAATAGACTACAAATAAGAGCTTACTTACAGACTTTTTCCCAGATATGGTCGTTTCTCGACGCTTATTCTATGCTGCTCTGCTCTCTGAAATCTGGTACACTGTGCCTCATCTGGATTCCAATTAATGGCACCCTGTATTGCCTCCATTGTCCCCTTGTGTGACTCCTATTTCTATTAGGTCCAAAGAGATATGGCAGCAAAGAGCATGATTAAGTTACAAGCTGTTAGGAAGGAGTTTGTTCCATGACAGAGATGACAGGATGACTCATTATTTAATTGTGTTCATGAAAACTGTTGTGTACCCTAGAGATGGCTTTTAAGTAGCGAGTCCTGATCACCAAAATGCAAAGTAAAGGAAATACAATCATCTTTGTTCTCTTTTATTTCTCTAATCATAAAATTTGTGAAGAGAAAAGGATCTTATTCATGCTTAATGTTTTCAGGTTGTTCACAATAGGACTGCCCTGACTGTACTGCACTGGTGTACTGCTTCTGGGAAGCTCACCCTTTGTGATTTAGACACTCCTATGGCTCTGCACACTGTGATACTCATGGACTTCTGTAGAATAAGCCCTCTGGCCAGATGGATTATAGTGTTCAAATCTCAGTGCAAGTAATAGATGCTTTTATTTCTGCATAAAGAAAGGAGCTGAGGGGTAAGCAGGCAAAGAGAAGGAATTGGACTTGCACATAGAGGTATGCGCAGGCTGGTCTGACATACATTGGCAATGTATGTACATAGTTCTCATTTCTTTCCACAAAACGAGGCTAATGGAACATGAAAGTAATGCTCTAGTGTTAAACATAAGGATAATTTTTCTCTCCACTTCTTACAGTTTCATGTCTAATTACTAGATGCTTTATATATCTGATATTTTTTGTGAAACTGTACACAATCTCTTCTTGGCTGGAACAATGGTAAAATGAAAGCAGAATAAGGCAACTTTAAGGAATTAGTGAGCCATACAGGAGGAATGAGGCTGAACTATAGTGGGTGGTTGAGGACTACATTTCACATTTCTCAGAAAGGGCAGGAGTTGAGGGGACAAATGTTAGTGTCCCTCTATCTCCACCTCATGGACTCTTGGAACCATGGACCAGCTCCTGGACAGGGATCTTTAATCTGACTCACCCAGGACAGAACTAAGTTTCTTCTTAGCATCTTTATCTGGCCTCTTTGAATTCCTCATCTAGTTCATCTTTTCCACCATTACTCTCAGGATACTCACATTTCTGTCTTATAGTAAAAGAAACTCGGATCTTTCAAAGTGCTAAGATCCTGTAGCTTATTCCAAGTTAGACCTCTGCTTAGATTCATTCATTCTACGATGCATTCTTAGATTTTTTTTTTTAGCTTCACGGAAAATAAAATTACTGCCATCAAATCACATTTAAACTCAAATCTAAGCAGATTTATGTCTGCAGATTCAAGAGGAGAGAATATGTTGATACTTCTTCAAATCCCATGACCAATACTTCTCCCATAAACGGTTTCGGTGTGAACCAATATATTGTAAGCTTCGGGGCCTCTTCCAATTTGTATAAGCCCTGTCATGTCTTTATTTCCTTATTCGAAAGAAATTTTTTTTCATTTTTACTAAGTATTGTATTCAGTTTGTACTTGTTCTTTAAAGAGGTCTTCCAAATTGTTATGATTAAGACCTTATAAATATTGTATCATTTCCTGACCCATTTTCATAACTTCTGTCTACTTTCAAGCTTCCAAACTCTCCTGAATGTCCTTGGGAAGGTAAAATAGCAGTCATCAAGAAAATTAGCCAATCAAATGGAAAAATTTGGTTTGCTAGACTAAAAATATTGAATTTTGCTTATAGGATGTAAAAGAATCATTGATGATAGTTTTGTGAGAAGTAGTAAAAATATTTTAGCAATATGAGTAAAAATATTTTAGCAATATCCTGAAGTTTGTATAGTCATTGAACCCTAACTCTATGGCAGAAATTAAGTAGAAAAATTGGTTTTAGAAAAGTAGTTTTCAAAAGAGCAAGCAGATAATTTAACATCCAATAAAATCAGGAATATTTTAAATGAAGAGTAAAACAAAAACCATGACTATATTACTGACCTTTTTTTCTTAGTCATTACCAAAACTGAAAATCGCAAATTTTGTTCTTTTGCTATCTACAAAAGCAATTCAGAATGAACAGCTAACCCACAGTCAAATTTGAAATGACATCTGACAGTAAAGAAAATCTATCTGGCTAGATATCTAAAAATCTAGCTGACAAAATAACTATCTAGCTATCTGTTAGAATTTATTTTAGTAACTTAAAATAAATTTTAAGTGAAGGGATGAAGCTAGAGGAGAGAGGCTCCTGATTAAGGTATGACTATTAATAATGAAACAGAATCATTCAAAAATACTTCTGGAGATTCAGGAACATGAATTAATTCCAAGCAGATACATGTTGTAGACTAGATTTACTCTTGCCTATGACATGAACTCAGCAAATTTTATTGACTCCTTAAGAATTCACCAGGATGCAAACTGCCTATGGATAAATAATAAAAGCACAAATATTCAGATAAAGAGCAGGCAACTAGAAAATTTCCACAACTTGTTCTTTGTATTTATATGTGTTATTAATTTTACATATAGATGTTCTAGAACTTTTCAGAAGAGTTGTATTTATCACACTTTCAACTACTTTGAAAAATTTATGTGAAGAGGAAGTAGGCATCCTATTTCCTTTATCACCCTTAAAAATTCCACTCAGTTCAGTAAAAATTTGTTGAACATGAATTATCTCAGTCCTTTTACATTGCTATATTGAATTTTCATGTGCCTTTTGCAATGTTGTTTAACTTTTTCATGTATGGTTTTCTGTGACTTCTTAGATAAATGGTCCTTTTAATGACAGCTATTATAAAACACTTGTGTTAGATACTGTTAGAGACACAGAGTTGAATACATAAGTATATATTTACATATATGTATATATGCACACACAATCATTGTGCTTATTGTATATCCATACAAAAATGATACAATGGAGAGTATGAATAAGGCCATGACTTCATAGAAAATACTACCATTAATCCTGTAGAAACAGGATACATGTAAACTGTTGCATGTAAATGATTTTACACAAGGTAATAAAAAATAAATACAATGGAAGAAATATCAGTAGCTATGCATCTTCCTTTCCACCATTGTTTCTGGTCATTCACTATGGTTTTAATGATGATAATAAAAGCATGGAATATTACATTGTATTATGGAGACCCACAAATCTAGCTTACCAAGCCACAACTACAATTAAAGGCAACAGATATGAACAACTAACTAGAAAGTGGGCCTTTCCCAACTGAAACATCTTGGTAATATGGCTAATACTTCGATTCCAAGTCCTTGAAATTAAAATATATGCAGTTTTCATCTGAAAACTGAATATATGCAGTTTTCATCTGAAACTGCATAAAATATATGCAGTTTCATCTGAAGCTGCAACCTCTTTCATTTTATGATTTGGTTCAACCAGCCAAATGATATACTAGGTGTTCCTAGTTTATCAACTATTCTTGTACACTCAACCTCTCCCAGTAAGAAAGACAAGGCTGCTGTTTCCAGCAACCAGATACTCATTTAGGTCATTGCAGAATGTTTAACCAAACTATCATCTATAGTAACATGAAAAAGAGAGCATCAACCTAATTACTCTCAGATATGGAAAAGGAAATCCTAGACAAGGTTTCTTCTAATTTTTTTATTTGTTTTCACTTTTTCTCCACCTAATTTTATTTTGCTTGCTTATTAATTTTTATTCATGAATATAATTATACATAATAGTGGGATTCATTGTTACATAGTCATAAATCAACAAGGTGGTTTCTTCTTATTATTATTATTTTCTTTTTTGGTACTGGGGATTCAGCTCAGGGGCACTTGACCACTGAGCCACATCCCCAGCCCTATTTTGTGTTTTATATAGAGACAGGGTCTCAATGAGTTGCTTAGCGCCTCGCTGTTGCTGAGGTTGGCTTTGAACTCACAATTCTCCTGTCTCAGCCTCCCAAAGTGTTGGGATTACAGGCGTGCATCACCAAGCTCAGCTAGCAAATTTTCTTCATAAAACAAGATATGTATATAGTGAAATGAGATAAAACACCTAGCAAACAAAACATAGAAAACAAAAACAAAAACTTGTTCAGTTTTTAGGAAAAAATTATAGAAAATGCAAATAAGCTAAGAACTCTTGGACTTGAAAACAAAATTGCTTCTTCTTCTTATTATTACTAGTCTCTGGTTGCCAAAATATTCTCAAATTTAAAAATAAAATATAAAATATAGTAAATGTTGTACTCATTGGTGTTTCTTTGTGATGTTAATGGGAGAAAAATGCCTATTAAAACTATCATTATAGAACACACACATCCATAAAATTTATTGCAAATATACATGTAACAGTATGTAGAATATAAAGGGGAAAATTATTTTAATTAAAATTACTAAATTTAAAAAAATAATTATTAAAATTTAAAATTATTAACATTTAAAAATTAAGGTTAAAAATTAATATAGAGAAATGGAGGAAACATCAAGAATGTAAAGAGAAATAAAAGCTATTATCATTCATAGGTTGCTTATCTACCAAGAATATAAAACAATTATAGAAATATAAAATCAATGTAATCTTTTTTTTTTTTTTTTTTTTTTTTTGGTGGTGGGGGTTACCAGGGATTGAACTCAGGGGCACTCAACCTCTGAGCCACATCTCCAGCTCTGTTTTGTATATTATATAAAGACAGAGTCTTACTGAGTTGTCTGGTCCCTCACTTTTGCTGAGGCTGGCTTTGAACTCGCAATACTCTTGCCGCAGCCTCCTGAGCCGCTGGGATTACAGGCGTGTGCCACCACGCCTGGCCAATGTAGTCTTAATAAGTTAGTTAGGTATAAAGCTAACAGACAAAAAAATTGGATATCTGCATTAAAATGATATAAGTGGAAGGTACAATTAAAAAATACAACTAATAATACTTTTACAAATGAATAAGTGCCTAATGATAAGTTTAAAGAAAGACATACAAGACCACTGAAATGATAAGTATGAAATGTTACTGGCATTCACTAAGTTAGATTTTTTAGCTGTTCTATTTTTTTGAGTTTATAGGTTAGTTTTTTAAAACAGATTTTTAATGGGTGATTTAAAAATTCATGTGAAATCATACAGAGGCAAGAATTGCTAAAATAAATATGAAGAAGAAATATAGAAGGGCTCACCTTATCAGACATAAAGATTTATTACAAAAAAATAGCAATTCAAATACTGTACTTTCGGTAAAGAGAATAGAGAAATCAATCCGTGCGGCAGAATGGAGACATTAGAAGTGGGCCCAAATACATAGTGCTACATTTTATGACACCCTTATGGGAGATTGAGAAAAGACTTTTAAAAAATAAATGGTGCTGGGTTAATTGGATTAACCTATTGGAAATCATATTTGAAAGCAACCCGTTCACTAATATACACACACACATATAGATGTTCTCATATTGATTGCCTTAACTAGATAAATATGTTGCCTTTCACCTTAACTAGATAAATATTTCTTCAAAATGCCACAAAATTTTAAATCCAAAAGAAAATAATATAAGTTATATTATATATTAAAAAACAACTTTTGTTCATTAAAAGATTCAAGTAGAGGCTGAAATGGCAACTGGTGGTTTGAAAAATGACATTTTCAGATACATTTATCTAACTACCTTCAAAGCCTACAAACAATAACTGCAAATTGATGGCATTATATTTAAAAATAGGCAATTTGATAAAAAATGCAAAAAAACAAACATGAGCAGACATTTTATAAAATATCTAAATGGCCAATAAAAGTTTAAAAAATCATGATCTCTTAAAGTCATTAGGAAAATGCAAACAAAATTATAATGAGCTAAACTAAACTTCTATGAGAATTAGTACAAAACACATGATGTAAAATCAAAATAATAGCAACAATGTGGAGCATTGACAACTCTCACGTATTACTAGTCAGGATGCTGATACTGCAGCCGTTCTGCTATTTGGATGTATCTCCTACAGTTGACACCTGTGATGGGCCCATAGTAGGTGGGTCAGCCTTTCTTCTCACAATGCATATGCATATGTTCAGCATATGCATATGTTCAGCAAATACCTGTACTAGATTGTACATAAAAGCATGGTTTTTAAAATCCTTAATAAGAAATTACCCCAATTTCCATTAGCAGTAAGGTGAACAAATGTATATGGTACTCTTGCCAAGTAAAATAGCCCTCTATATTCATGGGTTCTGCATGGGAGAATTCAACCAACTTTGAATCAAAACTATTTAAAAAATGTGTCTACATTGAATATGTATAAACAATTTTCCTTGTCATTATTCCCTAAACAACATAGTATAACTACCATTTACATGTCATTTACATTTGTTAGGCATTATTCACAATCTAGAGATGATTTAAAGTATAGAAGAGGTTATATGCAAATACTATGCCATTTTATTTAAGTGATTTGAGCATCCTTCGATTTTGGTATCTGCAGGTGGTCCTGGAATCAATTCCCCACAGATGCTAAGAGAGAGCTTTACCATACAACAATACAAAGTGATGACTTTCAACATGCAACAATATGAATGAAATTCCTAAGTATAATCTAGAGATGAAGTAAAACAGCAGGCAAAATCAATCTGTGATCTTAAATATCAGAATAACAGTTATTCTTCATGGGATAAAGATGATTATTAAGCAAGTTATGAGTTTCTGAGAAAAATTATAATATTTAGTTTCTGAACTCAGTTCTGGTTAGAAATGCACATCCAATTTCTAACATCCTTTGTGTTGTAAATCTACGATATGTAGTATTCCATATGTATATTCTAACTTCAGAAAAGTTTGCATAACCTCCTGATGTTTGGTCCTGCTGCTCTCACCCTTTCACAGTTCCTCCACGGGCCAGCTATCCCTCCACTTTTCATGTCATCTGCTCTCTGTAGGAGATGATGCCTTGTTTTCTTTCTAGTACTGACCTTCTGTAACTCCTTTCCCGAATCTCTCATGTTGCCTCTCCTCATTTTAGCAAATACTGAAAGAAAATGCATGATTTGTCTAACACCTTGTTTCTTCAATATATAATGTCCTCTACCCTGTATTTTCTCAAAGGGAAACAAGACTTTACATGCAGGAAAAAAAGTGAACCTCAGCCATGTTTTCAGAATTTTTATAAAGAAATATATAAAAGGCAGGGATTGTCATTAGGATCGGAGGCTTAATTTATAACCATGGAATCTTTGAGGTCACGACCTGGATGATTCTGATAGCCGCAGAACTCTATGACCTTGACTCTATTCTGCAGCCTAGACAAAGCATCCTATCATCTTTGGGTACTGCCTTTGGGAAATATACCTTGAAGACAAGTTGTCTGTATTTACAAGAGTTAATGGGAAGGGGGAACAGGGAGGAGTTATTTCCTAATCCTCACCCAGCATGTTCCTTTGGGTTAATTGTCCTCAAGTGATAAGAATCTCACTTCCTTCCACATTCCACATGCATCAGTTTCTTCAAGCTCTTTGAAAATATATCAAATTTGTATCACCTTCACTTGCTCAATTCATCTCAGCCAAACAATTTATTAATAATACAATGTGTAATCCCCAAAGACCCTAGATAACATTGCACTGACTGAATGTTATTTCAAAGCATGCTCCAGGAGGGGAAATGTCATATATTATGCCTCCATGGCCATTTTAATTTTCTTTTATTGCATCTTGGCAGGAGCTTAATAACTATATATTGAATAAAATAAGACATTACACATATGCATTAATTACAACAATCTGAAATACTGTGTCTCTGCTCTCAAAGATGGCAATGTTATAAAAAAGGGATATAAAAATATCATTTTCAAATTTTCCTTCTTTCAGAATTCCAGTTATAAATATAAACATGTTATAAAAAATTTTTCTTATTCTTGTAAGAAGGCGACTTTTGTTCAGGAGGAGGGGACTGATGAGCTTTTGCCAGGGAATCATGATTAATTCTAGGGCATAAGAACTGTTCATAGGGTTCTATGGTTAAGTGCCACTTGCATATCTAATTCAGTCCTTGGCAGATACTTAGATTCAGGTGGGAAAAGCAAGGCACTCAGTGGCTTTATCAGTTCATCTTTGCCATGATCTCTCTCTGCATCGCCTGTGTGCTCTCACCATTCCTTATGTGCTATCAGATAGGTAGACCTCAACAGCACCATTGGTACTAACCAGAACCTTGAATCAAATTCCCTGAATTTAAATCCTAATTTACAATAGCTAAACTGTGGAATCAACCTATGATAGATGAATGGATAAAGAAACTGTGGTATATATACACAATGGAATATTACTCAGCAATAAAAGAGAATAAAATTATGACATTTGCAGGTAAATGGATGGAATTGGAGAATATCATGCTAAGTGAAGTAAGCCAATCCCAAAAAATACAAATGCTGAATGTTTTCTCTGATAAGTGGATGCTGATCCATAATGTGGGAGAGGACAGGGGAAGAATGGAGGAACTTTGGTCATGGGGATGGGAGGGGGAGGGGGCATGGGGATAGTAAAGATGGTGAAATAAGATGGACATCATAGCCCTAGCTTCATGTATGACTGCATGTATGTTGTGATTCTACATCACATACAAACAGATAAATGAAAAGTTGTGCTCCATCTGTGTACAATGAATCAAAATGCATTCTGCTATCATGTAACCTAAGTAGAATAAATAAATAAATAAAATTAACTTAAAAAAATCCTAGTTCACCTACTTTGTGACCTTGGCCAGAAGACCTCAACGTCAAATTTCTTATGCACAAAATGGAATTAACCATAGCTGTGAAACCAAAAGAATTCCTTCGTATAAAATGAATAAGACACATAAATGATTAAAGTGATCAATTGTTCTATTAATGTCAGTTTCTTTACTTCAGACCTATCTTGCTTGAATTAAGTAGAGTCTCGTATAGCAATATGGCCCAACTTTCATTAGAGAATTGAACATGAGCTCATTCTAAGGGCAACATGGCAAAACTTTGATGGAATGTCCCAAAATGGTTTCCCTAACCCTCAGGATTCGAAACACAAATCGTCACAACCATTGGAGGAACTCCAAATTACACTACTGCTTTCATTCTGCTTTGGACTCCTTTAAAAAGAATTAGTTCTACAATTCATATTTTGGTTTTTATTATTTCTCTGGTGAGATTTCCTATTATTTCACTCATTTTATGGACATTTTCCTTTAGCTCTTAGAATTACTGTCATAAAAAGCCTGACTCAATTCTATGATTTTTATCATCCCAAAGATGGTCTTTGTTTTGTCTTTTACCTTAAGACCACATCACATTTTTCCTTGTGTATACTATGAAAGTGTCTTTCTGTAGTTTTTAAATTCTTTATAATCCTTTGCTGAATAATGACATTTTACCAGATCGTTGACAGAAATTCAGACAAGCTCTATCTCACTTCCCATAGGTGTTGTTCCTTTCTGAGTTCTGTTCTCAGAGACTTCACTGCTCTGCTTTGTGGCTGTCCAGCACATGTATGTTTTACAGGTTAAATTGGGTTTGGAGGTGTGTTCCAAGTCTAATTTGGTTCTCAGAGCCTTTGCTCTTTTGACTTGGGTCTGTGCTATGCAGGTGTAATCCAGGAGTTTATTTGATATACATTAGAATTGTTTCAATCTTAATTCAGTTCTCAATGCCTTGGCCATGTTTGTTGGAGTGAGTCCATTCTGCATATGCCTGGTTTGGTAGTCTGCTCATGTGACTGGTTCCAAATTCAGTAAGCCTTTTCTAAGTTGATTTGCATGTGTGAATCAGGGGTTAAGCTGGGAGATATAGGTATTATATATGCAATTGGGAATTCCCTTCTCTGGGTCTCTCCTATGAGATTCCTCCTTCAAATTCTTGCCTGTAGGAGTAGTCAATTTTTCCCCACTAGGCCCTGAAGATGGACAAAGCCTTCAGAGTGAAGGATAAATAAAAACAAAAGCAACAAGATAGTTTGTCCCTCAGGACATTTGCTCCAAGTATTAACTCTTCTTACCATCCACTTGGTTTTGTTTACTTTTCAGAGACCTTATACCATGTTCTGAATGTTTATGACTCCCCCACCATATTTGCATATTGAAAGCCTAAACCCCAAGATGATGGGATTAGGAGGTGGAGCCTTTAGGGGGGTGATTAAGTCATGAGGGCAGAAACTGCATGAATGGAATTATTGCCTCTCTGAAAGAGGCTCTGGACAGTCTTCCACCAAGAGAGGACATGGGGAAGGCATCAACTAGGAGGCATGTGCCCTTAGACACCAAATCTGCTGGCTTTCCAACCTCTGAACTATAACAAATATATTCCTATTTGTTTGAAGTTACCCAGTCAATGGTATTTTATAATAGCAGCTCAAGAGGACAAAGATAGTTTATCTATTTGATGTTTTATTTTCCAGAGCTGTAAGTTATAAATATCAGAAGAAAAGTGCCTGTGAGGACCTCTCACTTTTAACTAATATTGAAACTAATCATGATTTAATATTATAACTAATACTGGTAACATATCCTTTATCCAAAATGCTTAGGAACAAAAGTGTTTCAGATTTTAGTTTTTAAGATGTTGAAATATTTCTATATATATAATGAGTTATTTTGAGTATGGGACCCAAGCTTAAACACTAAATCCATTTATGATTCATATATACCTGATAAACATAGCCTGAGGTAATTTTAGACAATATTTTTAGTGTGCCTGAATTTTGACTGTAACTGAATCCATGAGGTCAAGTGTGGAATTTTTCACTTGTGGTTATCATGCAGCCACTCAAAGAATTTTAGATTTGGAATATTTCAGATTTTGGAGTTTTGGATCAGGGATGTTTGACCTGTGTTATAATTTTAGGACATTTATGTTAGCCACAAGATTATTCTTAGTTTTATCCATTGTTTGTTCTTTCTAAGTTCAACAGCTTAGACAATTACATTCTCAAAAGAAAGAACTATTTCATGGCTTACAAGTTTTCTTTGATTTTTGTCTTGAGCCTTTTACTCATGGCATGTTGTACAGTGGAGCCAGTGTACTCATAGGACATTTTGATCCCAGTGGAGCTGCATGAAGTATGCTTCTCTGCATACTCAGCCACATGGGTAGGGAGCTACAGCAATATGTGCCCTGGTCAACAGAGTCACTGACTCACTTTAATAGCCTGTCCACACTGGAGGTATAGTCACTGTGGCTCAGCATGATAAGGGAGTGTTGGAACAAAAATAAAGGGAAAGGGAACTAATGGCCTACTGTGTGCCTATAGGTGTTTTGCCATGCTGGGAACTTTATACATGCTATCTCATTAATACTCAAATGACCCTAGTTAATTAGACTCACAGGCAGGAAGAAAAGTTCTTAAGTTTTTAGTTCTTAAAAACTATACCTAGATAATATAATAAGAAAATCAAACATTTAAAATGCCATTCAGAATTCAAGTGTGAATATAAAACAATGAATCCTGCCATTATGTATAATTTTATAATGCACCAAGAAAAATATCTTATTAAAATTTAACATACAAAAAATTATTAAAGCAAATATCATATTCTAATTTTAAAACATGTATCCCTTTATAGAAAATAACTAATAGACTTTTCAATGAAAAGTCAAGAAGGTCGATTTCAGGCCAGGCTGTGTCATTCATTGGGTAAATTATGTAACAATGTAGCTGAATATTGTAAGAGTGGAGATCCAGGCTTTAAGTGTTAAGGGGCTGGTTGAATTGACTACCTGAATAAACTGACCTGAGATTTTAATCTTACATAGTTACTATGAAAAGTAACTTAGAGAAAGCATTTAGCATACTCAGGCAATTAACATTAAATAAATGTATTTTATTTTGCATTATTATTGATAAAACATAAAAATTGATCAGTGTTTCATTATTTTAGAATGTTTAGGTAAATTATATGGATATTTTCTTAACATTATTAGGTCAGGTTCCAACTATATCCCTTGTGATTTCATTTTGCTTGGGGTTCAGGCTCCTGTATTTTAGAAGGAAATATATTTCTTTCAGGTGTTTCTAATTATTAAGCTTGCTTAAATTTCACTCCAATTCAGAGACTGATGAGTACCTTCTATCTCTGGGAGCCCATGATTGTAATGATTAGTGTGGGAGGTGTGGGGAAGATTCTGTGGAGATGTTAGGTTCATCCTCATTTTGAAATATAGAAATTAAATTGCCAGGTGCAATACTGATTACAAAACTCATATTAATGTTGTTTTCTTATTTATACAGGAAATTTAGTTATCCACAGTTCAGGGATATAAGAAAAAAACTACAAAGACCTTTGAAAATAGCTAAGAACTAGAATTAAAGCAGAGTTTTCATAAATGAGGACTTTGTGTGTTTGCTTTGTTTCAATTTGTTTTGAGCTTGATATTCCCTTCCCATTTCTCCTACCCGGCTAATGTCTACAAGTTCAAGAAGAAAGAACCTACCTCCAGGGGACAGGAGATAACATACTTAGAAAAAACACTTCATGTTCTTGACCTAGGATGACTTATTAGAATTTTTGTAAGAAAACTTAAGAGAGATTGAGTCAAAGGCTCAGAATTAATACATGAATGTTCTACTGTTCCCTAATTCTAAGAATCTCTGAAAAGATGTTTACACAATTTTATTGTGAAATTATTCTTTAAAATTCTCCTCTACAAATGCTGTGCAGAAGCACACTAAAGTACCCTATTTGTAGGAAATGTAGTGAAGATAAGGAATCACATTCTTGCACTGTCTCAAAAGACTTTCTATGAAGATTTTGGCAATGTAGGCATGTGACCTTTGACTTTCCATACTGCAAATATTTACTTTGGAAAACATTCCATTCATATTTATTACAAATAAATATATATGTATCTTAAATACTTAAACAGACACATGCCCACCGATGTGAAAAGCAAATTAACTTGGAAAAATATTTTAGACATATGCGAAATATAATAGTTAACATTAACATATCAAACATGTATACTTTCTCATTGTATAAATGTCCAAAACACATATACCAAAATTCAAAAATCTAATGCCAATGTTTATGAACATATTTTATATTTTAATCCTCAGTAGTCATCTCACAGATCATAAGATGAGTGCATTTATTGGATTAATAGTGATATTTCTGAGAGTATTTGTAATAAAAATATCTAGTGTTTGTCCTTCCATATGCATCTAATAAGAGTATAAATCAGGGGGCTGGGATTGTAGCTCAGCGGTAGCGCGCTTGCCTTGCATGCGTGAGGCCCTGGGTTCGATCCTCAGCACCATATACAAAGCAATAAAATAAAGACATTGTGTCCATCTACAACTGAAAAAAAAATTTTAAAAAAGAGTATAAATCAATATCATATTCCTGAAAAACAAGTATATACACACTTCAATAATCTAAATGTAATATTCAATGTATCTAAAGCATTTGACCAAACAATATTTCTGGTGAAATTTATTTTACTAAATCCATTACAGATGACATCAAAGGTTTCTAGAAAGATGAACATTATAGCCCTACGTGTATTTTATCAAAATATGTATATATTTCAATAATTTCAAGTTCATTATGATGGATTTGTACAGTAAATATCTAAATAAACACAAAACTTATTTGTATGAAAAAATATAAGGATATCTTAGAAAAAGTATTCCAATATGTTGTCTAGTGAAAAATGTCTTTGCAATTAAGGAATCAGAGTGAACTCACTCACATTTATGTTTATCTGTCTTTTTTATTAGTTGTTAAATAATCATTAGTTGGCTTTTACAAAATGCACAAAATATTTGAGAACTTTCTTCAAAGATATACAAGTAGTCAATAAGCACAAGAGAAAAGATGCTCAACATCACTAATCAATAGAGAAAAAGAAATCAAAATTACAATGAGATAGCATCTCATGCTTTATATGTTGGCTACTAGATACATTTTTTAAAAGCAGAAAATAATGTGGGTTGGCATCATGAAGAAGAATTGGAATCCTGTGAACTTTTAATGGTAATATAAAAATGGCACAGCTAATATATGAACCATTATTGTGTCTCTTCAAAAAGTTAAACAACATTGTCGTGTGATCTGAAAATTTTACTTCTCAAATATGCTCAAAGGAATTAAAAAAATAGCGTCTCAAAGAAACATTTATATACCCATGCTCATACTAGCATTATTCACAATAGCTAAAGTTTGGAAGCAACATAATCATCTATCAATGAATGAATAAGCAAAATCCACTTTATTAAATATTATTTAGCCTTAAAAAGGAAGGAAATTCTGACATGCCACCGCATGGATGAACCTCAAAGCCATTACACTGAGTCAAGTCCATAACAAAGAAGTAAATACCATAAGTTTCTATGTATCTGAGAAATTTAGCAGAGTCAACATGCTAGAAGCAGAAAGTGAAGGGGTAGTTGCCACGGGCC
>CM053404.1:18718270-18767658 GCA_028644305.1 Xerus rutilus | reverse complement strand
TTTACCAGCATAGGTAAAAGGTAGGGGCAGGTAGGCTGGCTCAGTTCCTCAGGGTTACATCCATTTCTAGTACAGCAATGAGGACTTTCCTAGCAGAGTGAAAGAGATGGGACACTTACATTAGGTGGTCTTAGCTGTAAAATGCTCCAGGAAGTTGGAAATGCCAGCCCCACCTTCTCCCTGGCTACATGCCAAGAGAAGTTCCTCATGCATTCCAAGGATGGCTTCCCACATTACACAGGATGTGAATGGTGCCTTTTTCCAGCATATCTATGCTTTATACACTACCCATCTGTCAATCACGTAACAGTCATCTGGGATATTAGATTAACTGCCATGGTATCAAATATGCTTATTTGCAAGCAACCCTTAAATTAATTAACAATGTCCCCAAAGCACAAGTGATGCTAAAAATTTTATTCTAAGATATTGTTATAATTTTATTACATATCATATAAATATATTATAACGTATCTTATAATAATATATCATACTATTTTATCATTGATAATTTCTTAGTATGCTTAACTTATAAATTAAACTTTGTCATAGGCATGTATATATTGAGAAAATCATAGTATATGGGGTTTTGGTACTATCTGTAGTTTCAGATGTTCATTAGTGGTCTCGAGACATAATTCCCAAGGTGAATAAGTGGGAATTACTGTACATTCTCACATGATAGAAATTTGTGTTTGTCTCTCAGTTTTTACTGTGAACAGAATGTTACTATACAAATTTTATGCATGTCTCAGACTTTCACAAGAAATAGGGTTTCTGTAGAGAATGGATTTGGGTGGGATGGCCAGACCATGGAATATCATATACTCAACTTTTATTGTGCTTTCCAGATAGTTCTTCAAAGTAGTTATTCAGTTTATACTTATGTGAACTCCTCATTTTATAAAATTTGTTTTCAACATAAACTGAGCTCTTTATACTAGGTACAATAGAGTTTTTGCATGGGAGCTCTGTCTTAAAATTCCTAAAACACTTCACATCCATGAAATTGAACAGGAATGAACCCACCATGGTCAGAATGGATTTCAATTTCAGCTCACAACTTGAAGTTATGCTGGTGCTCAGTGTCCATTATCTAAGATTTCCTTCCTCTTCATCCTCAATGATCTACCACTCATTCATTATAAATACAGGTCTGGCTTAATCTACTGTCATCATTAATGGCAAAACAAACAAACAAACAAACAAACAGATTACATCTATCTAAATGTGATCTGTGTTAACAGACCTGATTGTGTTCCTATTCATCTACTTGGGGTCTTTCTGTGTTTTATGAGCTGTCACATCATGCTGTGGGTTAATAGCACCAAAGGGTGAGAACACAGCTGTTGAGGTTCTGAGATGTTTGTAACTGTAGGTTTCAATTACTGCCTCTATGTGCAACCTATTAAGTATTATAATGTCTCAGAATAAAGTTTAATAAGAAATAGATCTCTGCAGCAATCAAGTCATATTTGAAAGAGAATCTTACATTAGGTGATCTTTATTTAAGCATTTACTGCCTGAAATAAGCCATACCATGTAGAGCTGTGGTTTCTACTGGCCTATCTTCCCTTCCCAACAGTTACTTTTACCCAAGCATTCTTCTGAAAATAGCAACCTCTCGAAGAGGTAATGGTCACATGGAATTTTAATTTTTTGTGTATCCTGTCTGCTTGCCTATTAACCGTATAACTGTCTTTTTAAAAAAATAAATAAGAGGGTTTTAGGTGTGACTCTTTCTGTTGCTGCTTATTATCTTTTACAGCAAATGTATTCATCCAAACAAAACATGCATATAGAAAAGAGAGCAAATCATACAGGTACAGTTCCATGATTTCCCATGGAATGATTTGTTCTATGGCTACAGCCAGATCATTAACAGGACCCTTACCCACACCTGGAAAGGATACCTGGTTCCCTTCTCCAGGTTCTCTCCAACTTCTAATGCCTAACTGCATAACACCTAATTGTTTTCCTGGGTTTGAAATACTTCAAATGCATCAAATAAACCTTTTGCATATAGTATCAATAAAATCCAGAAAGGAATAACTCATTCAAGGTCATACGAGAAGTACAGGAATTAGCAGCAGAATTGCACTGTCACATGCCACAATTCAAAACAGCAGAGGAGACATAACAGCAGAGGTCAGGAATGCCCTGGGAAGATGGCCGAGTGAGATGTACCAGAAGTATGTCTGCCCATCTCAACAAGAAGTGTATTGGCAGAATCTGTGTGAAATAATTCTCATAATTCTAGTGTTTATTTAAAGCTTGCAAATTCCAGGGAAAGACTGGTATGACAAAGTGCTTTTAGTTTCGGTCATTTTGAGCTCTTACCACATATCACAGAGAATGTTCAGCCTTTGTTTTTGGGACTGACTTATTTCACTTAGCATGATATTCTTCAGTTTCATCCATTTACTGGCAAATGCCATAATTTCATTCTTCTTTGTGGCTGAGTAATATTCCACTGTGTATATATACCACATTTTCTTTATCCATTCAGCTATTGTAGAGCACTTAGATTGGTTTTGTAGCTTAGCTACAGTGAATTGAGCTTCTACAAACATCGAAGTGGCTATGTCACTGTAGTATGCTAATTTTAAGTCCTTTGGCTATAAACCAAGGAGTAGGGTAACAGGATCAAATGGTGGTTCCATTCCAAGTTTTCTAAGGAATCACCGTACTGCTTTCCAGTGTGGTTGCACCAATTTGCAGTCCTATTAGCAATGTATAAGTGAACCTCTTTCCCCACATCCTTGCCAATCAATAAATAGGCAAAGGAACTGAGCAGGCATTTCACAGAAATGGAGAGAACTAAAGAATATCATGCCAAGTGAAATAAGCCAGTACCAAAAAATCAAAGGCTGAATATTCTCTGTGATATGTGAATTCTAGCCCACAAAAAGGGAGGGGAATATTTGAAGTTCATTGGACTAGACAAAGGGTAATTAAGAGAAGGGAGGGGGAATAAGAATAGGAAAGACAGTAGAATGAATAGGACATATCTTTCCTACCCACATATTACCAATATAACTTCACATCATGTATAACCACAATAATGAGATCCTAATTGGAGCAAGTTATACTTATTCTATGCATGTATAATATTTCAAAATATACTCTACTGCCATGTAAAAAATCAATAAAAACAACCAGATGCACATGACCACAGTTGTTGCAGCCCCCACCCCCGTTGTTGTAAGTTCTTTTCTCTGGAAATAATGTTTAGGAGAATTATAGGATTAGTGCATTTCTCCATCTTTGATTTTTCTCTTTTTCCCTTTTTTGGGAGCATATTTTGAAGACTAGGACTAAATAGTAACACCACATACACATGAAATTAGAAAGTCACCATACATGCCCAAGGGAAGGCACATATACCCTATAAAAAATATTCAAAGAAGTACTGCATATTGAAATGAAAGTACTGAATGGACACTGGACAGTAACTCAAAGCCTTGTGAAGATATTAGGATTCAAATAAGAGTAAATGCATGAACAATTGTCAATATTATTGCAATAATGATTTGCATCTCCTTTTCTTTTTGAGATGATTTAAGAGACTATTATGTTCCTAATTATATGTCAAAAAATGAGTATTGTTAAAATATTGGTTTATAATTCTGTATTTTATTTTCTAGGTAATTTAAAGAAATGTGTTAAATTGTTAATGTCTTGAGATAATATATTGCATAAAGATGTAATTTTGTGGCATGAACAATTGAAAAAAGTAGGGAGAAAACACTTAAAGGAAGAGATTCTTTGTAGGTTACTAAAGTTAAATAGTTCTAAATTCAAATTAGGATGTGTGTTATGGCTTAGATATGAAGTATCCCACAAAACTCACATATGAGACAATGCAAGAAATTTGATAGGTAAAATATTTGAGTTGAGAGCTTTAACCTAATCAATGCATTAATCTGCCAACATGGATTAACTGTGTGGTAATTGTGGGCTGGTGGGAGTGGTTGAAAGAGGTGAGTCACTGGGGCATGCCTTGGGATTTATATTTTGTGCATGATGAGCAGAGGTCTGCTTCTTGTTTGCCATGTTCTGAAATGCTTTCTTCCTCCATGCTCCCTTGCCATGATGCTCTGCCTCACATTGGGCCCAGAGCAATAGAATTGACTGTGTATGGACTGAGAACTCTGAAACCATGAGATAAGTGAATTTTTCCTCCTCTAAAATTGTTCTTATCAGGTCTTTTGGCCCACAGTGACAAAAAATACCAAAACAACAACAATAAGAAAAAACTGACTAAGACAGGATTTTAAGTGTAATCCCCACCATACAAAACAATAGGCAAAAAATGTACAAAGGGAAACAAGGAAACTAAATATTTCACTATGAAAAAAATCAACTAAAAACAAAGAAGACAGTAATTCAGAGAATGAGAGACAAAAGAGCTTTAAGACTTATCAAACAAAGAGAAAGAAGTATGTCCTCTCTTATAGCAATCACTTTACATGTAAACGGATTAAAATTTCCAGTCAAAAGAAAGAGATTGTCAAAATGATTCAAAGCAAATGACCGAAGTATATGCTGTCCACAAGAGACTTACTTCAGATCCAAAGATACAAACAGAATAACAGTGAATGTATGTTGTTAGCTTTCCATTATGGTAACAAATATCTGAAATATATATTACAAAGTGAAAAGCTTTATTTTGACTTACAGTTTTGGAAGTTTTGATTCTTGATTGGTAGGCTCCATTTCTTTTGAGATTGTGGAAAGAAAACATATCAAGGCAGGAGCCTGAGGTAAAAAAAAAAAAACAAAACAAAACATTTATTACATGGTAAGGGAGTAAAAGAGAAGATGAAAGGGCTGAGATTCTAATACCCTATTCAGGTTATATCCATAATGACTGGAAGACCCCACTAGGCTCCACCTCTTGAAGCTTGTACTATATACCAATAATGACAAGCTGAGGATGATGCCTTTAATACCCGGGCCTTTAGGGAAAACTTCAGATCCAAATTATATCATGTGAAAAACAATATGCCATGTAAAATGTAATTAAAAGAGAGTAACAGTGACTGCTACTAACAGATAAATATAGACTCTATTACATAAAACGATACAAGAGACAGAGACATTCTAAATAATTAAGATTTGATATAACAAGATTATATGACAATTTAAATACTTACATACCTAAAACAGATCATCAAAATATATGAAGTGAAATAGGCAAAACCGAAGGAAGCAACAGACAGTTTTATAATAACAACAGATGACTTCAATACCATTATCTCAATATACAATATAATAATAAAGCAGAAGTAAGAATTTGTAGGATTTGGACACAATAAGTCAAGTAGATTTAATAGAAATATAATAGCACTTCACCCAATAGTAAGAGGATACAAATTATTCTCAAGAACACAAGGGACATTTTCAAAGACAAGCCACATATTGGCTCTCAAATTGTCTTAATAGATTTAAAAAGGTAGATCGGAGGCAAAGTATATTCAATGACTCCAAAGGAATTAGCAACTAAGAATAAAAACTGGAAAATCCATAAATTGTATAAATTAAACCATATACTATCAAAAAATCAACAGAGTAAAGGAGAAATCATATGAGAATTAGAAAATATAGAAAAATGAAAACACAAAACACTAAAATTATGGGAAATAACAAAATCATTGCCAACAGAGAATTTTATAGTCATAAATATTTACAGTGTAAAAGATAAAGAAATAACCTAACTTTACAACTTTTAGAACTAGAAAAGAAGCACAAATGAAACCCACATATGTCAGAAGAAATCAAACCACAAATATTAAGAGGAGAGATACATAAAATAAAGACAGAAAAAATACTAGATAATGAAAGCCAAAGTAGATCATTCAAAAGGTCAACAAAACTAACAAACATTTACTTATCTGGACAAGGAAAAGACAGAAGACTCAAATTACCAAAGTCAGATATAAAAGAGGAGGATTTACAACCAATTTGATGGAAATAAAAAGAATTAAAAGATTACAATGAAATTTTTATGCTAACATACTAGAAAATCT
Organism: Xerus rutilus; assembly: GCA_028644305.1. Classification (NCBI taxonomy): domain Eukaryota; kingdom Metazoa; phylum Chordata; class Mammalia; order Rodentia; family Sciuridae; genus Xerus; species Xerus rutilus. Next base: position 18,761,626 of record CM053404.1, on the reverse strand, counting down.
ATATGACATGGACATATTCCTAGAAACATAAACTTTACTAAGGCTAAACCATGAAGAAATGTAAAATCTTAATAACCCTATAATTAGTAAAACATTAGATAAGTAATCAAATTCTGAAATAGAAAAGTCCTGGAACTGAAGCCTTCAGGGGTAAATTCTACCACACGTCTAAATAAGAACCATCACCAATCCTTCTCAACATTTTCCAAGAAGAGTGAAAAGTAGAAACACTCTACAACTTATTCTAGTAAGTGGCAGCATTTTCCTGATGCCAAACCACCACGGCTGGGATGTAGCTCAGGTAAACTACATATTAAAAACAAAACAAAACAGTGAATATTATATTCAATAGTGAAAGACTGTAAGCTCAGGAACAAGTAAGGATGCTCACTTGAATCACTTCAATTCAGTATAGTAGTGGAAATTCTAGTCAGAGGAAGGAGATAAGTCAAAATAAATAAAACATATCCAAACTGGAAAGGAAGAAGTAAATTTGTCTCTGTTTACAGATAATGTGATCTTACATATAGAAAAGACTAAATATTCAATATAAAAATTGCTATAACTAATACATGAATTCAGTAAAGTAATAGGATACCAAGTCAACACATGACAGTTTGATGCATTTGTATATATGAATAATGAACAATTGAAAAGGGAAAGTAAGAAAAAAATTATATTTATGTTATCACTAAAAAGAATAAAATACTTAGGCACTCAGCTTAACCAAGGGACAGGAAAGACAATGAAATCTGCAAAACATTGCTGAAAGAAATTAATGAAGATTTCAATAAAAGATTACTCATGTTGATCAATTGGAAGACTATATTGCCAAGGTGTCAATATTTCATCTAATCTCTATCAAAATCCACATGATATCATCTAGCATAAATAGAAAAACTCATCTTAAAATGTATATGGGACCTTAAGGAACCATGAAAGTGAAAATAATCCTGAAAATAACAAATCTTGAGAACTCATACTACCTGATTTCAAAACATACTATATATAAAGTTACAGTTATTAAAAGTGTGGTACTACTATAAAGAGAGATATACAACCTAATGAAACAGGTTCTAAAAAGAAATTCTTATATACAAGCAAACGAATTTTCAACAAAGTTCCAAGACATCTGAAAGTCCTCTCAGCAAATAGTGGGGGAAAAAGTGGTTCTCCACATGCAAATGGCTGAAGTTGCACCCATAGTGCTTACGTCAGTTTGGTCTACTATAACAAAATACACAGAATGGGTGTCTTATAATAAGAAAAATGTATTTCTCATTGTACTAGAGGTCAGAAAAGTGAGATTAGGGTGACATCATGGTTTTGTTTTGGAAGGAGCCCTCTTCCAGGTTGCAGAGTACTAAGTTCTCATTGTACCCAAGCATGGTAGAGAGAGAGTTAGCTAACTCTCTGGCTTCTCCTTATGAAGACACTACTCTTATTCATGAGTTCTCCTTCCTTATGGCCTAATTACCTCTGTCAGTCCCCTCCTTTAAGTATCATCGTGTCAGGATATAGGGTTTGAATATATTTTGGTGGATATAAACTTTTAGTTCATTCTAATTACTTAACATCAAATGGAAAAATTAACTTACAATGAATTGAAGACTCAAATATTAGACTTTAAACTATAAAACTCTTAGAAAAAAATTGGGCAAGTATCATGATGTTAGATCTGGCAATGATTTTTTTTGGTTAAGACATCAAAGGCACACATAATAAAAAAATAGACATACTGAACTTCACATGTTTTTATTTTTTTATAATTTTATTTATTTATTTATTCTTCTTAGATATACATGATAGCAGAATGCATTTTGATTCATTGTACACAGATGGAGTGCAACTTTTCATTTATCTGGTTATATGTGATGTAGAATCACAACATATATTAAGTCATACGTAAAGCTAGGGCTATGATGTCCATCATATTCTATCATCTTTACTGTCCCCATGCCCACTTCCCCCTCCCACTCCTGTGACCAAAGTTCCTCCATTCTTCTGGTGTCCTCCCCCACGTTATGGATCAGCATCCACTTATCAGAGAGAATATTCAGCATTTGTTTTTTGGGGATTGGCTTAATTTACTTAGCATGATATTTTTCAACTCCATCCATTTACCTACAAATGCCATAATTTTATTCTCTTTTATTGCTGGTGTTTTTACCTTCCAACTCCTATCTCTAGCTTCATCCCTCATAGAAGATGCTCAATTAAACCATGTGTGGCTCACTCACTCAATACCTGTGCTATCTTCTCACACATACATGTAAGCTCAAGGCTCTCCAGACACTGAAATAATCTCCAGATAGATAGATAGATAAATCACCTTTACAAACTGCTGAAAGTACCCATATACCTGTGAAATACCATCTTTTCTGAGTATTTAATGTTTTTCCAACATCCACTGAGATCTTCGCTCTGGGCCTCTGTGTATATATACCACAGTTTCTTTATCCATTTATCTATCAAAGGGCATCTGGGTTGGTCCCATAGTTTAGCTGTTGTAAATTGAGCTTCTATAAACATTGAAGTGGCTGCATCACTGTAGTATGCTGTTTTCAAGTCTTTGGGGTATAGACTGAGGAGTGGCATAGCTGGGTCAAATGATGGTCAAATTTTCTAAGGAATCTCCATACTGCTTTCCACATTGATTGTACCAATTTGCAGTCCCACAAGCAATCTATGAGTGTGCCTTTTCCCCCACAACCTTGCCAACACTTATTGTTGTTTGTATTCTTGATAATTGCCATTCTTTTATAGCTCCTAATCCTCCTTCTATTGACCAAGTAACCATCCAATCCCTGCACTAGAGATCAAATTGCAACTCACATACCTCTGTGTATGCAATTTGTATATGCCTCATTGAAAACATGGTGCAGAAATCCTAAAGCAAGAGTTTCCTGGTTACTTGAGCTGAGGAGCAGAAGGCTGGTGGCCATAATAGAAGCCATAGGCTCTGATAGTCTCACAGGAGGAAGCCCAAGACCCTCTTGCAGGAGAGGCCCAAAGAGAACCTGGCACCATGAGAGAAGAGGAAGCTGTAGATCCTGCCCTTATCAGAAAGGGCAAGGGCCTTGGCAGCCAGAGTCTTGGCACTGTGGGGGCCTACCATCCTCAGAGTCAGACCAAATTGGCCAAATTGGTCAGACCAGTGGCCAAATTGGTACAGTTCCTGTTACTGAAGAACAGGTAGAAGAGTACCATCACACTCCAGGAAGAAGAAATACATTATGGGAAGATGGAAGGATCTGTTTCCAGAGATCATTGCATGGCCTGTAGAACATCTGATGAATGATTTTGGTTTCAAGCTGAAACAGCTCAACCACAACACCACACTTACATCTTGATCAATAAACTATAATTTTTTGAGAAGTTGGAGGAGAAAGACAATTTGAGAGATTGTGTCTTTTATTGATGTTCTCGGGCCTTATCTACATTAAAGGTAATAGCACCAGGGAGGCCCAGGTCTGGGAGATGCTGCCTTGGTTGGGAGTGCATCTCTCAAAGTTCATTTTCTCTTTGGATATCCAAAGAATCTTATTATGAAAGATTCTGCAAGACAGCAATAGTTCAATTGTAAGTGAGTGTCCCACCAACCCACCAAAATATGAACTATCATACCAATCTTAGTGACACCTGATTTGTGCCAGGGAGATCAAGATTTAAACCATACTCTGAGTTTTATCAGCCTAACTTCTTTTACCAAAATCCCTAGAGAAAATTACACTATATTCAAATAATTTATTTCCTAGACAAACCTCAGACTTCAAGCATTTTTAAGCAGGTAATTTTTAATAAAGTAATAGAGGAATTAAGAACATATTTTTCACTATTCAGTAATTATTTTACTTAGAACATATAAAAATGGATTTCTAAAAAGGGAAATTAAAGAAAGGTTATTAAAAGTTTTATTGGATCAAACGGAAGTTTCAAGTTTTATTAGCAAAGAATAAAAAGACTAATAAGAATTGGTTTAATGGGTCTATATGCTCATTTTCAATGGAGCACATAATGAATTTGGGAAGAAAATCTGATCTGACTGAATTCTCACTAACATATTTGTGCAACACTAAATTATGATTGGACTAAGATAAAGGTTGTGTGTGTTCTTTCTACTTCTATTCTTCCTATATCATGCTCAACCCTTGGTTTGCTAAGTGTTTGCACCTGCTCAGTTTTGCCACTACCCTGTCAAAGCCCCATTCATCTTGGCCGGAGTAGTCAGCTGGCTGGTCTCCTCCTCCTGCTCTTGTACCTCTCAACCATTCTTCCCAGGACAATAAGGTTACCTTCCTTGTGAAGCTGTCTCCTAATGGGATGCTGTGCTTTAGTTCTCAAATGCAACCTGTCCCTTCTCCATAGTGATGAATCAGACTCACAATTAAACTTCCTTCCTGTTCTCTTTGGAAGTTATCCAGAATTACATTTCTCAAGACGTTGGTCTCTACTCTTCCCCAGGAGGCAACACAAACTTTTTAGTGCCCTGACCTTCACTTAGCTCAGGATAACTCAGCCTGATTCAAAAACCTATCATGCCCCTCCCACTTACACAAACTCAGCTGAATAGTGTGGTGAATTTTTTCATTGGAACTTAAACATACGCATTTTCATAGTCCTTCAGATGTGCCAAACACTGTGCTGGCTATGACAAAGGCAAGGATAAATCAATGCTAGTTCCATCCAGAAGGAGCCGACAGTCTAACAGGGGCAGGCCAAATGCCTTAAACAGATGTTTAGTCCTCTATATCATTTTACTTTAAACCAATCATCTAAAATTTCCTGCAAATGGAGACCACATTATATAATCTGTTGGTGTTTTTACCTTCCAACTCCTATCTCCAGCTTCATCCCTCATGAGATCTGTATAGAAGATGCTCAATAAAATCACGTGTGGCTCACTCACTCAACACCTGTGCTATCTTCTCACACATACATGTAAGCTCAAGGCTCTCCAGACACTGAAATAATCTCCAGATAGATAGATAGATAAATCACCTTTTACAAACTGCTGAAAGTACCCATATACCTGTGAAATACCATCTTTTCTGAGTATTTAATGTTTTTCCAACATCCACTGAGATCTTTGCTCTGGGCCTCATATTTACTGAAAAATAATCATTTATTTATTTTCCAAATCTCTGCCCATGCTCTCATACTCTAAATTGTATCTACCAGAGCAGTTAGACATTATGTCCATTTCATTCTTACACCTTGACAGTTACCTCCTCAAAATCCTTCTCTAGGCAAAATAACTAAAACAAAGAAGTAGAGGTTGACTGTATGAATGAACAGAGAAATATTTACCTCTAAGTATCATTAGGGGAAATTTGTTTCTTTTATTTTAGAATAGAGCCCTGAGGGTCCAAGGGATTCAGTGACTTGCCTTTGGCTGCGACTGAACAGCAGAGTTGGCGCAAGTATTCCTGGATCCTATTGCCAACATCTAATTTTCTCTTCCAATTATTATGGAGCATGATTTGATAGGGGATTTTCTGGGCAAGTAAACAGATATTAACAATGATTACTTCAGTACTGCCAACCCAGTTCCTTTTTCCTGACTCTGAAAATCCATCTAGTCAAATAATGTCACACTAAGGACTAATGAAGAAAGTAGGAGAGAAGACATCATACTGACCCCAGACTCTTCTGAGACTTCTCTGAAGAGGTTGAGTTAAGGGAGAAACTATCCTAAGAAAACCAACACAAAAAAATGAAAGCAATTCTGAACATCCCATTGATTATCTCTCTGGGAAAATGATGAATTGTGTTGAGTTGTTAGGTGGCCTGCAAGAGCTTCATGTGTAAGTGAGGTATTCAGAGAGATGATTTATGAGGCATTTCAACCAACTCTATGATTCTATGGTTAAGAGATTTTCAAGGTCTATATGTTAAAAGCCACGGTTGCCTTAATATTAGTAATAGCAATAGACATTAAGCTCTTTAAAATTGCTGTCATAGTGCTAAGTGTTTTATACAGCGGATCACACTGTTTTCCCCCAGCTTTACTGAGATATAACTGACAAAATAAATTTATATAGTTAAGGTGTACAACATGATGTTTTGATACAAGTATAAATTGTAAAATTACGACTAAAATCAAGCTAATTAACATATCCATCACTTCATAGCTACCTTTTATTGGAGTGAGAATATTTAAAATCTACTCCCGTCAAAATTTAAGTATATTTGTTTTCATGACAGTCACTTGATACTGTATTTTCTTTTTAATTTTTTTTCATATTTAATTCATTTATTTGTTCCATTTAGGCTTACATGATGACAGAGTGCAATTTGATTCTGTATTTTCAACAGGAAGAAACTAAGGCATAGAAAGAATATTTCATTCATTTAGCAAGTGTCAGTGTCATAAACTAGTTCTGAGTATAAGTACAAAGAAAAGAGAGAAAACTTCCTAATTCCTCAGAAGAAGATGGAGAACATATTAATAGACTCAGTAGTTTTTAGTTTTTTCTTTTTCTTTTTTTCTTTTTTGGTGATAGAGATTGAACACAGGGCCTTGCACATACTAAGCACTTGCTCTACCACTGGATTATGACCCCAGATGCTCCATTTTTAAGTTCTAAATGACTGATTAAATTACTTTAAATTCTAAATGACTAGATTTTGACACCAGCCTTGTTAATTCTTGAGGAATATTATGTATATAATTAACAGAAAAATTTGTAGCAAAACATTCATATTTATCATTAGAAAGCTATAATCACTGAGTATCTCATTAGGTTCATTTGGGACTTTTGTGAAGCAGATGTTAATACAGGTGAACTGTGCAAGTGATCTACAGAAAAATGACTTGGGAAAGATAAAGGGTGAGGGAAGAGGAGTAGATGGGAAGGATCTTCAGATCATAATTAGGTTTTGAAACCTCTGAAAGGAGAGACGCATGGAAGGAGGACTGAACAAGAACAGATCCAAACTGCAGCATTGTTCTGAAAAAGTCTCCACCTTGTCAGGCTCCTGTGATGTTCAACCACATGGGGAATCTACCTAAGGGTACCCAAGAGTCCACTAAGAGTGGTTTGAAATTTGACTGAAGTTTTTAGGGTCATTTAGAAAAGAGATAACTCTTTCATTCCTCATCACATCCCCTTCTGTGTGTCAAACCTATACTCCAATCCAGAAAAGAAGGCAGAGAAAGGAATCCAGATATTTTCCTATATGTACATATATTGAGAATTTTACCATTCAAGGACCAACAGAATGTATGGTTAATTACTTCAAGGAGAATGTCAGACATTAGGGTGTCCTGGGTCTTGTTTCCTATTTCACCTTCTCAGAGACCTACGTTTACCATAATGAATAATAATTCATTCCTATCAGGCAATGGATCTGGTGTTAATGCCTCACATTTGCTTCCCACATTCTGATCCTCAGTAAAAATCATATATCTGAGTCCTGAGTACAGTGGGGGTAAATTAAAATACTTACATGAAACATTTCAAGTCTTTACTGAAGTCATAAGAGCCAAACACAATATAATCAGCACAAATGTACTTGAGAAGCTAATGGAAACTCCTTTTGTACCTTTCTCCTAGGTAATGGATGTTTCTAATTCTATAGTTATAACAACATATACTAATACAAGCAGTCTAACTTTACCATTTTTAATGTTAAAATCTTCATCTTCTAATAAAAACTGCATGCTCTTAAGTGACAATGTTGACATGTACATAAGATTGTCTTCTATATGTCAAGTCCATATACTTAGCTTTAAAAGTAGACTTTTGCAACATCTAAAATACGAGGTAGAATAAAATCAAGATAGAGACAAATTATCTTTACTACCAAATGTATTTTATTATCCACTAATTGACTTGAAATGTAGAAAACTCTCAGCAACTGTCCAATGAGCTATGCAAAATCTATGATCTTACTGAGATGGGTAGGAATTGTACAAGAAAAAGAAAGAAATGAGTTATTCTGGATATTTATAAAAAGCAAAATTAAACGCCCTGTAAGGTTTGAGACTGAGATTTCAAGATATACTTTAAAACAAAGTAATATTAATAGAGTGACAATGGTCAGGTAGCATAGTTTTTATAAGACTCAGTCTCCTCATCTATAAAATGAAAATCAAAAGATGTATGTCTTTTGTTTTAGATTTTAAATGAAAACAAAATATGCTGGTTATGTGTTCAAGAGCAAATATTCAGTAATTGATAGCCACTATAAGAAAGCAATAAAATGTGTTGACTAGAGTGTTCAGCTCTAACTCCAACTGTCTGGATACAACATCAAAGTAGGATTCTTATTGTGTGACCTTAGAAAAATACATAATATCACTGAGCTTCGATTTTCTCCGTAAAATGGGGTAACGATAAAAACTTTCTCATATTGTTAAGGAAATTAAACAAGATAGTATATGTAAAAACATCTAAATCTGGGCAAGATATTTGTGGATATTTTAGTGAATGTCAGATAAGATTGTAATTATTATGTAATTTCTATAATAAAGATAAAATGCGTTTTTCTCACCTGCCAATGCTAGTTTGGAGACTATATAGCCTTTGCAAAAACGAGATCTTTATGTTAAAATATAAGGTAAAAGAGAAGATTATTACAGGAATGGAACTGACTCTCTTCTGAAGGAAAGTCATAACACGTTCTTAAAATATTTCTAAAAGCATTGTTGACATTCTGACTTCCACACCCCAAACAGCCTTAATACATAATCCCAGATGCTCTGTCTGGAGCCCAACTTTGAGGCTGAAGCAATTACAGAAAACTTTCGGGATGGGAAAGCTATCTGACTATGGCATCTCATGCATCTACTGGATTTGCCATTTTTAAATATAAAAGTTCCTAAATTATTAACTTTCCCTAAAGTGATATTTGATGGCAAAAGTAATATCTGCATGAAGTATTAAGTGATTTTTAAGAAGAAAAGCCAAGTAATTTGACAGAGCATAATAATTACACTGTCAAGGAATACAAGTTTCCATTTTCTCAGAGAAATCTATATTGCAGGGTTTTGGTTTCACAGGCTGTCATCAAGATGGTCAGATTTATTTCTCCTTTAATTGCACCATGGCAGCTGTTTTATGGAAAATGTATATGTGGTACTTGCTTTTTAGAAGGGTGCAGAACCCATGGCATCACTTAAGCTTTCTCTTCTGCACAATTAAGAGACTGGTTTGCTTCCCTAGAGAACTACAGAACAACTGGTATTAAAGTCCTGTTGTGTTCATCAGCTGTGGTTACATAGGTAAGGATGATGAACTGTTATTTGCAGGAAGACAAACAGCAGCTTCCAAAATTTTCCCCTGAATTGAAGTATCAAAGAATGTAAGCTTTATGGTCATTTCAAGTATTCTGAGTCATCTCCACTTTTAACCTCAGAAATTCCACACATAAATAATATAGAGACAGGAAACAATCTAGAACAGAGGGGGCCAATTTAAAATTCACATCCCTCCTTGAATCAGCAACACTGTCATATATCAGTATAATTTCTCCCCATTTGTTCTAACACCTCAAAGACCATTTCTATTTATTATCATGCATTGAAAGAGATTCAGAAGATATGAGACTAATATCTCACTTTGTGCAAGGTTCTGAAAGCAGTAAGCACTTGTCCTATATGTCCTGTTCCTCAAGAGCCTTTTAATTGAGTTGAAGAATTACAGCTTGTATTCATGTCCTTGAAATTTGAGTGCTGTGTAAAGATGGGTGTTCTAGAAAGGGAGGGAGCTTGGCAGCACAGAAAGTGCTACAGAGATAGGTAAAACATATCTGATATTCCTTCTCACAATACCGTCCTGTGATTCTACACATGGCTGCCATAAAACTGAGCAAGATGTACTGGAATGGAAATAAGGGAATGAATAAGGTGATTTCTGGATCCTGCCCTATTTATCTCCTCTTGGCCTTGACCTTGAACAGAGCTTCCACTGTCTCTGAACCTGATTTCCATGTCTGATTTTCATGCATGGATTGAATGAGTTTATTCTTGTGAAACAGCCTTGTATGTTATTTCAGGGCGTGTTAATGTAAAGATTGAAAAAGAGAAGATACATATGATAACTGTAGCATAGGATCCATCTTGGGTACACAGCAAAAAAACAAACAAACAAAAAAACCCTCAAATTATTTAAACATCTTTTGTAGTCTTTTCCATCACTACCTCATCACCACCAGTACTATCTATGCCTTTCTCTCTCTCATCACTTTATCCTTCAAGGCATAAATCCAACTTTATCCCTTTTCTCTAAATACTCCCCAACTATACCCAACATTAAAGGCAAAATAAACACTTCCTTCTTCTTCATACCCATCACGTCCTTTTATGACCTTTCAATGAGTCCTCCCTGTCATGACTTGTCCTTTCTCTTCCTCCTGAAAATCATCATACCTCAACCCTGACTGCAATGACTTGTAGTATGTTTTTCCTTCAGGTAAGAATGAGGTCATGTTGTCATAGCACAGTGAAATGTCACAATGTAGATGCTTAAAAAGTGGTAAATAAGTAAATGGCAAATATGTGAATGTCCCAAAGTTGTCCATTTGAATGCTCTATGAAGTAAAGAACAATTATTTCTTAACAGGTTCAAACCATCCAAAACTTTTCCCCAAAGTCATGGTTTTTGAGGAAGCCTGATATCTTCCAAAAGTCTCAAATAGTTTTACATTCAGGGGAGAAACACATTGTACATTCACTTGTGATTGATTTTATGGATCAAATTATTTCCCCCTACATTGTATAAAATCATGGAGGAGCTGGGAAATGTAGCAGAGGAAGTAAATGGTTTAGTAAAGGTCTCCACCACTAAACCCTATGCCCTCAAATAATAACTAGTTTCTCCCTGGTTTACTTAGCAGAATATTATACTCTAGTCCTACTAACCAGTATGTCATGGCAGGAAATTGACAACTAATAAAGAAGCCACTGACTCCCTGACCATCCAAGAACCCCTGGATAAATGACCAGTTGTCTGACAACCTACAGCTGGGTACTGGTTCTGGACTCCCAGTCTCTGTCCCACTTGGAGGTCCTGTCTCTGAATCAGCTGAGAGTTTGATCTCATGGACGCACTTTATCCCAATGGCCATTCCCTAACTGACCACAATAGCCCTGTTTGTTGCTGTTCGCTGGCTTATTTTTACTAGGGAGGCCATGAAGTTTTACTCTACCATGTTCAGCAGCTCTTGTGAAAACATCCCTAGTGATGCATTAGCTAACAGGCTGCCAACTCCTCCATAATAAGCCCTATTTATCACTCAGCTATAAATTTTTTCAACAGAGCTTGCTGACATTGAGCTCTGAAGCCATTTTTTTTAGTGCTTCCTTTCCAATTCAGCCTTGAGGAACTCAGAGAATGCATGAGAAAGAGGAAAATTGGAGGGAAAAGAGTGAGAAAGGGATAGGGAAAACATAAGGAGAAAAGTGAGCATTTCCCACAAAGCCAGAGAGTTACCAAAGGTTGGAGGAGAGAACACATGGGAGATACTCACTGTAAGCCAAAGACCAAATGAGGAGCCAAGAAAGAATGAGCAATGCGAAAATGATTAAAAAAAATAAAAGAGAAGGAAATAGAAGAGTTTCTTCATCAGGGTGGTCTTGTTAAGTCCTTTTCTTTCTCTCCATTGAAAATGCCTAGAATTACTGAATTAACAAACAAGTATTGAGCCTCTATTGATTATGCCCCTGGCAAGTGTTCAATATAAGCTATCATCTACGTGCCTTAGAGTGCAAATTTTGTATAAATTCCAGCCAGTAGGTGGTGCAGGTTCTCAGTGGCATTAACTTTTCAGAAGCCAAGGCATATGCGAACTAGAAACGTGGAATTGTGCTGAGTCTTGAAGACTAAATGGAATCTGAGAAATAGAAACAAGATCTGAGGACACTCTAAGCAGGATGGGCTAGACAGACACAGAAAAACACAGCTCATTTTAGAGACATGCAGTCCAAGATCCCTGTATTCATTGACATGAAAAGAACCAGGGCCAAATGGCAGACAAAAAGGTAGGACTAATGAGGGGAAAACAACAGGAAATTTGGAAGAAAACATAGAATGCGGAATGGATGAGGGAGAGAGGTAAAGGGAAAAATGGTTGCAAACCTTTCCAGTACAAGGAGGATCTTTGGGCCTCAGGAAACCTAGGAAGAATTTAGATCTCCCATAGACTAGATATCTTTTTTCCAGAAGGATGTGATCAAATGAGCCACAGGAGGACCCTGCACTCATGCTCTAACTTTCTAGGGGTACAATAAAGAGCCTGCCACAAGCCAGAGTCCAACCCAGCAGCAGTGCTGGTAGAGATGAGGTACATAGACTCTCAGAATTGTAGAGAAGTAAACATATCAAGTTGGATTTTCTTTTAACTATTCTAACACTGTTTATTATTTAAGATCTTAGACCATGAAAATGTATTCCCCTCAGTTAAAATGGAAATAAAATAGAAAATGAGGAAGTGCTTACGGCCTGATCATTTAAACACATTCAATGCATGTTATCATTACTGAGATTCAGTTGAACTTCAATCATCAATCTTCACATGAGACAAAAATATATCCATTACACACATGTAATATGAAGTCTAAGTACATTGAAATGGCCTGAAACTATCCTTCATAGATGGATCAGTTTGAGTTTGGCTTTATTGCTCTCCATGGATTCCTCATATTTCTATATCTAGCTCATTGAATTACACACAGGTCCTTAATATTAAATGCTAAGTATTATCCTTGGACCTTTTAATATGCAGTTATTTCTAATAGGAATGCTCTTAACTCCCTACCTTTGTCACACTTATCTGGAGAATTTTCTTTAGCACTTCATCAAAGTTCTTAGTTTTAATGCTGGAAACTCTCCTTGATTATCTAAACCAGGTTATATTTTCTTCTATAATTTTACTATCGTGGTTCCCCCAGCCAGGTAATGCTCTCCCCTTCGATCAGCGGGAGGGAGAGACTCCCCGGCAGCCCCTGACAAACAGGAACTGAGAAGGGTAAAGTGTCTGGCGCATAATCACCACACAAGAGCCAGAGAGTTCTGTCTAAAGGCAGGAACTGTTCATTAAGGGGAAGTTACAAGCTTATATAGGGGTGTTCAACGAGGGGATTACCTAATTGATTTATAACCAATCACCTAAAAGGTCATCTTAGTTGGCACGAAGCCGGGGCTGGCTGACAAGAAGCCAGGACCGGTATCTGTCCAGGGCTGGTATCAGTTTGGGGCTATGGGAAACTGGCAAGAAGCTGGGCCCGCTGGCAGGAGCCAAGGTCAGAAGAAGAGAAGTCCGGCTGGACGTATCAGTTGGCAAAGAGCCGGGGCGAGGGGGAGAGAAGTCTCTGGGCACATCAGTTGGCAAGGGGCTGGGGCCAAGTCTTGGTGTTCCAAGACCAGAGAGAGTAGGGTGTTCCCACCTGCTCAGCTTGATAGCTCATCCTTGCATCACACTTGTGTGACCCAGTCCCCTACATTTACAACATATGTTAACCTGCTATAACAGATTATTTCCAATGGAATAAATTATTTATCCCTCATTTAGCATACAGAGTTTAAGCAGTTCAAGCCTAGGATGAAAGATCCAGAATGTCAAAGACTCAGTTTTTATCTTGTTGAGCCACAATCTTTAGAAACTTTTCCTCATTTGCATTGCTCAAATTGGATTATCATATCTATAGTCCAACCAGCAGGAGCATGAAAACAGAAGGATAGGTCTGTGTTGTTTAGGTTTTCATTACTATGACCCAAATTCCTGACCAGAACAATTCAGAGGAGGAAAAGTTTATTTTAGGTTCATGGTATCAGAGGTTCAGTCCATAGCTGATCAGCACCATTGCTCTGGGCCTGAGGTGAGGTAGAGCATCAGGGAAGAAGGGCATGCTTAACTCATGATAGCCAGGAATGAGGGGGGTGGAGAGGGAGGGGGAAAGAGAGAGAGAGCAAAAGAGAGAGAGAGCAAGACAGAGAGAGAGAGAGGAAGGCAGGAAGGCAGGAAGGGAGGGAGGGAGGGAGGAAGACAAGGAGACATATGGAGGTGCCAGGGACAAAAATATAAATTTCAAACACAGGCCTCTTGCAACCTACTTCCTCTAGTCATACCCAACCTGCCTACAGTTACCACTCACTACAGTAGTCCTTTCAAATTATTAATTCATCAAATGGATTAACCCACTGAATAGGTCATAGCTCTCATACTCCAATCAACTCACCTCTGAACATTCCTGTATTGTCTTGCACCTGAGCTTTTGGGGGATACCTCATATCCAAACCACAACAAGATCTTTACCTTTCCTTAAAGAAATTGGACAACATGTGTTTCACTCTCACTTATATCCCACTGGCCAGATCTTTGTCTACATGGTCACGCTTGGCTACCAATAACATCCAAAATGATAGGATTATTTTGGGTGCCCATGTCTTCACCAAAGTCAGAGGTTCTACTATCATATGACAGGGGCTCACTGAATGATTTCCACTAGGACATGCTCTAGGAGTAGCCTGCAGTTCTACCAGTTCAGAGTCCATCATACTATTCTTTAATCAACTATTACTTTCACAATTTCTCTGAATAAATAATGTGATCTGGGGTCTGTACCCCTAGTTCCTTGCACAGAGTCTGGCACATTGTACTCATGCAGTGAGTACTGTCTGAATTAATAAATTTAAATACTCTGAACACATTGAGAAAGCAGTGGGCATATTGGCCACATGACTCTGTTGGACTCTGTTATGGATTAGCTCTGTTATAGAGGGGAGGTGTTATGCAATGCTAGATGGATTATATGTTGGTTATGTGAAAAGTGCAGAGCTTGAGAGAGCTACTAAGTTCTTTCCTCAAAAAGATTGCCTGCTCTGCCAGACTGTGAGGGCTGAAGGTGGAATGGGATAGGAAAAGACATTGAACTAGGGAGAAAACATGATGAGCATTTCATAACTACGAGACTGGTTCATTGACAAGTAAATAACCCTCTTTAACCTTCATTTTTTTCATAAGGACAATGGAATACAGACTTTGGTACAAATGCTGGCTATTGTCATCATTGTGGGAAACATAAAGGCAAGATTACAATGGAAGGGCTTGTTCTGTTTTAAAACACACAGAGACACGTGATTAGTTGAACACAAATGTGTATCTGGCAAATCTCATTGTCGGGGTCTCTACTGATTTGTAATCTGTGCTGATTCAGTCTGTGCTGATTGTGATTAAATTGCATTCTCTAGGAAGAATGGGATGGCAATAGAAATATATTCAAATAGTAAATGGAACAGTAAAGCATCAGGTAAAACCCACCTTTGTCAGTCACTATTTCAGTCATTTTCTAAGGTAGACACCATGGCCTCACAGAACTTACACAGAGGATGAGACAAAAATAAACAGTGGCACAGCAAAGACTTGACATGGGCATGGCAAAGACTTACATCAGTGACAGAGCTACTAATAAATATTGTGAAGAGGTATCCAAAATTTAAAGCCTTGCAAACAATAATTGTATGATCTTATAGAGCTATAGAAGTATATCAGGATGTGTGTATCATATCACCTACTCAGGACAGTGGTCATCTTCCATCAGGTAATCTCTTTATGCACTCTGAGGTCTTATTCTGATTGGAAACAGGCATTTGTATTCCCTACTTCCCACAGCCTGGTCCCTACTGGAACCCACAAAGGAAGTCTTGCAACCTGGCTGGGCCAGTCATTCTCTTTCTCAGTTTTCAAAGTCAGTCATAAATATTTTTTTTTGGTCTTTGCTAATAATATTATATAGATATGAACTCAAAAGTGTCAAAGCATATTTGAAAGAAAACCGAGAATAAGGATCACCTACAACTCCAAGCTACTTTCATATCTTAATAACATGGTGTGATACAAGGAGTTGGATGGGCAGGCTTAATTTGCTAAAGAAAATGAACAGCCCTGAGTGGACCACCTAGGTGGTGGTACAGATTGATTTCAGAGATGTATTATGTGGAAAACACAAAGGAGGATGAGGTTTTTCTATAAATATGTAAATTCATGTATCATGTTTGAGAATTGCTTGGGTTATTTCTTGTCCTGCTCCAGTTGCAGTCCACTGTAAATAAATCAGTGTCTGCAGATTCCCATTGCTCTACCCCCTCTGCCATTCAGTGTTCTTGCAATAACTATGTGTCTGGGAAATAATTCAGTTTGCACACTGGCTGCATTGCACAACCTGTCATGGTTCACTGCTGTCTCCAGCTCACCCTACCTGGAAAGGCCAAAGCCACAGACAGGAGAGGTATAGGGAGTCTGCTAGCACCTTCCTTTTTTACTTTGCTGGTTGATGACCCTGAGCATGACTGGGTGGTTTTTCTAGACTGCAAGTATTAGATATTGGAAGAACAAATCAAGGGGTTGTTTCAGCAACAACATCTGGATACTGATTATGTCTGATATCTGTGAATTCTTTGCAACCCAGATGTTCTTTGGTTAAACAGATGCCCCAGAATTCAGGGATGTCAAAGAAAGTTTAGTTCTCACTCTATATCTCACATATTCACATACCCCTGTATTCCACAAAGCATCTGAAACAGAGCTGTGAGAAATGATTCTGACACTCAATCTCTCATATATTTATCCTAGTCGATGCATAAGAAAGACTGTTTAGGAGCTGGGCACGGTGGCACAAGCCTGTAATCCCAGCATTTAGGGAGGCTGAGACAGGAGAACCACGAGTTCAAAGCCAGCCTCAGCAACAGTGAGGCGCTAAGCAACTCAGTGAGACCCTGTCTCTACATAAAACACAAAATTGGGCTGGGGATGTGGCTCAGTGGTCGAGTGCCCCTGAGTTCAATCCCCAGTGCCAAAAAAAGAAAAAAGAAAGACTGTTTAGGGTTTGCATTCCCTAATGATAGCAGAAGGAAATTAAGAAAAAGCTCTCTACAAAAAGGTTGTAACAAGGTGAATGCTAAAATGTTAAGTCCAGAGAGGACCAGAGAAGCCACCTATTTCAAACTTTTCATTTTACACATGGGGAAACTTACAGAAAGTTGCTTTAACTTTCTGGTTCGGAGTCACACAGTTCATTCATGGTCATATGAAGAGAGCTCACAGATGCCCTTATCATCAACCCAAATCCTACAAAGTGGCTAACAGTTTACTCTTAAGAGTCTGCTGAACTGTGATTTAAAATAAGTGTCTGCCAACATAAAGCAGCTTAGTGACCTCAGTTACACTTTAGATATTTATAAACACTCAGGCAAGGAAATTTTCCCAGTACCTAGAATGCACTCTATATAATCAATATGAATCTAAGTGCTCCAGTAAGATTATCTTGTAAAGCCCTTAATACAATGCACAGTGCTTGATAAAATTGGGTTAATATCAACATTAGTAGAATTATTGTTTTTGCTACTTATCTGAGTCCATTTTGTGCTGCTGTAACAGATACCACAGACTGGGTAATTTATAAAAAATACAGATTTTTCTCTTACTTCTAGAGTCTGGGATATTTGTGATCAAGGCGCTAACAAGTTCAGTTGTCTGATGGGGTTGCCATCTGCTTCCAAAATGGCACCTTGTCACTGAAACCCCCAAAGGGGAGGAATGCTGCATCCTCTCATGCAAAAGGTGAAAGGGCAAGAGGGCTGAACACTGTGAGAAGTCCTTTTTAAGGGCCATCATCCCATTCACAGGAAAGGAACCCTCAGGACCCCGTCACCTGCTAAATGCTCTGTATTTTAACATCATCACATTGGCAACATTGAGTCTTAGAGGGGACACATTCAAACCATGCACCACAACTCAATCATGATATGGTTGCCCCTCTTAGAGTCAGCTTCCCTCAACAACCCGCTTGTAAATTCCCCTCCCTGTATTTCCTTCCACATGAGGATGTTTCTGCAGCATGATTCCCATTCACAAGCTGTATTCGGTCTCTTCCTCAAATCTCTCCTATTTGTGTCCTCTGCATCAGATGCCAAGCATTTGCATTTCTATATTTCCCCCATTTGTGATTTTTTTGCCATTAGATGCTAAATTACTGTCATGAGAAAGAGCAAACGACAGTTTGCAAACTTTTATCATTATACACATCACTCTATGAAAACAAACAAAAAGCACAGAAAATAGAGTTTGGAGATCAGAAGGAATATTAAAGTACATATACTGTTTCAAGCTATTTGAGCTTATGCAAGTTAGAATATTAAATGAGTTACCAATAAGGAAGTAAACAGCTTCACTTAATGAAACTGATTACCTCTGATAACAGGACTGTCACTGTTGTTTGCAACATAAAAGAATGGACTTGTTAATGTTGAATACTAGTTTCTTTAACAGAAAGATCATTTGTTCATAGTGAGGTGTTCCCCAAGGCAGCACTTTAGTTAATAAAGATAAAAACCTTCATAGATTGTCAGAGGTTATCTCCCTGTTTGTGAAACCCTTCCAACAGTTTCCTGACTGTGGGATGAGGGAGTGCTGAGTACTTACTCCCTGTGACGTGATGTGTCGCCTCCTGTAGGAGCATCACTGGCATCTCAGAAACAGCCTGGGTCCCTTAAGGTGTGCCCCAGGGGTGCCCCTGTGTCAGTTCTAGACTCTGACCTTGGGAGATTCTACAGAAGAGGGAACTGAGAGGAAGAAATCTTAAAATTGCAGAGCCAAAGATAAAGATGCATGATGTAGTAGAAAAAGCACTCAGCTACTCTCTTCATCTTCCCTCCGTGCACAATCAAATGATGTATAGAAATCTCTCAAGCGTTTTCAACTTTCTCTCTATCCCCTTCTTCAGTTGGCTCTAAGCTGGCTTCCATTTCTTTACCAAAGAAATCACCTTAAAAATCATTGATGATCTTCCGATAATTCAAGACATAAGTAGTTTTAGCCATTCTCTTACTTTACTTTTAGAAGTAATCTTCCCAAGACTAAGACCTAGAATTTGTTGGAGAGACTTAGCTGAGACTTACTGAATGGAGTAGTTTTCTGGGATATTGCACTATAAACACTTGCTGAGAACCCTGCTAGGCATCTATCTACAGTATTCTAGGGGCCAACCAAGGGACGTGTCCTCATCAGGACTCATTGAAAATGTGTTCCAAAGGCTACCAGGGGAAGTCAATGGTACTGCATCCACTGGTACTGCCAGATACCTCGTACTGCAGAATGGAAGTTCAAGAATTGTTCACTGTAGGAAAGCTTGGAGAGAGTGTCAGAGCTAGGAGGAGAAACTCCTCCTTCCTTTGGTTCTTCTCCAGAGTACTCAACTGACAAACTCAATATAAACCTAGCTGTGAAAGACTACAGGATTATTATTGCAGAGGAGGAATATTGGGTGGATATGGATGGGAAAAGCAATACATTGATAGGGGACACATCAACCTAGACAGCTCCACTGAGTTTGGAATTCTCTTATCAAGTGTTACATGAAAATTGGTATTTAAACATCTCAAAGAACTGCAAACTTGACCTGTTCAGGACTAAATATAAGCTCTTTCTCCTCAAAACTGGATCCTCTCCAGCTCCACTATCCATTTCTCTCTTTTTCAAAGCCAGAAACTTGGAACCAAGCATTAACACTTTCTTCTCCCTTATATTTCATATCCAATATATTGCCAACTCTTTATTTCTTAACTTATAGTCAGAATGTTTTCATCTCCAGCCCATAGTATAGAACCTGGAATACAATAAGCAAAAAGCAAGAATGTGATGAACTAATAAATCCACACAGAGTAGACTGAATATTCCTCCTTCTCAATCCCACAGGTACTCCCCGAAAACTGTGTTACTGTATAGTAAGAAAACTTCTTTGTTTGATGTAGGCGTTAGCCACAGCAGATCTTGGGATAAGGACAGTCATATTTTATAGTCATAGGATAGGGTCTAGCCATGCCAGAAAGACTAATCATATATGTTAAGATATTTTGGTTGATGCAGTGATAATTGAGTTCAACCCTGGAAACAATCAGTTAATCAATCATGCCTATGTGATGAATGAAACCAAAACTTGAGGGTCTTTGCACACCAATAATACTGGACACCAAAACTCTGAACCCCAAGACATGGATGAGCTTCCTTGATTGATAACAGATACTCTATGCATATTGTCACATATCAATGCAAAGTGGGTCATGTGTCCTGAGGACAATGGAGGCTGCCTAGCTAGAATCTTCCCAGGCTGTCCTATATCTTTTCCAGGGGCTTATTTTAACCAGTATACATTCCCTGTAATAAACCAAAACCAACTGATTTCAGTGAGTTCCTTGAGTCTTTAGCAAACTATTTAAACTGAGAGTGGTATTTGTAAACTTCCAAATTTGCAGTTAGTATTAAATCTGGTGTGCTTTGGGATTTCATAGTTTAACTAATTCTGGATTGTTAATACATGAAAAAAGTGTTTTTAGCTGGGTATGTTGGTATACGCCTGTGTTTCCAGTGATTTGAGAGGCTGAGGCAGATGGATCATGAGTTTGAGGTTAGCCTAAGCAATTTCATGAGATTCTGTCTCAAAATAAAAATTAGAAAAGGGCTGGGGGTGTAGCTCAGTGGTAAAGAGACCCTGGGTTCAATTCCTAGTTCCAAAATAAATAAATAAGTCTTGATATGGGGATATTACCATGAAATATCTATGTTCCTAAATTCAGATAAGTATATCTTTATAAAATGAAGGGAAAGGAATATTTGACAAGCATCAAAGAGAATAAGGCATTGGGCATTGGTACCACGAAGGCAGAGACAAAGTGATACAGCCTCAAGCTGAGAGCACCATCACTCTAACAGTCAGAAGAAGAGAGGAAGGAATTTTTCCCTGGAGCCCTCAGGAGGAGTGCATCCCTGTTGATAGAAATTGTTTTTGACCCAGTAAAGTTGACTTTGGACTTCTAGCTTCCAGAACTGTGACAGAATATATATTTCTGTTGTTTAAGCCACAAATATGTGGCAATTTGATAGGAAAATAATTCACCTTTTTCCCAGAGCCTTAGTCCATGCTTCCATGGTCTCTTTCTTGAAATGTTTCAAAAATATCCAAACTGGTCTCTCTAATCCATTTTACCCCTCAAACTCATCAATTTCCCACACTATACCTAAAGAAAATTTACTAAAATAATTATTTCTGATCACACCATTGCTTAGGGTACACAATTTCTTCAAACACTTGTTCCTAGGATGGAAAAGCCAAACAATTACATGATCTGCAGGAACATGCACAGCTTAGCCGCTGCCTATCTTTCCATTCTCCTCTCATACTTCAGACTCCCTTTTCTCCCTTTTATGCAATCCAACTGACCATACCCATCTTTGCCCCTTTATATTCCCTACACTTCCTACTGGATCTTCTCATCTGCCTCCTACCTGATCATCGTTACTAACCCCAAGTCTCTCTCAGGGTTGCAGCTCATTTTCATGTTCTCAGGTGACCCATACCTCCCAAAGTCAACTCATTGTATTTTATGGTCTCCTAACATAATTACCTCTGCAGGTATAATTTTGTGTGTTATACATGCTTTTGTGTTTGAATATCTGATTGCCATCCCTCCGTGTACCAACTTTGACAAGGTAAATTTTATGATAGCCAAAACAACATGAGACTTTCCTCTTTATTATATTCCCTAACACATCATGGTTGATGCTCAAATGGATAAGTTGAATACATATCTAAGGAGACCACTCACTCATTGCTATGCCAAGAACTAGGGCACTCCATCAAAGAAATTTGTCTTTTGTTATTGGAATTTATATATACAGGCCTAAATCTCATCCATGAGGAGATTTTTCCATTTGGGAATATATATTTTAAGGAATATTCTTGTTCTCTAAAGGTTTGAATAGAGGAAATTATAAAATAAACATTGCCCATTTTCACACTTTTCAGATAAAAAATTAAGAATTTGCAAAGTAATGAGTCCTATTCTGTATCATCCACTAGTTTTATCTGGTTTCGAATTCAGCATTATACAATAAAATCACTATATATGCTCCAATTGTTTTATTAACATTAATTTTACTTATTAATGAGGTTAAGTGTGATATTTCCATACATGCAAAAAGCATGGATTGAGCCCACCAACCCACGCCAGAGCCCAGACCCAGGCCAAGAACCACCCTCGCCAACCCAGGTGGGAGTCCAGGCCCAAGACTGTCCCCACTGATCTGTGACCCACACGGGAGCACACACTCAGGCCAAGAACACTCCTGTCAACCCACACAGGAACCCAGGCCCAGGACTGCTCTCACTGACCTGTTGACCTATGCCGGGGCTCAGACCCAGACCTAGGCCCAGGACCTACCATGTGGAACTGCATAGAAGCCCAGGCCCAGGTCAGGCCCAGTACCACCCCAGAAACCTGTGTGAGTAGCTAAGCACAGGATCACCCCCACACAGAGTGGAGGTCCATGCTGTGGCTCCCCATTTACCAATGCATTGCTCCTTGGCTTGCATCCATCTTGGGACACTGCAGCCATCACCATATCCATACTCATTTAGTAGCCTCCACCTTGGGACAATAAACAGGGCCTGAAAGCAACTACCACCACAGCACAGCATGCCAGAGTGCTGCATCTCCAAACCGGCAGCCCAAAGCCACTATAAGTCCCACCCTTTCAACTCCATTTCTGAAAGTGTTTGTATCCATTTTAGGACACCCCCACTGCTATTCTGAGTTACTTCTGCTACTGCCACTATCATCTTTAGTTGCAATAGCATCCATCTTGGGACACCTGCCAGGGACTGGAAATCCTTGAAATAAAGGGAACAATAAACCAAATGAAAAACTCAATAGAAAGCATTACCAACAGACTAGATCACTTGGAAGACAGAACCTCACATAATGAAGATAAAAAATACAATCTTGAAAATAAAGTTAACCACACAGTGAAGATGATAAGAAACCATGACAAGAACATCCAAGAATTATGGGATAGCATCAAAAGACCAATCCTAAGATTTATTGGAATAGAGAAAGGCACAGAGATTCAAACTACAGGAATGCACAATCTCTTCAATGAAATAATATCAGAAAATTTCCCAAACATGAAGAATGAATTGGAAAGTCAAACACAAGAGGCTTACAGGACACCAAATGTACAAAATTACAACAGATATAGACCAAGGCACATTATAATGAAAATGCCTAGCATATGAAAAAATATTTAACATCTCTAGCAATTAGAGAAATGCAAATCAAATCTACTCTAAGATTTCATCTGACGCCAGTCAGAATGGCAATTATCAAGAATACAAACAACAAGTGTTGGCAAGGATGTGGGGGTAAAAGGAACACTTACACATTGCTGGTGGGACTGCAAATTGGTGCAACCAATCTGGAAAGCAGTATGGAGATTCCATAGAAAACTTGGAGTGGAACCATCATTTGACCCAGCTATCCCATTCCTCAGTCTATACTCAAAGGACTTAAACACAGTATATACTACAGTGATGCAGCCACTTCAATGTTTATACCTGCATAAGTCACAATAGCTAAACTGTGGAAGCAAACTAGATGGCCTTCAATAGGTGAATGGATAATGAAACTGTGGTATATATACACAATGGGATATTAAGCAATATTAAAAGAGAATAAAATTATGGCATTTGCCAGTAAATGGATGGAGTTAGAGATTATCATGCTAAGTGAAGCAAGCCAATTCCCAAAAACCAAATGCCTATTGTTCTCTCTGATAAGTGGATGCTGATCCATACTGCGGGTGTGGGCATGAGAAAAAATGAAGGAACTTTGTACAAAGCAGAGGGAGGGGAAGGGAAGGGACTTGGAGGTGGAATGAGGTGGACATCATTTCCCTAGGTACATGTATGAATGCACATATGGTGACACTCTACAGCATGTACAACCAGAGAAATGAAAAGCCGTGCTCCATTTGTATACAATGAATCAAAATGTATTCTGCTGTCATGTGTATCTAATAAATAAAAAGCATGCATTGATCTAATCTACTGTATTTCTTTAAAATTTTTTACAACTAAAATTTTTACACTAATTCCTTCATATATATACATATATATATGCATATATACTTATATACGTATATATATGCATATATATAGATATATATGCATATATATCCATATATATATAAAAAGGCTACAGACATAGAGGAATTATAGTCTATATTAGGAATATGTGTGTATTCTCCCAATATAGACTATAAACTTTTTGGAAGAAGGAATAGAGATTTGTGATTCTAAATAAAGTTTAACTGGAACACAATACATATGGTCTAATGCTTGGAGAGTGGGTCAAATATAAAGCCAATGACCAAGGCAGTCAGATCCTTGATGTCAGAGGAGAAACAATAGTTAGACACTCTAGGAAATAGAGAATTTACTCACTGCTGGGTAGAAAGGTTAACTTGGCCACCCAGTCCTCTTATATTCTGTGTTTCCCATAACGCAACATAAGGTACACCCAAATGAATATGTCATTAAACTAAATTGGACAGCTTTACAATAAAGTAAAACATATAGTCAAGATCTGCTTTTCAATTCTTTGTTAAATAAAGCCAAACTTTTCTTGGAAATTCAGAAAAAAAGATTTCTTCTTCTTTAATTTTTCTTTTGTTTTTAGCAGAGATAAGAAGTTGGACCTTCAGATACAGAGGTTGAAAGACAATTTTAACCTTCCACACACCACATCTAGTTGGGTTATTAAAAAAAATCTATGTATTCCAATTTCCTTCTGCAATTGGCTCTCCCTGTGTGGTCATACTGTCTTTTCCTGAGGCATATGACCTACTCTGGAGGATCTAAATATTTGATGAATTATAACCTCCATCATTTTTGTGAAATGATAGCCAAGCAAGAAAAGCCAGTCCTAGACAGCTTCAGAAAACAACTTGCAAGGGAGAAGGAAAAGAAGAAAAAAGTGCACGAACATACTTTCCCTCATACCACTCTTGATTGCATTTGTGCTGTTCCATGAATCTATTTTGACCTTTAAATATAGACTGATGTATAAAGTTTACTTCCAGGGAGGTAATCATAGAGAAACTTTCTTGGCTTTGACCTTAATTTGATAGCTAGTGAAGGAGTGTAAGTATTACTTAAAAGATTTATGGACTTTTTTGTCTGAGAAGAGAGTCCCTTCCAGGGCAGAAAGTACTACCATCCACTCACCCAGAATTCTATATACCCTTTACCAGAGCAATAGTCCATTCCTGAATAGTCAGGTTAGAATTTACAAACAATGCCATTTATAATGCATTAGGGTCACTTAAAATTGAAGTTACCTTATGATAAATCCTACAGGAATTCAAATATTCTCTTTATCCATTGAAAAGTCTCTAAACTGTTAATTGGTTGTAGTATGTATATAAAATTTTATACTGATATAGAATTACTTTTATTTTAATTCTACTCATCAGTATTTATGGAGATACTTCATTTGAGTGTTAATTTCATTTTGTGGTGTATGTGTCTTGTTTCCTTGAATCAATTCCTGAATTTGTCATCTCTCTAATATTTTTATGCTAAATACAGAATATGAAAAACTGTCCAAAATCATGGAGCCAATTAGCACTGGACTTAGCCCAAGAGGCAGGGCAAAGAAAACCAAAGATTCAAACTGTTCTAATCAAGGCATTCCAAACAGTGCAATCCTAGCTCTGAAGAGAGGGTTGCTTCTGCCTATCAGGCAGGGTGTTGGAGATGGCATCAGAGTACAGAATCCCAACTAACTGTGCCAAGTGAATTGCAAAATTTATTTTTCTTAATGAATGTGTTTGTCTTTTTTATTACTTATTTCTTGTGAAAATAAGGTAAACAGAAAACCTTTCAGGAGAACTATAATTTTCAATTATTGTACATACATCTAGAATCCAAAATATGTATAGAGCAAACTTCAACGCAGAAGTCAAATATTTTAGTATATCTTTATTGTGCATTTTAACTGGCATCAATTTAGGATTTAACTCAATACATTTTTAAATTATTATTCATAATCATTGAATCTTTAGATGTAAAGTTAATATCTAAGCCAAACAAATCTCTCTGTGGCTACCCTCTTGGACATCTATATATTTGATATTCCACCTCTAAAGACTCAAGACCAATATGAGATTAGTGAACATTGCAAGTGTAACCAAAATTTTAAAAACTATGCCATACATTTAAACCACAATTTTTGCAAGCCAAATTGAGAGAAATGAAAGGTCTAAAATTTAAAACGCCAACTAGTCTTATTACAAAATATTATAACAATGCCAGGTTAGTTTTCACATTCAACTCAAAAGCAATACTGAGTATTTCTAGATATTTGCTTTCATGGATACTAAGATTAATATCTGTTAATTAAAATTGAAGAAAATAGAAAATGTTATCTGTTTAATAACAAAATAATGGAACAAACAAAATATTAATATATGATCTAGCAAAATCCTCACTATGAAGATACAGTAAACCCCCGACACATTGAAGCTACATATAATAGGAGAAGGTTATAGGCAGTTGGCATTAGAGGTGATTACATATGTGGCCTTGATGATGTGCTTTTTTGCTATTATTGTTTTTCCTCTTGAATGGTTCATATCTTCTGCTGCAAGGGAATAATAAGATCTCAAGGCAAGAGACTTTATTCTGTTTAGTCAGGCTACCAGCTGTTAACCAGCTGGCACATTTGAAACTACTCCTGCCACCTGAATTGATCATTAAGCTTAAGCCTGAGTCTCTAGCCTGGGTAATAGTCATTTTTATAAATCCTGGTCTATAAAATACCTATCTTGTTAAACAGTTATGAAATCATGAATAAATATTCAATGCCATGAGTAATTGATTATTTCTCTTGAAATAATCACATCACAATCCCTAATGACTTTAAGCTGGTATGGTGATTACTCAAAATTACACACAGAGTGACAATTCCTTGTACATATTCAAACCAACCAAAGGCAAGAATTCAAACAGATTTTCATGACAGCATTATTCATTATAATTTAAAAGTGGAAAAAACCCTAGTGTCCATAAATAGAGGAATGAACAAACAAAATGTGGTATGTACATAAAACAGAATACTGTTCAGCATGTAAAAGGAGATTCTGACACATGTTACAACATGGCTGAACCTCAAAGACATAATGCCAAATGAAATGAGACAGTCACAAAAGGACAAATACTTCAGGGTTCATCATACACAAGGTAGCTAGAGCAGTCGACATCATAGAGATAGGAAGAGTAATGGTTGTGAGACCAGGGAGAGAGAAAGAAGTGGAATTTGTGTTTAATGCTATAACGGGTCCAAAAAGACGGAAAAATTCTGAAGGTGACTAGCTGAGGATGGATGCAAAACAATGTAAATGCACTTATACCCCAACCCCACACTTAAAAATGGTTAAAATGGTAAATTTTATGTCATTTGCTTTTTACCACAGTAACATACACACACACACACACACACCTAGTAATTCAGTTTCTCTGAGTCACACATTTATGCATGTCTTAACTCGGTCTTGCATTTCACCGTCTCTCACAAAGCTGCAGTCAAGGCTATCTCTGGGGTTTTCTCTGAAGGATGTCTGGGAAATAATTCACTTCTCAGCTCATGTGAACTGAGCTTTTAGATTGAGGGCCTCGGTTTCTTACTGGCTATTGGATGAAGGCTGTTTTCAAAAGTTTCCTGCTACCTGGTTCTCTTAAAAAAAAAAAAAAAAAAGCTGGCTTTATCAAAACATCCTGTACAGAGGGCAAAAATGAGACTACAGTAGCAAGACAAATGCCACACTATCTTATAATCTAATCACAGGAGTGACATCTCTTAATGTTATTATAGGTCTTTTTAGAGCCAAAATACTTAAGGAGATTACAAATAACTGTGAATGGCCTTTAGATAAAACTCAATGAAGGCCATTTTATAAGTCTGTCTACCACATAGCTCTAGAAGTCAGGGAAGATGCTGTCAACCAACAAGAATTCCAAAGGTAATCTGGACCCTCCCAAACATAGAGGTTCAGAGCTGAGCAGCTGGTCATCACTGAGCCCTGAATTCTTGGTCAGGAAAGCTGAAATTACAGACTGGGATCATGGCAGAGCCAGCCTCCAGAGGGAAGCCAAATATGCTGTGTCAGGAAGTCATCACCTTTTGGGGATCTAAGGATGCCTAGAGCCTAAGACTAGTGTCAGTATGATAGCAATTAAAGCACAAATCATTCAGATGTTCTGCTTTGCCTGATGGTTCTTTATGTAGCTATTTGAGGTTGAAGATTTGTTTTTCATTTTTCTAATTTCCTTATCTAATATCCTTCCATAGGAATTGGAATGGACTCCATATATGGTTTTTTTTAACAATAAAGAACCCAATATATATGTGTGTGTGTGTATGTATGTGTATATATGTGTGTGTGTGTGTATGTGTGTGTGTGTGTGATCTGATAGACTTTTCTGGTTTGAAAAGCTTGTAAACAAAGTATCAACAAAAACAACTCAGTTTCCAATCATTTTTGTCAGTAAGATTTGAGAAGCATACTTTTGAATCAAAGGCAATGGGAGCTTCCCAGGAGCTACAACCCAAAGTGCTACCTGTCTGACTCCTCGGCAACAATATTCCTGGGTGATCTATGAAGTTGCTTTGAACAGAAACCTTATTTAAGGGTATAGGGAGAGTCGGTAATGGAGCAATGTAGAAAAGCTTTTGGTCTATTTTCAATTTGATTTCTTTTTTGTATATTCATAGTGAGATGTTCAATAAAAGAAAAGTGTCATAAAAGCCTGCCCCCTCGTGAAATGAAACAAGAAAGGCAACATGGAAATAAAAGCACGACACATAGGGCCTCTCCTCAACCTGCAACCATCACCTCCAGTGCTCTGACTAGCTGTAATTTTTCCCTAAGTGATAAGAACTTCAGGTTCCAAAAAAATAGTTTTTTTTTTAGTGCAACATTTTGTGAAACCAAGAATGACAGTGTTCCTCCATTGGCATCAAACCCCCTAGCTATTTGAACATGGAATATATAAATATTAATTTCATAATAATGATTATAAACCACATGTATCTATTTGCAAACTCCACATGTACCTATTTAAAACTAAGTAGGATTTTTCACAGCTCTATTTCTTTTGAAAATTTTTTTTAAAATATTTTTTTAGTTGTAGATGAACACAATATCTTTATTTTATTTATTTTTATGTGGTGCTGAGGATCGAACCCAGTTCCTCATGCATGCAAGGCAAGCGCTATACCACTGAGCCACAATCACAGCCCCTTAAAAAATTTTTAATGTGAATATAAAACTAAAGTACAGTGACCAACATTCACATTTTTGAGGATAGGGAAGAGGGGACCCTTTGTTTGTTCTTGTTTTATTTTGTTTCAGATGCCAGGGGGCATATTACACATTACAATCACACATTATAAGCAAGTGCTCTATCACTGATCCTGGAAGGGGCAATCTCTAAGGGATTTTTCTTTGACTTGACGAAGGCTGTTCACTTAATCAATGTAAAAAATGATAGTTGGAGGTATAATTCTGCCAGTCAAGCTCTGATTCAGATGTCCTGTGAGAACTGTGAGTCTAAACAACAATGATCCAGCAAAGCTTCACATTTCGTCAGTAATGAGTCATTTTGTTGTAGTCTGTTTTTCTAGTTGCAAATCCATTGTAGCCCAATAAATCCCACATGTAAAAAAAACAAATGTATCAAATACTAATTATGAAAATGTTTACAATAAAGAACCCAATATTTTAAATGTAAGATGATGCCTTCATCAAACTTCATCAAAATACTGATGATAGCATAAAACCCTTGCCTTTATTGAGTCTACATTTTTCCTTCTATTCCAAACCCTACAAATATGAATTATTTTTCCATCTTTGACTTAAGAATTCACACCATCTCCCATTGTTTTCTTTTTACATGTTTTTTGTAATGATTTGTTATATCACAGTGCTCTATAAAATATTTTCCCCCCAAACAGGGATAAAATCGGTAACCATATATGGCAAGTTTAATTTTATGTTGAAGAACTCAGAACCCACTACCACCACCACACATAAACACACACACTGTATTTTCCTTAACAACTTCATGGGAAACTAAGCTTCTGACTTTAATATGTCCACATTAATTCTCTTTGTTTTCCAATGTACATATCAACATAATATATATCATATTGGTACTTAAACGCAGGATTAACTCCAAAGTTTATATACAATTATGTTCCAAACCTAAAACATTTTATTTAAAGAACAATCCATTGTGCCAATGAAGCTATGCCGATATTAAATAATTCTTTTTCCATCCAAAATTTATCTTTCTGTATGCAGCTTCATAATGCTGAACTGAGACCATACAAACAATCATTCTCCTTCATTAGCTAACTTCCTGTTCGATCCCATTAAGAGAGGCACAGAAGGAAGATGGGAAGACAGTGGAGGGGAAAAGGAATTACTCCTTAGACTTTCATTTGTGGTTTCTATCCTGGAAGGGCTTTCCTCTAGAAGTAGCACTGCGACAAGTTCCAGTGTCCTTTGTATTCTCCCAACTGCCCTTTCTGTGCCTCCTCAAAGGCAACAGAACCAGCTGAGTACATTTTGGGGAATGGTTTGGTCACTTGGCATTCAACATAACACTAAAAGAAAATGAAAGACTGGAAATCCATAGCAAGCAGTTCCATCATAATATCACCTGTGGTTGACTGTGATACAGTTCTTAGTAAAGTAAATGCCTTGGGCACTAAGTGGCAACTGTGTTTCACTGTTATGGGGGGTAATGAAAACTATAAAGCCAGTGATATGGCCAGTGTTCACTCTGCTGGAACATTTTCAGAATGAAACAATAAACTAAGCCTTCAATCAACTCAATGTCTAAGTAACAGAAAGTTTTAGTGGTAGCCTGAAACTAACATTGTACTTTTTATAGCCACCTTTGAAAATATAAATCCAAATTTAACTGTATGATAAGATAATGTGATTGACAGATGCAGAATCCTTTCTGTAACAATTAGGACATTGGAAAGCAGAAGCTTTAGCCTTGGAAAAGAGACATCTGGATGAACCGAGAGAAAGCTTGAAATTTTAAACCCCTGAGTCACTCAGTACCTTTTCTTTTTAAAGTAGTAGATATAAAAATTTTAAATATCTTTTCTATATTTTTCAAATACAGAGATATTCTTTTGATGATACAATAAAATTCACATTTTATAGTGGTTTTTTTTTTTTTTTTTTTTTTTTTACTTTTGCATCATTTTCCCCTTTATTTTATATTGATATTTACTACTGGCAAAGTTGATAACTTTAAGGTAAACTCACCAGTTTGTACCTGCCCCAAACCTGTGCCTTTTTAAGGGTAGCCTGCCATTTTAAACTTCTCACTTATCAAATTAGTTGCCAAACTCAATTCATTTCAGAAAAAACTTGGGAATGCTTTTAATATTGCTAGACACTAATCCCGGTACCAAGACAAGTTTCACATAAAAGTTATATTTTTGTCTGTATTCTAAGCAGTTATCTTTAAAAAGTCTACATAAAATGTGCACTGTAAAGAAGATATCAAGATAGCCCTGGACCATGGTAAAGAAAGAAGTTTCACACCCTGCCTTAGTCGCCACCAGATATATTTTGTTTTTAGTATTCCCATAGCTGACTGGCTCAAAATATCTGAGTAAGCAGAACTATGTAACACAACATCCAATCTTTTATCCAGAAGTATTTTATCTTGTGGGTTAATGGTTTGGTATTTAATATTTAATATATTAAAGTATATCCACTGTGCCATCCTATACACATGATCTGTTACATAATTAACTTTTTCATCAGCCTACACAAATCTATAACATGATATATTCATCACTGACCCTTTCTAATGGCACTGAAAAGCCTCTCTGTTTAGGAAAAGTACTGAATCAACAAGAGTTGTATGTTATTTGTTGATAATGAAGAAAAAGTGCCAAGACCAGGCTAATCCCTATGTATCCAGAGCCATTTTCATTTAGTAAAATTTTATGTCCTTGATGTAAAAATGAGGATGGCTTTCATATTTCTATTTGTCCATCCTAGAAAAATAAATAGACTCAGTAGGTAAACACAGCTGAGCTCTGCACACTTCCACTTCTGTGAAATTGAAATGCTCAGCACCATAGACCTTATTTCACTGAAGAGACTTGCTGATATTTCAGAGGATCCTTGTCCAGTCATTAGCTGACTGTTAAGGTAACCCAAGGGAGACTTCCGTGGCTACACAACAACACATACTTTTCACAACTGAATTGAGAAGCCAATAAACAGTAAATGACAACGGGCACAACGACAAATAACAAAGGACACATCCCAGCAGGGGAGAGCATCTGCTTTCCAGGGTGTCCTTGTTGTGTTAAGTACAATGTCCAGTTTTCAGCAGAAAATGGAGGTAATGCAAATAAAATAGAAAGTATAACCTATACAGAGAAAAATCAAAAGCATTCAACAGAACCTATTCCTTTGGAAACAAGACACTGGAATCACTGGATAAATCAGTTACTTTAAATAAGTTCACAGAACTAAAGGAAGCCATATGTAAAGGGCTAAAGGAAGTGGTCTTACCAAATAGATACTAGCATTAAGGAGATAATAAGCTGTAAAAGTGAACCAAACAGAAATTTTTGGAGTAGAAAAATCAACAATGAGATGAAAAAAAAGTCACTAGGAGGGCATAAATCCAATTTTGAGAAGGCAGAAAAAGAAAAATTAGCAAACTTGAATTAGTTTAGTTGAGACTATCTAGTCCAAGGAATGGAAAGTTAAAAAAGAAATATTAAAAAGGACTTCTGAATCCTAGGGAGTATTGTCAAGCATATCAACATCTATACAAGGCAACTGCGGAAGGAGAGGAAACAAAGAAAAACAGAAAAATATTTAAATATCCAGTGGTCAAAATATTATCAAATTTGATGAAAAAATATATTATACACAATCACAAAGTTCAATAAATTCCAAGTAGGAGAGAGTCTAAGAGATCCTCATCTAGATACATCATAAACAAATACTTCTCATTAGAATCCGTAAAAACCAGAGATAGTTGATAACATTCTCACAATAAGGAATTTAAAGGCCTTTAAACAAGAAGGCTGTATCTAGCCAAACTCTCTCAGAAATGAAAGTGAAGTTAAGGTATTCTCAGTTAGCAACTGAGACCATTCATATGACCTACACAAAATACTAAAAGTAATCTTTAATGCTGAAATTAAACTGGAATGCATGCAAAGAAATAAAAGAACACAGATGAAGGTAATTACCTCAGCAATTTAAATGAGTCCACCATAGTCAATCCCCATTTAGAGTCAACCTAGAACCCCTTCATCCTATCTGACCAAGCTATGTCTTTTTTTTTTAATATTTATTTTTTTAGTTGTAGGTGACAGAATACTTTTATTTTATTTTTATGTGGTGCTGAGGATCAAACCCAGTGCCTTACGCGTGCTAGGCGAGCACGCTACCACTGCGCCATAACTCCAGCTCCCCCAACCTATGTCTTATACCTTTTATTCAGCAATGTTCCCTGGGTCCCTGAGGAATAAATTCAACCTGTATTCTAACTTGAAAGCCTCGTGGTTACTTGAAAACACATACAGTTTCTCTTGATTATTCTTTATCTAAGATAAATTATCCCACACCGACATCTCAACCTAATGCTTACCTAGCGTTTGTTAAATGTATTTCCACTGCTAGAATACTGGTCATTCAGACGTCCTGTTTTTTCCTGAGATCTGGCCCACCTTTTGAATTTGTTTGCATTGCTTTTTCTAATCTCTCCTTCCCTTGAACACTGAGGACAAAAGATATTCATGTATGTATTGCTACAAAATGTTCCTCACACCTTTTTTGTCTACGAATTTCCTATCTCCTCAGTTATATGCAAGCTAATCAAGCTCAAGGCCATACCTTTGATTATGTAAATATAAATTCGTAGGTTTGGGAACCAGTTAAAAACATTAAGAGCAACCTCTTTTCAGACTGATTTTATACATAAGACAACTGAACTCGTGGTAAGTGGTATGACAAATTCCAAGTTTATATAAACTATGTCATTCTCCTGCCTCCTAATACAAGGACTCTTTGTAAAAAATAACATTTTCATAATGTAACTATGTCAAGCCAGCAGGTTGCAGAATTTCAAGTGTCCAACATTTTCTTGTTTATTTTCTTTTTTTTGACAGAATATGTTAAAACCAGAATGCTTCACATAAAGCTATTTGGAAACTATTGAAAAACCCTGTTAATTTTAGCCCTGTGTTCCAACAAAAAGCTGTCACTTTGGGTTCTTGTCAACATCTCAGGGTACCTGTATCTTTTCTGTCAGAAAACTCTTCATACATCCTGACTGCTACAGGCAGTTCTGCTTGTAAGGCAACCTTGTTATAGTATCATACATATACTTTTATGAACAATTTTTTATATACTAAAGGACAACTAAGGCAATATGGATGGAACTGAAATGCACAAGTGCAAAAATATTCACATAGAAATGAATGCACACAGATTAAGTTATCTGAGGTTATCACCTGACTCATGTAGTGACAGAGAAGCACAGGCAGTGATTTAGAGGATCTTAGACAACCTGCAATGGATCTCTGTTTTACGACTTGTTGGTCTTGGGAAAGTCTCTGGAATTACCGGGATATGGTTAATTCATTTGCAAAATGAATTTGACAGTATTTTGGTGAAATTAAAAAAAAAATTGAATGGAAACTTTTAGAAAAGCACCTACCAAGTGTTCATTATTGAGATTTCTTGCAGTGTGGTAACTGGATCCAAGGGCTCCTGACTTGGAGTGCAGAGATTTTCCTATTATACCACTCTTTCACATCCACCATCTCGTAAATGTCACCTTAGTTCCTGGTCTCTTTTGCATTGTAATGTGAAAGGTTTCTGTGGCGGGGAGATTTGGAAAGGTCTCATATCTAAGCACTTAATGAACAAGGGAACATTTTTCAACATTCTGTTCTAACTAAATCCACCCCCAAAGAGTTTTATATGGGAAATCTGAAGGTTGCCCTGTGTGGGCAGAGATTCACTGAGTCATATATTCAGTTTGATCCTGAATAGGACTTGATGGTTTTATGTCCAATTAGCCATGACTGTAAAGTATAAAAAAAGAGGATAATCAAATTTCATGCTTCACTAAGTACATCAATGGCTATGGAAGTACAGCAGATCTCCTTTTCAAATGCCATTAAGAACCTTGTACAATTTATTGACCACCTACATGGATAGCTTTCCCTCTGCTAAATCAATAATGTGCAGAAGTTTCCTGGTCCTCACAACCAGACAACTGAAGTCCATGACTAAGGGTGGTCAACCTTCACATTCTCAATATCCTTTCTTATTTCTCTACTTTCAGGCATTAAACCCCAAATCATTCAATACATCTCTGTCAGTTGCATGACCAAATATTGCCCACATAACTCAGGCTCAGGAATCAAAGATGTTTTTGAGATAGTATTTCCTAAGCCTTGGGAGGTTCATAGAGAATAGTGTTTAAGGTTTGCGGGGCAGGGTTGCTCAGAGTATGGTCCTTGGCTTACCTGCCTCAGAATTACCTGTTGTAATTTTAAAAAATGACAACACAGCACACCAAAAACAAGACAATGAAAAAGGGAGAGATAGATTAAAAAAATAAAAGAAATATTTCAAGCTTATTCTAAAACAAACTTCATAGTATCTAAAGGGAAGAGCCTCAGAGTCCATCTTTACAGTATACACCCTGATAACACTGAGGCCCACAGAACTATGAGAATTCCTAAGCAAAGTGATCAATAAAGGAATAGAGTATGTACCAGCCTCATCACTGTTAGAGATTTAAGAAAACTCTTGGAACCATTTCACTAGCAGATCTTGTCATGTTAGAGACATGAGGGAGCTGTGAAATTATGAGCCTGACATGATGAGAAATAGA
Source organism: Xerus rutilus (assembly GCA_028644305.1). Classification (NCBI taxonomy): domain Eukaryota; kingdom Metazoa; phylum Chordata; class Mammalia; order Rodentia; family Sciuridae; genus Xerus; species Xerus rutilus. The sequence goes on along the minus strand of CM053404.1, from coordinate 18,725,823 downwards.
CAGACTGAAGTCCCCAAGATAGCAGCCAAGATCTCTACTAAAGGTAGGACAAAATGACAGAAAGAAAGATGATGATGAGAGGGATGAGCTCACCTCTGCAGGTCTCTCCAGCTGGAACTTGCAGGGCTAATTCCCCACTCTAGAAAATGGAGGATCTCCTCTGTGGAAATCCATATATGTACAAGGATCAACCCACAGAGCTTAGCATCAGACAGTGTTGCTGTTGAAGTGGAAACTAGAAACCTCACTCATTTTAATTAAATCTGAAATACAGAATCACATCATTTTAAAATATTTTTGATTCTTTTAATAGTTTTAGATAGCTTGAAGAGAACAATAAAAAAATTGATTTGTGTTTTTGGTTCTTCTGTGTATATAACCAAAGAAAGAAACAATGACTTTGTCCTTCTTTCCATCTTCTAATTAGGTCAGTATTGCTCATTCACACTGCTGCAGAACTGAAGTCAGTGGAGAAACAATATATGAGACATTGCTATGGGGATACACATGCAGGTTTTTCTGCAGAAAAAGTTACTAGGATCTCTGATGGCAAGAGGAAGGAAGCGTTTATCATGTGGCAGAGGCTATTCATATCCTTACTCTGCCTACATCCTATGGTAAGACCTCATTTCTATCAGAAATGAAAGGTATTACAGCCTGTATCTTAATGTTGGCCTAAGCATCACTGTTGTAACATAAGATATCATGCACGTAGATTAGTGCCATTGGACATAGATTCTTATACCATTTTCCCGACCGTTGTTGAGGAGTATTTAACTTCCTTCTGAAACTCCTTCATTATATGTGCTGGTTGGGACCAACCCCAGCCTCGTTCCAGAGATAGACAATAACAACCTAAGCCAATTGACACATTACATTCCTGACTACAAATATTCACATAAGGGTAGTTATGCAATCATATTGGAGCTACTCTGAGACAATTGATCTGAGTAGATTAGGAGAGAGAACATTTTCCCTTTTTTCCTGAAGTTAATCCTATATGGAAGGGAAGGGCATGTTTGAGAATGGAACCAGCACAATGCAAAAGGAGGAGTCCAGATGCAGAGAAACTTCATGGGCACTGTCATTAAACTCCAGAGTCCAGCTGCACATGAGGATAAAAAGCATCTTGGACAATTTTAGTTCCATTATGAAATGCAATCCTATTCTGATGACATTTAGTTTATTTTGTTTGTATGTCTTCCATTATCTATTTACTAAAGTGTCCTCATATGTTGATTTTAATATTCAAGAGCATTTGCTACCTCTGAAGTTTAATGGACATTTTCATCAATACTACATCATTCTTTAGACAGATTTCAGTATGAAATGCCATTTTCTTTTAGTTCTTAACTCTTCCGAGCTCCCTCATGCACTTTCCCAGTGAATGACCTATAAACAAACCCTTACATACAGAATGAAAGCTGCCACTCAAATGGTGTCCCTGTTAGATCTCACAGAGAACACAACAATTGTTTTGAAATTTGACTTTGATTGCCTAATGTATTTCCTTGGTAAATCCAGCTTTCATATGTCTAATTTTTTATAAAGCAAATGTTCACCTGTATGGATTTCTCAGCATTAAATCCTAGATGTTTGGTCTACTAGTTATGGAATATTAAAATATACTGCTTACCTACTGAAACATCAGGACCCACTCTTCTCTCCTCTCTTTCCTTCTCATTTTCCTTCCTTCTTTTTTTTCCTCTCTCCACTCTTTCAATTCTTTTAAGATCTGTTGTACCTCTAATCTATGTGAGACACCATTTTAGGTGTCAAGATTTAAGAATGAACTTGACACAGAAAGTTGCTGTCCTGGAGGAGCTTAGGTTTTAATGTGAAGGGATGCAGAGATTCTACATGCATACATGGATACACATGTGGGCAGTTAAAAATTAGAGTACAATGGTTGTAAGAAGGCAGATGGCTGATATTCCCCATGATAGTAAAGGTGAGATGAGAAGTGTCTAATTTTTTAAAAGCATGGTTAAAGAAGAACTCATGACCAATTGATTTTTTAATGACTTTTGGACTGAAGACCAGAATTATAAGGAAGACTGAGCCATTCAAAAATCTTGAGAAATGGTGATTCTGTCAGAAAATAGGAACTGGAGTCAAAGGAGGTAAATAACATGAAACTGTGTGAAGAATAGAGACAATGTAGGTATGCTGGAACCCAATATCCCAGGCAAGACTGAGTGAGTTGCAGATGTGGGCAGAGGCCAGGCCTTGGTGGCCCATGAAAACTGCAGCCTGTGTCTATGAGCAGGATCTTTTCTTTTAGATACGATTATTTTTACCCAACTGCCTGGTTGGACATGGGTTTGAGAAATTTAACCTTCCTTTTAAAAATACCATTTTTATTATGGAAAAGCATATATTACATAAAAATTAACATTTTAACCTTTTTAAAATGCACCATTTGGGTACTTTCATTTGGTTGTGCACACATCACCACTCTCATTTTCCAGATATTTTTCATCCTTCCAAATTGAAGCTCTGTACCTCTTATACAACATCTCCCTTCTCCTCTCCCTCAGCTCCTGGTAACTAATATTCCATGTTCTCTTTATATATGAATTTGACTCTTCTAGGTGCCTCATATTAGTGTGATCATGAAGTATGTTTCTTTTTGTGTCTGGTTTATTCCCTTAACACATTTGTTTGTTTGTTAACCAGGGATTGAATTCAGGGGCACTTGGCCACTGAGCCACATCCCCAGTCTCATTTTTTATTTTATTTAGAGACAAGGTCTCATTGAGTCACTTAGCACCTCACTTTTACTGAGGCTGGCTTTGAACTTTCAATCCTCCTGCCTCAGCCTCCTGAGCCACTGGGATTATAGGCAAGCACCACTGCATCCTGCTTAACATATTTTTAAAGTGTATATGTATTGAAGCATATATTAGAATTTCATTCCTGTTTAAGGCTGAATAATATTCCACTGCATGGGTAGACTACATTTTATTTATTCTCATGTATTGATGGACATTTTATCTGTTTTCTCCTTTTGACATTTGTGAATAATACTGAAAATCCATTTTCTTGCTTCTAAATATGCTTTGCAGAATTGCAACTTTTATATTAGACTGATTTTGTACATTATGATGTCAGATAACCTTCATATAGGTGAACTTTAAGACTATAGCCAAAGGACAAAATCTAAAATAATAAAAGCAATGTGATCACAATAAAATCTTCTTTTGCAACCAGAGAAAAGTTTCTATAGTATGATGGCTCCTGAAACTCTTTTACTTGATAATGATAGGCAATGAAGATCAGCATTGTGTTTTAGACACAGGAGTGTGGGTTTAGAATTCCTGAAATCTTTTATATTGTTCTTAACTACTGTGCAATACTACAGGAAGATAATGAGTTAGAAAACAAGTGATAAAAACATAGATGTAGAAAGAAGGCATAGGTTTGAAATTTACTAAAACCACTTACCCACCAGTATAAAATAGGGAAAATGCAAAAAATTATTTTATAGGTTTACTGTGATACAATATACAAGATATTAAATATGTTAGCAAAATGTCTAGAATGTGGTAAAGGTACAATATAAATGCTTATTATCACTAATATTATTATAACCATTAAATATTGGCCATACCTCTTTTTCCATTCCTTTCATAGGTGTTTGTAGGGAACCTGGTGTAGTGTGTGATAGTGAGATAAAAAAGGAATTAAAGTCACATTTCCAGCATGTGTTCATTTAAACCATAAATAATGCACATTTTATATCTCTTAGCCTCTGTATCTTCACAAGACAAATACAGATAATAATAATTTCTATCTCAAGAAAACTTATACAAAATAACTGAAGTAATATTAAAGTGATTAATATATAATAGAGGAGGGATTGAATGCTAATGAAGTTTCAATAGTCTTCTCTCCTAAATACTTGAGTACACTCAACATAGATTGCAGGCAAAAGAGAAATGGTCTATTCACAGAAATAAAGACCATTTCCCAGTGGTGTTGACATTTGAAAAAGTTCGTTTCAAAAAAAAAAAAAAAAAAGCCAGATAACAAGAAGCACAAAAAGGGAAAGGATTGTAAACTCTATTCTATTCTATGAAAAAGACAAGTCACAGAATTTCCTTGGTATTAGCAAAACGAAGGTCCAGAGTAGTTTCTGCCTGGGAAGTTTTATTGCCATAGCTAAGGTTCAATAGCAAGAGGGTGGAGATACCAGCATGGTAGCCTATGAAGTTAGGCTGAAAAGGAAAGTCAAAAGTATGAACTATGTGAACTCAGAGAGAAATCACCTCATCCTCTCATAAAATGTTCACAATGCCTAATTAACATGTATGTGCATGGATACGTATATGTGCATGTACCTACAAGCAATATGATCTCCCTCACAAAGGCAAGAGGAGTATTTTATTCCTCTTTGTGTTGCTATTGAGATTAAAAAATAAGCTGAATAAATCTCCCAGATCATAAAACTAAAAGATGATAATGCAGGACTATCAGCCTACCATCTGATTATAAATTTATTTTGTTCCATTTTCTCTCTCAAAAAAAACTGCAAAAATCAGAAAAAAAGAATACCATAAACAAACTCATGCTAATATTTAAATCTCTTAGAATATAGAAATGAAGGAATTATGCTGGGCCACATCCAATTACAAATTTGAAGCTGGCTGAGTTCAATATTTGAATTATGAATCAGACAACTCTATTAAGGTAGAGATAATTTAAACCTTAAAATTAAATATTAATTTCCCTGAAGCAATCCACTTCCCTTATTTTCTAGCTTCAATATCATCTCCCACTGCAGTCTGAAGGAACAAGTGGCTATTTCATAAATACATCAATATTTTTCTATCCTGAGAATGTCGTGATCCAGTCTCTAGTGCCCCATCACGGGTCCAGATGTGGGCATTTTCCTTGACCGTTTGATCAACTTTAAAAATTTTTCATGGCTTTTCCTTTATTTGATAATGTTCCCCTTTTAAAGTAAGCAATAAATAACTTCCATCACAGAAATTAAATAAAAAATCTATTGCAAACACAAATGATGTAAAGTGGAACATGGTGTTCTCTGAACATAAAGGAAGATAAATGTAGCTCCTGAACATACCTGCACATTCTCTATACCTTGACTCTTTTCTCTTTTCTAATTTTACTGAAAATTTTGTCATTGAAAATGATAATGACCTTGCCCACTTGTTTTTACTATTACATACCGAAGAGCTTATCTAACCCACAAGTATATTGGTGAAAGATACTTAGTGCTACAGTAGTTCATTGATATTTATGGGTGTAGTGTTTTAAATATTTTCAGATGCTATAAAAGCAAAGGTTTAAGGGGAAAATTACAGTTATGCTGTAAAATTGTTATGGAGCATAAATAAGAGAATATTTGTAGTGACCAGTCAAGTTGCATGCATGTCATCGTGTGACTGGTGTGAAGGTGCAAGGAAAGCATCAAATGAGTAAGCCACCCCATGGCCCTGCCTTCCTGTCCCAATCACTTTAGGTCCCCTACACAATGGAGAATCTGTTAGAAAAGGGGCATGTGACCTAGGACCTCCTAGGTTTGCATTTCAGCACCAGCATTTACATGCTGTGTAATCATCAGCACTTTAACTGTTCTAAAATCCAGTTTTCTTATAACCTAACAGAATTATAATTATTGCACTTAATTTACTGGAGTGTTGAGAAGATGAGATTATGTGTAAAGTGTGCAGGAGAGCAACAGGTACATAAAAAGTGCTTAATAAACATTGAGTAATGTTACCCAATATTACAGTTTAGATATGGGGTGTCCCCTAAAAGCTCATGTATAAGATAATGCAATAACGGTTAGAGATGAAATAATCAGCGCACTAATGCACTGATGTGGATTAACTGGGTGGTAACTCCAGGCAGGTGGGGAGTGATTAGAGGAAAAGGGTTACTAGGGTTGTGTCTTTGGGGTTTATATTTTGTTCCTGATGAGGGGACCTCTCTCGGCTTCTCTTTGACATGCTCTGAGCTGCTTTCCTTCTCTGCCTGTCATGATGTTCTGCCTCACTTTGGACCCAGAGCAATTGAATTGGCTATCTATGGACTGAGACCTCTGCAACCGTGAGTGTCAAACTTTCCCTCCTCTAAATCTGTTCTTATCAGGTTTTTTTGGCCACAGCAGGGAAAAAAGCTGACAAAAACACTAAGATTATCAATTTGCAGAAGTATATTTGTAGAATATTATGGTCAAATGTTCATGAGGTAAATGCCTGCATGATGACAATTGCCGGTCTGTTTCTCTCCTTCTCCCCATGTACTAAGGCCAACAGAATTAAATACATTAACAAAATTTCATTTTGTACCTTTCTGTGAAAAACATACCTGAAAGTCTGGTCTATGTGCTTAGAAGACATCTTATGAAAATATTGTTGATTTTTAACCCCAAAGGATAATCATTTCTGACAAGACTTTGAGAGAAGAAATTTCATTAAAAAGTCTCTTTTACTCATTCTATGGCTTCTGGTTTACCTCATCTGAGGGATTTCTTTGGGGCCAAATCAAAGTTGAGGCACATAGCCATCTCAGGAAATAATGAGTGCTTATGCTCAGTTTGTCTTGCAAAGAAGCTCTACCCATGGAGTCATTTTCTCAATTCTACTTCACTCCAGTTCTGTAACTTGCATGAACAACTCTAGGGTTGGATACGTTTCCTGGACATCCACTTTTCCAACTGTTTAATAATGATGAGGATTTTTCAATCTTTCCCTATATTTTCAAGGCAAAGACACCATCTATCTTCACCCAAACTACATGTCCTCCTTATGAATTCTAGAACAGCTGCTGAACAAGAAACCCACTGGATCAATCTGGGCTGTCTCAATCTGGAAACACCAAGGATCTATTACTAGGAAGACTACTTATGTGCTTTGTGTCTGGTAACCCTTATCTTATTACTGCCTATACAGGATTAGGAATCTGTTAAAAATGACAATCACCCTTATTATAAACTCAATTTCACTTGCTTTACACCCATTACATCACCTTTATTAGCATACTTTATTATCATCAGAAACCAGAGCTAAACAGGAAAAGTTTAATTTTATTTGAGATGTGCAAACAGGCAAGTCATTGATTCTAGTCCCAGTGTGAAAGAAGAGCTGGAGGATGTGTCATTAAATGAATATATTAAGAAAACATTATATTCCTTTAAGAATAATTGTTTAGGTCACTATCACTGGTTAATACATTCATTCAGGATAAAAGCACTTTCTCTTTGGGAAGAAAAATGGGGCTAGAGGAAAAGTAAAAATTTGAAACAAGAGGTATTGACTGAGTAGTTCACTAAAAAAAGAGAGAGAGAGAGAGGAGGCAGGGAGGAGAGAAATAGCTGCTATCCTGAAAGCAGCAATATGTGAAATGATATCTATAAAAGAGATCATAAAGAAGCCATTGGAAGTTAAATAAATGAAGCTTTGTTATTAAAAATGGCACATCTACACATCTTCCCCCAGCTTCCACCAGACTTTAATATCTCTAAATAAAACAAAGTGGAACACATTCATTCCAGAAGTTTCATTATAAATATTAGTCTTTGC
>CM053404.1:18666592-18717770 GCA_028644305.1 Xerus rutilus | reverse complement strand
GGGTGGTGGCCCATGCCTGTTATCCCAGCACTTTGGGAGGCTGAGACAGGAGAATCGCGAGTTCAAAGCCAGCCTCCGCAACAGCGAGACCCTCTCTCTACATAAAACACAAGATAGGGCTGGGGATGTGGCTCAGTGGTCGAGTGCCTCTGAGTTCAATCTCCAGTACCAAAACAAAAAAAGAAAAAGAAAAAGACCTAATCTCCAGAGTAAAGGGCTTTAGGAGAGCCTGTTCTACCCGGAGAAGAGTTTTCTAATTGCAGTTACTCTCAGGTTTTCCTGCCTTCCCAAGGTTAGAAAAGTCATGCTGATGGGAAAAATCAAAACAGAAACAAAAGCAAAACCACAAGTGTCACAGACTAGGGACATCAACCAAGGAAAAAATGAGATTTTAATCATAACATTATAGATTTATTTCCCTACTCTATACCAGCACAATAAAAGGGCTCCAGTAAAACAGAGATGCATGACAACTGAAAGACACGGAAGATATGTAGATTGTCCCTGAGGAGGCCTACTCAGGGATGCTCAAAGTTCAGAGGGCATACAGACAGAAGAAAGTAGAGGATTTTCAAGTCTGTAGCACCAACAATTATTGCAAATACCAAATAGCCCAATGCCTAGCCAGATTAGCATAGTTAGTTCCTCATACTAAAGATCCATATGCCTCAATTCTTATTAGCAAATATATTTGGTTTCCAACAACAACAAAAGGATTAAAAGGCAGGACAGACTCTGATAAAAAATATAATCTAAAGAGAAAAAGTAAAAATCAGAGCCAGATTCATATATGACACAAATGTTGGAATTGCCAGATATTTTAAATCAATATCATGAGTGTATTCAGGGGTCTGTATTAGTTTCCAAGGCTTGCTATAATAAATTCCAACATAATAGGTGATTTGAAACAAAAGCAATGTATTCTCTTCTATCTCTGGAGGATGAAGTACAAAATAAATGTCAGCAAGGGAGTTTCCTTTTTGGAGTCACATGATTTGTTCTATTCTTCTCTCTTACAGTTTCTATTGGATTTGGGCAATCCTTAATTTTGTTTTGGCTTGGAGCAGCATAGCTCAAATTCCTTCATCCATTGTCATAAAGTCTCCAAAGTGTTTGTATCCAAATTTCCCTGTTCTTATAAGGGTAAGTGTCATATTGGACCCAAGGCCCTCTCTAACACCAAATGACCTCATATTCTCATGATTATATCCACAGAGGTCCCACTTCCAGATAAGATTGCCTTCACAGTTTCAGGTTGATAGATAGATATAAGTTTGAGGGGGGCACTATTAAATTAATGCAGGGGTGGGACTGTAGCTCAGCAGTAGAGCGCTTGCCTCGCATGCGTGAGGCCCTGGGTTCGATCCTCAGCACCACATACAAAGCAGTAAAATAAAGACATTGTGTCCATCTATAACTTAAAAAAAAAAAAACAATGCAGGCATTCATTGAAAAAGAAGACATCATGCAAAAATGTGTTTTGTAAGAAAAGGAAAATTCTGAGAAAGCATCAAAAGGTAGAGCTAGAAATGGGGATAAAAAAGCAACATTGTAACAGAAATGAAATATATCACGGGTGGGCTCAACAGTAGTCTGCACATAACATGAAATAAGAACTGAGCTTGAAGATAATTCAGTAAAACCTTCCAAACTTAAATTCAATGGGAAACAGAAGATTAAAAAAAATAGAACAAGGCATTCAAGTGCTATTCAATTTCAAAGGCTATGTACTTGGAATATTACAAAGAGAGTAAAGAAAGAACACAGCACAAAAAATTTGGAAGTAATAATGACTGAGAACATCTCCAAATTAATAAGACAATGAATTTTAGATGCCAGAAGATTAGAGAGCTCCCAATACAGGAAGAGAAGGAAGAGGAAGAGCAGGAGGGAAAACAAAGGAAACAAAGGTGGAGGAAAATAAAGAAAACAAAAAAAAATTAAAAATACATGGGTATATTATATTTACACTACAGAAAACCAGAGAGAGAGGTATTAAAATTATTGGAAGAACAGAAACCAGTGTAGAATTCTATACCCAGTGAAATTGTCCTTTAAAAGAATAAAAGAAAAAAAGACTGACTCAGGTGGCACAAGCCTGTAATCCCAGCACTTAGGGAGGCTGAGACAGGAGAATCGTGAATTCAAAGCCAGCCTCAGCAATGGCGAGGTGCTAAGCAACTCAGTGAGACCCTGTCTCCACATAAAACACAAAATAGGGCTGGGGATGTAGCTCAGTGGTCAAGTACCCCTGAGTTCAATCTCCAGTACCAAAAAAAAAAAAAAAAAGACTTACTCAGAAAGCACCTGTAATGTAGGTATGCTGGTAGTAAATTCTTCATCATGAAGAAAAATAATGTTTCAGGAGCTTGGATCTATATAAAAAAGGAAATATTGGAGTAAATGATTAAGTGAATTTTATAAAGAAAGAATGAACATAAATGCAACAAATAAAATGTAATAATTTAGGTTGGAAACTTTCAGGATAGAATATAGAATATATTCTATAGAATAGGTAAACTCTATTAGAAATGCATAAAACCTTCTCACCAAAGAATGTAAAAATCAAAAGGGTAGGGTAGAGATATTTTTTTTTCTTTTTTGAGATTGAATCCCAGGGATTAAATGCAAGAGCAATTAACCACTGAACCATATCCTCAGCCTTTTTTTATTGTGAGAAAATATCTCACTAGGTTGCTTGCAGCCTTGCTAATTTGCTAAGGCTGGCTTTGAACCTGCGATCCTCCTGCCTCAGCCTCTTGAGCTGCTGAGATTACAGATGTGCACCAACATGCCTGGCCTGATAAATAATTTCTTTCTCTTTTTTTGGCACTAAAGATTGAACTCAGGGGCACTCGATCACTGAGCCACATCCCCAGCCCTATTTTGTGTTTTATGTAGAGACAGGGTCTCACTGAGTTGCTTAGCGCCTCGCCGTTGCTGAGGCTGACTTTGAACTCACGATTCTCCTGTCTCAGCCTCCCTAAGTGCTGGGATTATAGGCTTGCACCACCGCGCCTGGCTCTGATAAATAATTTCAAAGTGACTGTCTGTGAAACCAAAAGGAAAAGTTTTGTACTGTTATTGAAAAAAAATATGCTTCCCACAGTGCTGTGGGTAGAAAAATTCTAAAGCTACCTTATACACACACACACAGAAAGTGGGGAGAGAAAGGAATTTAACAGTTAAATAAGTGAATAGCAGATGCTAAAAGCCACGTTTCTCTCCATTGGGAAGGGAAGCTATGAAGTAGCAAGTGGAGGCTAAAGATATTCATGTGGTAATGAATTAGAATTGGATACATCAGAATAAATGGATGGTTAGCTTTATAGAAATATATATAATAATATTTGTAGATAATGTACATTTACAGGTTTAGTATACATACATGCATTTCCATGCTTTGTCATCTGAGAAGACCAAGTGACAATTGTACTCTAATAAATACTGAATTGCAATCCAAAATATAAAATGTTTATACTAATATAAATAAATTACTGAATAAACAAATGAAGAAGAGCTTACAAATTTCCCTTGCAGAAAAGTCCCAAATACTATATGGATATTCTGCTTTCAAGGAGCAGAACATAACACTTTTCCCTGTTAGTATGATTTGTGCATAATGATCTCTCTCTGAAGAGTAAAATATGCAAGGAGGAGGGGATGCAATTTACATGGAGAAAACTGACATATTCCACCTCATCTAAGTGTCCAAGTTTAACATTACTAGTGATTAGGCATGTTGATAGCATGCACTCTGGAAATGGCATGAAAATGACATTTTAAGCTGGGCACAGTGGCACACACCTATAATCTCAGCACTTTGGGAGGCTGAGATAGGAGAATCGTGAGTTTGAAGCCAGCCTCAGCAATTGCAAGGTGCTAAGCAACTCAGTGAGACCCTGCCTCTACATAAAACACATGGCTCAGTGGGCAAGTACCCCTAAGTTCAATCCCCAGTACCAGAAAGAAAAATGACATTTTACTTGTGTGGCCTTCTTTCCAGAGACCATAATCCTTGTCTAATTACAAGCAAAAATCAATCTCAATTCAGGGACATTCTCCAAAATAGAGAACTGGTACTTCTAAAAACTGTCATGACCATGAAAAGTAAAGAAAGTCTGAGAAACTGAGCACTTTGTATGTATTCTAAGCAATCTTCACATAGCCTGTAGAAGTAAGTATTGTTGATATCATTTTAAAAATCAAGGGACTAGCTCCTTAACCCATTTATTGATTGGGGTTTTGTTTTGTTGTTTTTAAGTTTTTGAGTTCTTTATATATCCTGGAGATCAGTGATCTGATGTGCGTGTGGCAAAAATTTGCTCCCAGAATGTAGGCTCTCTGTTCACCTCATTGATTGTTTCTTTTGCTAAGAAGAAGAATTTTAGTTTGATTCCATCCCATTTATTGATTCTTGATTTTATTTCTTATGTTCTAGGAGTCTTGTTAAGGAAGTCAGGCCTAGTCCAACATGATGAAGATTTGGGCCTATTTTTTCCTCTATTAGGCACAGGGTCTCTGGTCTAATTCCTAGGTCCTTAATACACTTTGAGTTAAGTTTTGTGAATGGTGAGAGATGAGGGTTTAGTTTCATTTTGCTGCATATGGATTTCCAGTTTTCCCAGCACCATTAGTTGAAGAGGCTATCTTTTCTCCAATGTACGTGTTTGGCACCATTGTCTAGTATAAGATAACTGTATTTATATGGATTTGTCTCTGTGTCTTCTATTCTGTACCATTGGTCTACATGTCTGTTTTGGGCCAGTATCATGTCATTTTTGTTACTATAGCTTTGTAGTATAGTTTAAGGTCTGGTATTGTGATGCCTCCTGTTTCACTCTTCTTGCTAAGGATTGCTTTGGCTATTCTGGGTCTTTTATTTTTTAAAATAAATTTCATGATTGCTTTTTCTATTCCTATAAAGAATGACATTAGGATTTTAACTGAACAGACACTTCTCAGAAAAAGATATACAATTGATCAACAAATGTTCAAATGTTCAAATGTTTTTCAACGAAAAAATGTTCAACATCTCTAGCAATTAGAGAAATGCAAATAAAAACTACTCTAAGATTTCATCTCACACCAGTCAGAATGGCAACTATCAAGAATACAAACAACAATAAATGTTGGTGAGGATATGGGTGAAAAGGCACACTAATACATTGCTGGGGAGATTACAAATTGGTGAAACCAATTTGGAAGCAGTATGGAGATTCCTCAGAAAACTTGAAGTGGAACCACCATTTGCTCAGCTATCCCACTCCTCTGTCTATACTCAAAGGACTTAAAAACAGCATTGTACAGTGATGCAGCCACTTCAATGTTTATAGCAGCTCAATTCACAATAGCTAAACTGTGAAACTAACCTAAATGCCCTTCCATAGATGAATGGATAAAGAAACCGTGGTATATTTACACAATGGAATATTACTCAGCATTAGAAGAGAATAAAATTATGGCATTTTCAGGTAAATGGATGGATCTGGAGAATATCATGCTAAGCAAAGTAAGCCAATCCCAAAAAATCAAATGCTGAATGTTCTCTCTGATAAGTGGATGCTGATCCATAATGGAGGAGAGGACATGAGAACAATGGAGGAACTTTGGTCAAAGAGGAAGGAAGGGGAGAGGGCATGGGGCAGGAAAGCTGGTGGAATGAGATGGACATCACTGCCCTAGGTTCATGCATGACTGCACATATGGTGCGACTGTACATCATGTACAACCAGAGAAATGAAAAGTCGTGCTCCATTTGTGTACAAGGAATCAAGAAGAGTTCTGTCATGTATACCTAAGCAGAATAATTTTTTTAAAAAAATCAAGAGATCAGCACAGAAAGTCCAAATATCTTGCCCCTATTGACGCAACTCATGAGATTGAGCAGAAACTCTCATGCTGTTCACCTTGGAGCCCTGCTTAAGCATCCTGCCCACCCCCTGATCACACATGTGGAATACACAAATATATCATACTAATGTGGAGTAAGTGTCAGAGAAAAGGTGAGAGCTCTGCTAGTTCCTTTTGGGGATACTGTCCTATATTATCAGGTGATTAATTATGAACACTGCTGAGTGATTAATGGTGGGGATATCGGACAGTAGACTGCTTAGGGTAAAGTTACATCTATCCCACTTATCAGCTTTATGTCTTAAGCACCCTATTTAAATTATATGCCCCTTATTTTATTAATGACAGTTGGGAATAGTTATGTGTATCACCTAACATAGTATGGCACGTGGTAAACCCTAAGTTAGATTAAACATATTTGTTGTTAATGTAGGTGGTGGCATTAGTTGATAGCCTCTAGTCATGCCTTATAGCCTCTGTTCTATACAAACTCAATTAACCCCAATGTTTAACCTTTGAACTTAAGAGACCTTCAAGTCCTAAACTATAGGGTTTGAATTTCTCATACTTTTCTACCACATAGGATAGTTAGCTGGTCCACAAATATGTTGAGAAATTACTACTACATGCAACATCATGTTGAGTTTTGGGAACCAGTATTAAATACAGACAGATCCTCGCTCTCATGAGTGTTTCAGTCTCCTGTGCTCTGAAGTGTGGTTCATGACATAAAGATAAAGAACTTCTCCTCGCATGTCCCACACAGAAACACAGAAAAGGTTTATGGTGACTTTAAACATAATAATACAGAGAAAGACCACAGTCTAATGGATATAAAGCCTCTGTCTCTAAGCAGGCTCCTGGAAAAGGAAGAGCTCGAATCAAATAAAGCATCATTCTGTTTCTTTTCTTTCTTCATTTTAAAAACAAATTGCTCAAGTATGCAAAATGCAAAAGGAACAGTATAACAATTATTTGGACACTACCTCTCAGCTCTTTAACCAAGCATTATCAGTGAAGCCTGCTGTGAATTCTTCCTTGACAATCCATAGGACTGTCCCCAATATACCTGTGCTCCTACTTACCCCAGGTGCCAGAAGTTAACAGTCCCTTCACAGTGATGAGCAGGATTATTCAGTTACTTGAAAAGCATTGAGTTAATCATTCACAAAATTGCTTTCCATCAATGAAAAATGATCTGATGTGAGTTAAAAACAGTCTGGGCTCCTCAGATATCTCCAGGGTTAAGTGTCCTGCAGTGTCCTCCTGTATCACTCACCACTCCATTGTCATTTATTATGTCCTCACAAGGGAATAATTCCCTCTTTTCATAGATAAGAAAACAACACTTTGAAAAAGAGTTTGTTCAGGGTCACAAAGTCAAGAGGGAGAAGTGGGGTTGGCATTCAGTCCTGCAAACTGTAACTCCACAGATATTCCCCACCTACTGCCAGCATTCCCACAAGTATGCCAGAGCTCAGGTGCTCTTTAGATAATGGATAGTTTCAAATATTGATTTTGCAAAATTCTCTCTGAATGGCTGTGCGAAGGTTAACTAATCTCTGTAAACGTTGACAATCTGATATATTTATATATCATACACATATATGGTATGTATAAAATACAAATAATATCCATGTTATAGGACTGATCGGAAATTAATACCTAATGTATGCAAGGTAGTTACACAGTGCCTCATACAAAGTAAATGCTCAACAAATAATTCTTACTCTTTCTCCAAAAGAAGATGATTGAAGATCTCAAAACACACTATGTTAATAGTTGACACTTAGAAATTGTGAGAAATAAGTGAGTTAGCCTGGGAAACTGAATTTCATGAATGAAAGGCTGCTTGTAAGAATAAGGCTGACATGATATTCTTTCATGGTGTTCTTTTTCCTCCTAAACCTTGAAGGCTTGATTGTGTCCCAATATCAACACCACAGCAACACCACTTTCTCTTTCCTTCAAAGGTCATAGTTCATTCAGACTTAAAATGACTTCTTTTGAAATTCTGGTAAAAGCTTTCAACTTTGTGGGAAAATCCAAATGGAGAAATTGTGGCATCTTCATCACATTAAAACTGACCTTATATTACACACATGCACACACACACACACACACACACACACACACACACACACACAAACTTCATATGTGAACCTTACATATAAAAACTTCTTCATATTAAAAAGTACCTTAACAGCTCAGGACTTTCTTTACCTGTGGTCAGGGAAGCAACATGTTAACACGTTAACTAAACTATAAATAGCCAATTTGCATGATTAATTAGAGTAAGCAGTAAATGTAAGTTCTCATTTATTTCTAAGAAGAGACGCAATCAATGCGGCAATCAGAACAAGCCCAAGTAGGTTTGGGGTATAGGTCCCTCCTAAGTAAATCTACTCCTACTTCAGAACCCTGGGGGGAAAAAATGCAGAAAAATATTGTATAAGTAATTCAAGAAGATTGTTGGGAGGCAAAACTTGTCATTTCTTGACAGGCAAGGGCAATTGAGTTGCTCTAGGTTTCCCAAAGAATAATGGGGTCTTTTGGAAAGAGCTTTCAGGAAGAGAGATCTCTAGATACATGTGCTAACAACATTCCTATTTGGTCTCTCCCAGGGAGAGCTGAGGGAGCTACTGGACAATAATAAATTAACTTGTACAAAGCACTTTCCTTAATTGTGAGTCCTGGTGCCCAGAAACTGTAAATTTGAATCAACTCACTGACAGCTTTACATGGGGCTTGAAACACTGGAAATTGTACAAACCAACTTTTGTATCCCCCACTGGCCTTTCTTCCACAAAGAACATTATTGACTTGAACAAGAGAATCTGAAAGGAAATGGTTTGAAATATTCTTTCATGTGGGAAGCTCAGGAAGATTTATAAGCACATCTCCGACCTTCTCCAAGACACATTTTGATTTAATCTCTTTCATATTCTACTTTTGCAAGAGACTTCTTTGAAATTTTGTCAGGAGGTGTGCAATACAGCTCATGAATAAAATCTGTTTGACTCACAGACTGCTGCTGAGCTCTGAGTTGTTTCAAGAGAAAGCAATTTAATGCCTTCATCCCAAGGGTGAGAGCCAGCCACACTTATCCCAGCTCATGATATTAAGGACACCATTCAATATACCACCAGATCGCAAGTCCTGTTTCTTCCACAGAATCCCTGCATACCACTCCAGTCTTGTCTTACGTCCTTAGCATATGCTTGCTCTCTTCCTTTCTCTCTCCTCTACTAGCCACTTCACTCTTCTTTCTGTTATTTCAATGCACCAAAGATATTTTTATCTCAGTTCCTATGCTTATGCACAGTATTTCTTTTTCCTAGGAGCTCTTTTTAAATTTTCAAAACATCTTTCCCCCCTTTACCAGACAGGTTTCTTCACATCCTATACATTAAGTGCCATTACCTGTGAGGAAGCATCTATCCATGATTCTCAAATAAATTGGATCATTGTAGGATTTCTGAGAACTTATATTTTTGCTGAAGGACACTTGTATCATTTTTCACTGGATGTATTTTGATTTTACATTTACTGCTTTGCTCTCTCAGTTGACTAGAACTTCTCAAAGCCAGGGACCAGATGTGGGTCTAGCATTAATACATCTGTGGCACCTAGCACAGAGCGGAATGATTACTCAATGCATGTTGGTTGAAGTAACACTTGAATAGTTTCCTACACAATGCTCCATGGCATTTACTCTAAATGCTCCTTCCGGTGCCTGTGGTGTGAGCCTTTGGTCATTACTTCTTTTCTTCCCATGGCTCCTTTTCCTTCATAGACTCTTTGGGACATGAGGGAAGAATCAATTTTGTGAATGCCTTCTGTATCTAATTCTGTATGTTTTTTATAGAGGAGATGTGATCAATACTTATTGGTTAAAGTGCAAATCCAGAGTTAAACTTCAAATGTTTAAAGATCAACATTTGTTTTAAAATATTTTTAAAAAAGAAAAACACTTATTAATAATACATTTTTCTAAGGCCTTCTGTGTTTGCCAAAAAAAAAAAAAAACTTTGACAAACAAAAAAATCTACCTAAGTCCCTTCCCCCAAACATGTTAATTTTTGAATTGCCAATATCAATATCCACTGGACGATATTTGAGACTGGACATTTCTCTAAGTTTTAGGCAGAGGCAGCACAGTGGAAGAAAGCCTGGCCTGGCTTTGTCATTATCTGCATAATCTTAGAGAACCACCCCCCAAATGCAAACAAACAACACCACAACTTTTCTTATAAATAGATTAGGACTTAAAATGAAATTTAGGAGTCATCTATTCTTGTCTCCCACCCACTGAAAAAAAATGGATCCTTGCCCCAATTCCTTTTGAAGTACTCTTAGTATAAGGAGCTCACTTTTCTGCACATCCTTTTTCCATTATGATTGGAACTTGTTATTAAAAAGTATTTCTACATGTTGAAATAAAGCCTGTATCAATGTTAGTTTTTTAGAATATCTTAAAATAAATAGACTCAAAAATACTTTCCAGTACTATAATTTCATAAATATGAAAGAATAATGACTTTCTTTCCTCTACATGTCACCTTATCCCCTTCCTCAATCAATAATACACAAAAATATAATGATACACTAAAAAAAACCCACACAAACCAATACTAGTCAATTTAAGGCAGCATTTGGTAATGAAAACCAAAATACCTTTTATATAATAGAACTGCAGATATTCTAAGTCAATATTGGTCAAATAAATATTATGATTTTCTTTTAGCTCACATACTAATGAAAAATTTAGTTCCTGAAATAAGGCTACCTGAGTTTCTAACCCATCTTTTCTTCCACAAGCAATAAATGTTTTCTACTGGAAATTTGATCAAGAATTCTGTTCTTTGATTTCATGACCTGAAAAATTGAAATAGAAATAGCACTTGCCACCAAATATTGTTTTAAGGCAATTACAAGAGTGAAGTAAAGCTCTTAAAACCAAACATAGCAAATAAGTTATCAGTAAATGTCAGCCACAATCCTTATATTTGCAGAATGTAAATAAGAGCATAGGATGGAAGGGAGGAATAGCCAATTGCAGAACAGAGGACAGTCACATGTAGGTGCCAAGGACTCTACTCTGAGGATATAAGGAGAGTCAAGATCTGGATATGTAACCAAAATAATCAGAGAACATGAAGGAATAGTTTAGGATAATTTCCTCAGACAAATTCCCAAGAAAGGCCTGTTTGCAGGACTGGACCTTGGCTAATTTCTAACTGGGCTCTGAGCACTGAGTGGTCAGCCCAATTGAGTGCTTTGTAAGCTGGAGGCCTGAGACCGTGGTCTACCAGTTTCACCACATAGTTTATGCTAAAAATGTTGTTTATGCTGAGCACTTAGACTTTGCTTTGGGAACTATGGTCATAAGACAGTACCACATGCCTGCATGATTTTTATTAAGAACCTTGAGCTAGACATATATATAGTCCCAGTCTACAGTTTCAGCTCTTCAAAAGACTGAGGCTGGAAGACTTGAATTTAGGATTTGAGACTAGTCTGGGAAACATAGCAAGACCCCATCTTAAAAGACAAATAAGAAACATCCTGGATACCAAGGGCCAGAATGCTACTCTGGTTTGCAATACTTTTATGGATATGTTGTCACTAATCACTGCTGGAGAATTAAGTAGGTCCCATGAGATTCTACCAGGAGAGGACACTGTGATGCTGGTACACACTTTACTCCAGCTTGGCCCAGGCACGATTCCATTTTTACCAAATTGATCTGTATCTTTTAATTGGAATAAACTATATCTGTGAGCACAGAAGTTCTAAGTCTTTTGAATATTTTCAGTAAATCATTAAGAGTGACAGTGTTCTTCAGGACCCTGACAGAAGAGTGGAGCCCCAACTCCTAAAACCAGATGCTTGGGAGACTAACACAGGGGGATTACAAGTGCAAAGTCAGCCTGAGTAACTTAGCAAGGCCCTAAGCAAATTAGTAAGACTGTTTCAAAATTTAAAAATTTTTGAACAAGGGCTGGAGTGTGGCTCAGTGGTCAGTTTCTGGTAACAACCCCACTCCCCAAAAAAGAAAAAAATGAACAGGAGACTGAAATAAAAGGTGAAAATGAACAGTAAGTTATTTGATAATAGACTGTCCTATATGTTATTCCACTACTTATAAGGTAATTTGGGATTATGAAGAACGGAACTCTTCTTTTGCTTTATTATTTATTATATATATCATGATTTTATGAAATATTTGTTATAACAATTTATGATTTATTATATTTTATTATAAAGATTACTTATTAATATCTTTTTCTCTTATTAAGAAATTGTTGACATTTTCACTATATCTTATTTTTATACTAATTTAGTCCTTTGACTTAACTATGCCCTGAATTAAGGCATGAACTGTCTTTTAGTGCTATTTCTTGCCTAGGGTGCTAATTTCTATTCCTCAACTTGAATTCCTGTCTAAATTGAAGAAAAACTCTAAATTGCCAAGATGGCATGGGGGCTATTTAAGTCAACAAAAGGAGAATTTTAATGCCTAAGGGCTTCCTTACCCTGAGAAGACATTATCAAGGTGAGGAAACATAAATGGGTCTTTTTTATCCCAATCAGGGATTTTGGAAAGCTATCATTGCACCGTGAGCTTTTGCAGCATAGAACTTTCTAATACTTAAGATTATATAATTATATTGCAAAATGTCTCCCAGTACTCTAAAGTTCACCACAGGTAGGATGTATCTTCAATATTCTCTATTATCCTTAAAATTATCATTATCCAATCCGGTTACCAGGTTTGAGGACCTGGACTAATTTTAAAAATCTCTATTCTCCCCATCCCTCATCACACACAGTTCTGTCTCTTTACTTACTGTATTTGGTTATTCACTGAACAATTTATTTATCTTTAATAAAATCCTGTTGTGCTAATCCATTCCCTGTTGATAACAACACAGTATCACACAGTGGGTGAGTTATAAAGAAAAGAAATTTATTTTGGCTTGTGGTTCTAATCCATGGGCAAGGGGCTATGTCTGGTGATAGCTTTCCAGCTTACATACTCCAAAGGCAGCACAGAGCATAACATTGCAAGAGACAGGTAATAAACATGTATAACCTTTGGTCTCTCTCTTCCTAAAAACTTACCAGTATTCAATCATGAAGGCCCCACAATGATAATTTTTGAATGTTCATCATGCCCAAAGATTCTACCTCCAAACACCATAGTCAGATTAAATTTCCACCCACTTAATACCCCACAGTGGGCATTAAACTCCAACATGAATTTCAGAGGAGATAAACCATGTTCAAGTCCCACAGTACCTATTTAGTAAACATGTATTAGTTTAGCTTAGTCAATAGTCTCCAAAATAAACACATAATCTTCAACTCAAGAAGTTAAGTAAAAAGGCTAACATTAAATAAT
Source organism: Xerus rutilus (assembly GCA_028644305.1). Taxonomy (NCBI): domain Eukaryota; kingdom Metazoa; phylum Chordata; class Mammalia; order Rodentia; family Sciuridae; genus Xerus; species Xerus rutilus. The sequence goes on along the minus strand of CM053404.1, from coordinate 18,704,509 downwards.
TATTATAAAAATTAGAATTAAACCATGATGATAATACATATGAAGAATACTTAGCAGAAATTAATGATATCATACTAGCAAGGGCCAGTGATCCCAGCTACTCCAAAGACTTAGACAGAAGGATGGAGAGCTCAAGTCCAGCCTGGACAATAAGAAAACAAGGAGACAGGTATCTTAAAAGGAAAAAAATAAATAAAAGAAGAAGAAGAAAAGACAAGAACAATAGGAAGTTTTAGGCATGAAGGCAGCAGGCAGGGAGCAGGACGGAGTAGAAGAGCAGTATCCAGAATTGCTACAAGACTTTATTTTAAAAACCCAGGTCCCAATAAAACTGTGAAGCATGCAAAGAAATACAAAGTACAATTTATATTGAAAAAGAAATAAGCAATACAAACTGCCTGTGAAAATGACCAGATGGCAGATTTTACAGAAAGTGAGTTCAAAATAGTCATTTTAAATATGTTCAAAGAACTAAATAAAAGCATAGTTCAATAAGTAAGGGGAGGCATGGCGGCAATGCTATGTCACATACAGAATGCCAAGGAAGAGAGAGAAAAATCGCAGTTATCCAAAGAACACAATGAAGGTTCTAGAGTTGAAAAGTAGAATGACTGAAATAATAATTTAAAAAATTACAAGATAGGCACAATACATTTAAACCCACAGAAGAATTATTAAAGTTGATTGATAAAAGATTTATAGGGATGATGTAAGCCAAAGATCACAGAAAAAATTAATTAGAAAAATTAATGGAGCCACCAAGTAAAGTGACACACATGCATAATGGAGTGTGAAGAAAGAGAGGTCATTGCCTATGAGTGCGCGTGTGCACTAAGGCAGTAAACTAAACAAATTTATTGACAATGACCTACAAATCCTGGAAGCTCAAAGAACTCCAAGTAGGAAAAAATACAAAGAAATACACAAAAAGATGTAATATAATAAAAATGATTAAAGTTAAAAATAAGGAGAAAATCTTGAAAGGAACAAGTGAAAATGGGTTTATAATCTACAAAAAAATCCCAATTAGATCAAAATACGACTTCTTAGCAGATATTATGAATGTCAAAATGCAATGGAATAATATACAGTTGCTTCTTATTCTTCATAGGAATTATGTTCTATGAAATCACTGTGAACTTGAAATTAGAAATTCTGAATTTTGGCTCCTAGAGGATACATACATTTAGTTTCATCTGGCTCTGATTACAGCATTTTTGTCAACCAAAACATAATTTTGCATTATATATGTTTGTTTGCCAAACATATCTATATAGAAGTAGTCCTGTCTCAGTGCTTAAACCTAATCTTCTACAGAAATTTTTTCTTGCATAAGAATAAATAGTTGTCTTTTAAACTTTTCAGCCTCCTCAAGTTGTACTTGGCAAAACCTTAGAAATGATCCAAAAATCCTGAGTAATAAGAGGAAAAAATATAGACGTCATCAAAATAATAATTTTAAAATGTGCTCAAAAGAGATCATCAATGAAGTAAAAAATAGCCCATAGGATGAGAGAAAATATTTGCAAAACATATATTTTATAAGAGATTTACATCTATAATACATAAAAAATGCTTAAAATTTAGCAATAAAGACTAATAATTCAATTAAGACATGGGCAAAGATCTAAATAACCATTTGTCCAAGAAAGATACAAATGGCCAATTTCAGTCCTATGTATATATCTAAGAACAATTCAAATATATTTAAGCTCAAAAATTTGTGTGTGAATATTTATAGTGATATTATTCCCAAGATCCAAAATGTAGACAGAACTAATGTGGCCACCAAAGGACAGATAAACAAAATATGTTATATCAGTACAATAGACTATTACTGGGCTGTAACATGCCACTACGTGGATGCACCTCGAAAACATTACGATTAGAGTAAGAAGATGGATCAAAAAAAGCCCACATTTTATGATTCTGGTGATATGGATATCCAGAATAGGGAAATCTACAGTAACAGAATTTAATTATTGGTTGCTTAGGAGTGAAGGCAGAAGACAGAGTTGCTATCCAGAGGACACATAATTTCTTTTTTGAAGTGATAAAAATGTTCTAAAATCAACTAGGGTAATGAAATCATGTGGAAAACACTCAAAATCACTAAATTATAATTAAATATGTAAATTGTATTTTACACTAATTATATATCAATAAAGCCATTCTTTTATATAAAAGGAAAAAAGACATCTCTAAGTCACAGACCCGGTACTAAGACTTCAATTAAGAGTCTTGGGGGGATAAAAAGAAGGGGAAGAGCATCTAAAAAAAGGATCCACCAATGCAAAGGCCCTGAGGTCTGAAAGAGCTCATTACCCTGGTGGAACAGGATAAAAACTAGAGTTTAGAGCAAATGTACCAACATCAGAAAAATGCGTGCTTGTGTTTGATATAAAGCAGGCAGGAATTTGATGGCCATATGAAGGATTGTAGGTTCATTCCTAAGTCAGATGAGTAAAATTGCAAAGCTCTAGATGGAGAGACCCATAATCCAATAGGACATTTAAAAGATATTTGGGGTCAAGTTTGTGTAGAACAGATTGGAAAGATTGAGTAGAGGTGCACAGGCAAGTTAGAAATATCTAATGAATCAGCTCTTGCAGTGTATTAGATGCACAAGTTTGCCTAATATCTTCTGTATTACTATAGACAACAGACACTCAGGGGAAGTAAAACCTATATAAAATTTAAGGAAACACTTACTCTCTGGGCCATGTAAGTGTAGGGTTAGCATCTGCAAGACCCTGAGGGTGAGTGTGTATTAATTTTGTGGTGCTAATGATCAAATTCAGAGTCATGCACATACTAGGCAAGCGTTTGAGCCCTAAATCACATCCCTCATCTTTAAGTGCTTATTTAACTTTTAAAAATTTGTACCCTACTGACCTTGCTTCCTTTGGTCCCATTTCTGATGGGAACCTTAGAGTTTCACCCAGTAGAAAAATCCATTGCCTACCAGATCTGAGAACAGATACTAGTCTCTTAGCCCCTCTTGGGCTTAGGTTGGTCACTTGTAAAATGAGATTCATGTTATCTACTTCATAGTGTGGTTCTGGAGAATTAATTTTATGACATTACAACTCTGAAGCTTCTACCAAAAGGCCAAGGGATTTAAGAAGCACTCAATGATTGGCAGCTCTTCTTCTAATATGTTAAAAAAAAAATGGGTTATGTGGCTCCCCTGGTAACAAAAGTAGGTTTCAAAACAGATTTTTACAAGATCAGTGCCTTTATTTGAGACATAAATCTTTTTACCACCTGTCCCAAACCTACTTCTCCAGCCTCATTTCCTTATATTATAATTTCCCACAGGCCTCTAAGCTTCAGGCAAGCTGTAATTTTCACCCTTCTCAGAGTGTGCAATATTAACTTTTTTATAACTCCATGTCTTTCTGAACTTACTGTTCTTTTGATATGTAATGTCTATTCTTGTTTGTTAACCTAGCAAACTCCAACTTACACAGCAATACTCTGGAAATGTGATCAGTGTGATAAAGTTTTACCCTGTACCCTTGGGGAGAATTAATAGCCTCTACTATTTATATCTCATAATAATTTGTTTATATTTTATGAATTTACCTATTGTGCTATGTTTGTATTTTGTTATATTATGGTTTATTAACAGGACTCTAACAGACTATAGTGTTTTAAAGGCAGGAGTGATTTTTTTTTTAACTTTTGTAACCCCAGCAAGCAGCAATAATTTTATTAAATATATTATGTCCATATTCATTCATTCAATCACAAGTATTTGTGTGTTTTCTATATGAGATAGTCCTTATACTTGCCTAAAAATGATCATTAAAAGATACAGAAGAAATTAGAGTAGAAAAAATGGTTTAGATTTAGAAGATATTACTATAAACTGCTACCTTTAGATCACTGCATTCTTATCTTCAAAATAAAGACATTAAGAAATCCTACCTCAGAGGATTTTCATTAAGGTACCTATTTACTAGCAGCCATTGAAAAGTTAAAGCATTATGGAGGTTTAGTTGCCATTTCAGAAAACATCTTTTGTTTTTATGGATGTTATCCCCTAATTTGGGAAAACTACAATTTATATGTCTCCAAGTAAAACATATTAATATTTCCAAAATCATAAATGTATAATGCAATTAAAGATGTGTACACAATTGTTCCATTAGTTTGTTCCATACTACAAAGGAGAGGAAGGATCATTATGGCCCATGGTAGTCAAGGAGTGCATTGAAGCCATGTGGCTGGTGATAGGTGGGACTTAAATGGAGAGGAAGGGGGCTGCCTATGCCTGCTTGTGGTTTCAGAGGACTGCACGAGTGGTGCACGGATCAAAAGATGGTCCAATTTGTGTGCAGTGATGGGAAAAAGGAGTACAGCTTCAGATGAAAAATGAAAATACTTATCTGTTCAGAAAACGAGAATTGATTAATGTCATTCTGGAATAGGAAATGAGGCGAGAGAGTGGTTTGAATGAGGAATTGAGAAGTGCAAGAATTGAACGGAGCCAACATTGTCCTAACCTGTATGTGAATGAAGTCCAGTATTTCTTCCACTGGCTCTTTTGTGTAAAGGCTGTTTCTGTATCTCTCTATTCACTTCCACTGGTGCAAGTCAGTAATTTTGCCCTGCGGATTCCCCTAAGGACACCTCCTATTGTTTCTGAACACAAACCAATGGGTTTTCTAAACCAGTTGCCAGCTATTCACATGTACATGGCACAGTAGCTGTGAGGAAACTATCAATATGAAAATGAGAATATCACTACCCCAAACAAGTAAATGAATCAATAAAAAATTTTAAAATAGGGGCTGGGGCTGTAGTTCAGCGGTAGAGCGCTTGCCTAGCATGCGAGAAGCACTGGGTTCATACAAACAGTAAATGAATAAAATAAAGATTCATCAACAACTTAAAAAAATTATTTAAAAAAAAATTTTAAATATAGAACCAGAGCCTGTAGAGCCATATAGGGAGATTTTTCTAAGATGTTTTAATGAAGCACACACTTTCTCAAACACTATTCCCCTAGTTATTGTTTATAAATAAGATTCTTCCAAATCTATCCAGCTCAGTCTTCCAGTTATCGGCATGACTGTTGTTTTTCAGTAGCCATATTATTAGCATAGCTTTCTAAACCTCCACGTGGAAACATGAAATCTGTATACTAAACAAACTCAACCAAGACTCCTAAGGTGTTTTCTTTACTCACAGTATTGTTCTTTCCTGTGGAGGCTCTGCACTTGGCAATCATCTCCCTGAGACCTGAATAAAGAGAATAAACATATACTATAAAGAGATTTACCAGAAGATAAAATTTGAAAGAAAGCAATATTGAAAAGTCTTGATCATGTATCACAGGTTGGTATGTTATTGACTTGCTCCATCAAATAAGTTGATAAAAAAAGCTTGGTTTCTTGGAAAGCCAGGGATATTGGTTAAGAATATGTGGAAATAATATTTTATATTATTTATAGAGCTCAGCCCTCTGCTAAGAACAGATTTATTTTCTTCCCTGCACAGAACTGGCTGAAAAATCACAAGTGTTAGTTAAGTCCTGTTATTCTTAGATTATATCAAATGCAATATGTTTTATATAATGTTCTATTATATCACATATCATATAAAATATAAGGTCCAGACTAATCTAGAGCCAGAGAACACAGAGAGGTCTCCTCTATCATAGCATAAAACCGCTTATTACTCCTTATCAAACCAACTCAGAGGAAGTCATTTTTCTTTACAAGCCTATTGTGAATGAGACAAACATTTTAAATGCACAGTAGAATTAGTAATCATAAAGATAACAAAAATATCAACATTGTTATACATTCACTATTGTTTATATACCATTAAAACATTTATTAGCTCCTTTTGGTAAGAACTTCTACTTATTTCTCTGGTCTCATTTTACATCTGTCTTTAATTGCCAACCACACTGGGCTTCTTTAAACTCTTGTACATACCTTGCACTTCCCCATCTATGGATATGTGGACATTGTTTTACTTTACCTAGAGCTTCTCTTTACACTATCACGCAACAGTACTCATATTCCCATTTCTTCAGATAGTACATTCTATTATGTTTCTACAAATTCCTCTGTATCTTTTGAAACTTCCCTCAAACATATCTGTAAGCTCACTGCCCCATATGTGCTGCATATTTTTAACCATTTCTGAAAATCTGTCTTCAATGATTGAAAACATTCCAAGGCAGAAACAACATTTCCCTTACTCAGAGCTATTTCTCCCTCTAATGCTTCAACTTTCCAAGATCTGAAAGAACTTACCTCTGCTAAGAAGAAATCATATGTGTGTGTGTGTAAGGGGGGGGGGGTGTACACACCTTCAGAGTTTTCATTCTGCTATCTATGGGTCTTGAATTTGTGTAAATATGAAATTCTTTTTAAAATCTTTCAGAGAGGCGGTGAATACTTGAATTGTGAATAACTCCATGCTATAAAATATTATATTTAGGTTTTCCAAGATACTTCACAAAAATATAATGAGAATAGTTAAAACTTGGATTAAATTACTTTGACAGTGAAAACTATGTGATGCACCCTGAGTTCGTTTCTGTATTGGTTCTACGTGTCTTATCCTTGTGCCTAAAGAAGAAACTTTCTACAAGTCTGGATTCTGGGATACCCTTATAAATTTGACTTCCTCTTAATCCTTTTATATAATTCTTGTGTCTCTTATTTTTGTTAGTCTTCACTTTTGCTTAGTTTAAGTATTTCTGATTGTTATTTCTTGTGGGAGTGTTTTATTACTTGTGCTTTAGTACCTCTCCCATGTATTTATTTTCCTAGAATCTGTTTTGAAAATTTTTGAGAAATAGTTTAAAGAAATACCTTTAGATGCATAGAAAGAAAAAAGTCACATACACACACAGAACTCATGCTTCATTATTAGGAGGTAACAGTTTGTGGAATTTATTGCTCCGTTTTTCACAGTGCCTGTTATGGTACCATTCACATAGATGGTGCCCAATTTCTTCAAAGAAAAGTTATTCCATTGGTGCAATGCTTTGAAATATGAGAAGGACACCAGGCACACAGTGGTGCATCCCTGTATTTCCAGCAACTTGGAAGGTTGAGACAGGAGGATTACAAATTCCAAACCACTCTCAGCACCTTACACCCTGTCTCAAAATTTACAAAATTAAAAGGACTGAGAATGTAGCTCAGTGGTAAAGCACCCCTGGTTGAAAGCCTCAGTACAATGAGAGAGAGAAATATATACAAATATATATATATATAGTATATATATAATATATATAAAATTTATATGTTAAAATATATATTTTTTATATATATACATACATATATATTTTATATATATACATACATATATAAAAATAAATAAATAAGTAAATATATATAGAGAGAGAGAAAGAGAGAAAGAGAGAGAGAGAGAGAGAGAGAGAGAGAGAGAGAGAGAGAGAGAGAGAGAGGAGGGACAGATTAGAGAAAGTTGCTTGTCAAAGGAATGGCATAGAGAAATCCTAGCTGTGCTACTTGGAAATTTCTAAGACCCAAAGAAGGAGAAGGTATTATACTTGTATACTTTGTAGCCAAATGGTAGTGGTTAGACGCCCAACTTTGTTGCCTACTGACTATGAGCTTGATCACTGCTCTGTTTCTTAAACTCTCTCAACCTCAGTTTCCTCACTTGTAAAATGAAGACAACAGTATCTGCAATCTAAATTCAACAATTCATTTAAGCAATGCTTATGAAGTGCATACAATGTGCCACACTTTGTCCAAGGGCTTTGTATTAGCCATTTAATTCTCATAATGACCCTGCTAATTTATTTCCCATTTTGTAGATGAAAATAACTGAGGCTAAGTGAGATTAAGTCATTGGCTCATTATTATGCAGTAAATGCATGGCTATGGAATATTCTAGCAGCAATTTCACTGGCATGACATTGAAAGTTACCCTCCTACAGTTTGTCATGTCCTCTGGGAGGCCTTCTCTCCCTTTCTTCTGTGTCCCCTGAAAGCACTTTGTGTTTCTTCTTTCACAGCGCATACTTCAATGCTGAGCAGTGTGTCCTGCACTTAACCAAAACATATTGAATGCTAGCAGTGTGTCTTTCTCTCCTTTGCTCTTCTCCTAATTATCCAATCCCATTAGTTGGGAGAATAACTGAATAAATGAATGAATGTTTATTGTTCTATGAATTATATATCTTCATAGCAGAGTCTGTTAACACGGCGACTGTAGGAGTAGCAAAGCTGGGCAGATGAAGCTCATTACCTTTCCAATATCCACTTTTCCTTATTTCCCTTCTAACAAAGTACAATTTTAATTGGGTAGCAATAGCCAAACTTCAAATTTAACAACCAAAAAAAATATTACTCAGTTTCCCCTTGCAAGTAAAAGGGGTTATTAACACCAAGTATGACCAATTGTTTGTAAGTTGAAGTCAGCTGGATGTTTCTAGAAATGTTTTTACTTTTCTGATGTCAGCACTCACCCACCCCACTTCTCTTTCTTGCTTCTTTTTTTATTTATGCTCAGAATGTGGGCATAAGGCTGGGCAAGGTAAAACCATCACACAAGTTTGAGAATTTGAGAATAAAATTTGCATTCTGAAAATGGCAAAGAATAAAAATCATACAAATAGAAGGAGCCCAGTGCCAACGGTAGCAGACCCAGCTTACTTATAGAAAGAATCCTAATTACATGAGTAAAAATCATGATTAAGTCATTATAATCATGGTCTTGTTATTCACAAATATATATCATTAGATGTAAAAGGATTTCTCAGCATAGTTCTTTAAAAGAAAACTGGAAGAATAAGGGTAGTAAAAAGAAAATTTTCTAATTTGTCTCTTAAATTAAAAGACTTAAAGACTTAGAAGGCATTTGCCAAAAAAAAAAAAAAGACAAAATCTACCCAGTATGTTGTAGGAAGTAAGTGGATAAGTGGTCATTTGTTTAAATACAAGTAGTAAATGAAAGAATTTTTGCTTACTGCTATTAAAAATAAGTCTAATCTCAGCAAGACCATGATTTTAACAGCATGCTAATAGCATTCAATCCCGCTCTCACTTGAGTTACAAGTAATGATGGTAAAAATGAAGATTAAAACAGAAAACTTGAAGCTGTGAATTTTAGTTTCAGTCCTATCCTTAACAACAAATAATTTGAGCTCCCTCAATCTCAAGGTCCCCATGTTTGGCTTAGAAATAAAAAGCTGCCAGCTCTGTTTATGTCAGTGTTCTTGTGAGAATCTAATCAGTCACTTTCTAAACTATAAAACATTTTACAGATACGAGGTACCATTTCCACTAAACCGAAATTATTCTGTAATTTCCTTTTGAATCTTCAGTGTCAGGATTTTTCTAACCTACTCATTAAGAAAATGGTTCATAAGAGACAAAAATAACACTGAGGATATTGCTGAGAAACTACTGCAGGGAACTTGGAAGACTAATGAGAGAAACAGACAAATAAAATAATGACACAATTGGAATATAATTTGAGACTATGGGAAGTACTGTGATAGACAGGAAGAGGAATGTGTGATAGTCCTGATTTGATCTCATTATTCCTTTTTTATATTTTAAAATTTGTTCTAATTCGTTATACATAATAGAATATATTTGACATATTATACATATATGGAGCCTAACTTCTCATTCTTCTCATTTTCATCGTAAATGTTGGAGAATTGGTCATATAATCATATATGCACATAGGATAGTAACGTCAGATTCATTCTACTATCTTTCCTATTCCCAGGAACAACTCTTGCCTGCCTACCACTGCCACTACTGTTTAGGCAAAGTACAGGCTAAACACCAATGATAGATTTTCTACCAGCCAAGTGAGGTCTAGAACCTTCCAAAATGATATTTCTAAGGACTTAGAACCCAGAATATTTACAAGGTACACTTCTAAGAAGTCTTTTTTTTTTTTGTGGTTGTTCTTATTGGTTATATATGACATTAGAATCTATTTTGACATATTTATACATCATGGAGTATATCTTATTCTAATTAGGATCATAGTCTTCTGGATGTACACAATGCTGAGGCTCACTGGTGTATTCATTTATGTACGTAGGAAAATTTTGTCAGATTCATTCTATTATTTTTCCTATTCCTATCCTCCCTGCCTTCTTCTCATTCCCCTTTGTCCAATCCACTGAACTTCTATTTTTCCCCACCTTATTATTGTGTGTTAGCTTTTATATATCAGAGAGAACATTCAACCTTAGTTTTTGGGGATTGTATTTTTCCACTTAGCGTGATAGTCCGCAGATCTATCCATTTGCTACCAAATGTCATAAAGTCATTCTTCCTTATAACTGAATAATATTTCATTGTGCATATAAACCACATTTTCTTTATTCATTCATCTGCTAATGTGCATCTAGTTTGGTTCCATAGCTTAGCTATTGTGATTTTTTTTTTTTTTTTTTGGTACTGGAGATTGAACTCAGGGGCACTAAACCACTGAGACATATCCCCAGCCCTATTTTGCTATTTTGTATTTTATTTAGAGACAAGGTCTCACTGAGTTGCTTAATGCCTCGCTTTTGCAGAGGCTGGCTTTGAACTCATGATCCTCCTATCTCAGTCTCCCTAACTGCTGGGATTACAGGCTTGTGCCACCATGCCTGGCAGCTATTGTGAATTTTGCTACTATGAACATTTATGTGGCTGCATTAAGCTTCTATTCAATGCATCACTTGGCAAGAGATTATAAAATCTTCCCTTAGTGGTGGACAGGTTTGCCAACTTTTATGGGTGACTCTTGTAATGAAACAACTTCTCTTTCCCAGAAATACTTTGTCACAGTCTATAAACTCAGCAATTTTTTAAAAGATGTCATATACACATCCACTTGATCACTTGGGTAGATATGCCTTGTGAAAAAATGTTAAATCTCATCAAGAATTTATCTCGGGCTATCAACTGTTGACAAAATGTTCTAATCACAGCACACTCTACAACACTATTACATACACAATTATGGGGCTTTGGCACTCCAAGACCCTCCACAATACATCCAAAATTCCCAGGGTAGGAACATCTTCTCTAGTGCTCTTCTGCACCTGTTAGGCAGTAGCCTTCTCATTTTTGTCTCTTATCTCTGTTGTATAAATCCAGACTTAAAATTCACCTCAGGAATGTCCTATACACTGTGTAAGCTTATATAAACATCTCAACAGAGAAAATAAAACAATTTTAAAAAGAGAAGAAAAGGGACACTATAGATTTAAAACACACAACTGACAAGAAAATCTCACTACCTTAAAAGTAGATTGGAGGTGGCAAAAAGAATCAGTAAGTTTGGAGAAAAATATAAAATGCATCTGATACAAAGAGCAGGGAAAGAACTGAATAAAAATTGACAGAGCCTCAGAGATATGAAGGAAAATATCAGTTGTACAATTTACACAAAATTGCAATAACAGAAAAGAGAAAGAGTGAGATAGAAAGATATTTGAAGGAATAATGACAACCTTTCATGGAATTTGGTGAAAAATGTTCATTTAGAACTCCAAGAGGCTTAACAAACTCAAGAAAGGAAAATTATTTAAAATTATAATCAGAGAGCTGATAGCCATAGAATAAAAGTCTTGAAAGTGGTAAAAGAGTCATGTGACATACAGGAGATGAAAGTATAACTTCAGGTTACTATTCCATCATCAACAGCAGAGCCCAGAAAAAAATTGTGACAACATATTATAAATGCTTTAAAAACACCCTGTCAAATGATAATTCTATATTTAATTATGATTTCCTGAAAAAATAAAAGCAAAATAAACATAGTTCCAGATAAAAACTAATAGGCACTTTTTTAAAAAAATAGAAAATGAGAACTATGAGAAAGCCTAAAGGAAATGAAAATAATGATTCAGAGCCACAGAAAGCCTTAAGAAACAGTAAAAAATGGTAAATGCATGGGGACAGTGTATATATTTATATATTTTCTATTTTTATCGATCTCTTCTGCATTTGAAAAATACATGACTTTAAATCAACAAAAATAATGCATCACTGGAATTATAATATGTAATCATATTTTTGTGTAAAAACACATACCTTTTTATTTATAGTACAGAAAAAGCTGAGATAAACGGATAGGGTGGAATTAATTGTAAGTTGGAATTAACTCTAAGTTGATTGGGATGGTTAAAGATACAGATTGTAAACCTTACAGCAGCATCAACAACAACAACAAAAGAAAAAAAAAACTGCAGGGCAATATTATAGCTAGAAAGTCAGTAGAGGAATTAAAATGTTGTAGTAGAAACATCTGTGTCACATAAAAGGAAGCAGTAAAGAAAGAATGGGGAAAAAGCAATAGAAAGGCAAGACAAATTGAAACAGCAAAATGGTAGGTGTAAGTTCAACAGGTAAAATAATCACATTGAATTTGAAAGTTCTGAAATACTCAATGGCAGAAATTTTCTGAATGGATGGAATTAAAATCCACCTAATTATATGTTATATATACAAAAGAGGCACTTTAAGTGCAAGTCAAATATCTAAAATTAAATAAGTAAATATAGTATAGAGATATACTTTAATATCAAGGTAAATTAACTTTGAAATTAATCAGAATAAAGAAACATAAACAGAATAAGAGAGTCCACATGGGTTCACAGATATAAAACAAAGCAGACCGACAGAAATATTACTAGAAAAAACAAGAGATGTTTCAAACTCATAAAAACAGTAAATAAAGCAGAAAATGTAACTGTTATAAATGTATGATTTATAAATAGAATAGCTGCAGAATAAGCAAACAAAAATTATAAAGGTGAAAAGATAAATAGTAAACAGAGTTGCATATTTCAAGATTTGTCTCAATAATTGACAAACCAGATGGACAGAAGATCAATAAGTATACAAAAAATGTGGACATTATCAACCACCTCTCCTCTATAACATAGTTTTTTCAGGTTCACATGGAAGATTTGCGAAGAAAGACCACACACTGAAATACAAAATGTCTCTTTATATTTTGAAGATTGAAATTGTAGGGTTTGTCATTTGACCATAATGTTAACAAATTGAAAATCAGTAGCTAAAAGAAATTCAGAAAACAGTGAGAACAAATATACCAGAAACTTGTGAGAAGTGGTCCCACTGGTTCTTGGAAGACAACTTTAAGCATTATTGCTTATTTTAAAAAAGAAAATATAAAATTGGTGATAAAAACTTCCATCTAAAGAAGCTAAAGGGAGAGGAAATTGAAGCCAAAGTACATATAAGAAATAATAAACACCTGAGCAAAAATTCAGAAAATAGGAAACAAAAAAAAGGTCAATGGAGTTGGAAATATCTATAATGAAAGAGAGAATATCAACTACAGAGATAATAAAGAAATAGGAAGATATTATGTATGACTTTATGCAAATGCATTTAACAACTGTCTTTAAATGTGCAAATTATTTGAAAGATACAAAATGCTAAAACAATATAAATATATACAAAAATGTGATATACTTGTTATATACATGTTTTTCATGTATATATAGTATATGTATATTTCTGTTTATGTGTGTATACATGTTTATATGCCAAAAGTAATCTTCAAATTAAACACAAAAGAAGCAACTCATTTCTCAGAAAATACTAAAATATTCAAGAATAATTTAACAGAATATTCTAAACACTAAAACTAAAAAGCATTCTGGTAGAAAATATCTTTAAAATACTATCCAAGAAACAGAGTAGGAGAAAATGTTGTACACTAAATGTTTCTGTTTTCAGAATATTTTAACAACTTGTATAACTCAATAATAAGGGTACAAACCCAATGAAAATATGACCACTTTTGATAGGCACTTAAAACAAAAAGGTCAAATGCCTACAAAGCATATGGAAAAGTTCTTTACATCAGTAGTCCTTAGGGAAATGCAAATTAAAATCAAAGTAATAGTCACTACAGTGATTAACTTTAGAAAGATCTCAAATAGTATCAAGGATGCAGAACAACTGGAATGTCCATACAATGCTTGTGTGTAAAGTAGCACCTTTTTATGACAAAAGTCTATCTTTTAAATTTATTTTTATTTTTAAATAAAATAAGACTTAAATCTGCCATATGACCTAGCAATTCTTCCTAGAATTCACCCAGGAGAAAGTAAGATATATGGCTAATTTAATAATACAAGAATTTGTATACCAGTTCTATTTACAAAAGTCCAAGCTGAAAACAAACCTAAATGTTAACAGGACCAATAATAAACAAACATTGACACATTTATGCAATGAAATACTACCCATTAAAGAGAGACAAAATAAGGACACTACCACAACATATATGAATCTCAGAAACATCACTCTGAGTCAAAGAAGCCAGGTATCAACATCTATGCCCTGCAAGCTTTCATCTATGTGGCATTATGTAACAGGCAATCCTGGTCCATGTGGAAAACTAACTAAACTCAGATGACCTCCTGGATAGATTTGTTGGAGGAACTGTCGTGAAGGGCACAAGGGACTCTGGAGGTGATACAAGTATTATATGTTTTGATAGGGATTTAGGATATAGGGATATAGGCAGTTTCTAAGCTGACTAAAATGTACAATTAATATGTGCATTTACTGGATGCAAATATTCCATTAAATATGATACTAAAATATAATACAAAAATGTTGTTATTTTAACCCTTAATCAATGATATTCTGATTACTTTATCACCAATCTTTCTTGGATTTTTTACCCATACAAAGACTAGATCTTGGTCCTCTTTCCCTTCTCTGATTTTTCCTTCCTATATTTGACCAATATTTTTTTTCTCCTTTTCCCATGTAGGTCCACCTAGGAGTCCTAAGCTTTTGGCACAAGGTGTTTGGGTTCTCAACTCTGACCTTAAAACTTACCCAGGTATTTTTTTCCCATGAACATATCCTTTGAAAACTGAAATTCTGATTCTTATGTTAACATAATTATTCCCTTTCCATGTTACTATACCTGCACTAAGAAAGAGAGATGGTGAATATTTGACTTACCTCCTGTGATAATTTCATACCAGTTCTGTCACTTGACTTCTTTCTAATGGAAAGGAAGATTGCTACAGGAAAGTCATGATAGGAGACCCAAACAGGGTGTTCATCTTAGCTCTGGCTAAGTTGCAACCTCAGAATTGCAATGCTAAATGCCATTCCATCCACAAAACCATTCACATGATCTGTAGTAAATGTCTGCATACTATTATGAATGGTTATTTTATTTGCTCTAGAACATTCAGAGACATAGAGAGAGGGATTCAGTAGCCACAGAAATTTTTTGAGTGGGTAGAACAGCCAGATGAGTTAGGAAGTTGAATTACAGAGAGCAAAACTCAAAGAATTTGATTTTGAAAAAGCAAGGCCACCTACCCCTCAAACAGGGAGTTTGCTTGTGGCCAATTGTTAGCTTGAGGATGAAACTCACTTGTCCTAATATAACAAGTGGTGCTTTGAAATTTTTAAACATGATCCCAGAGGTTGGCTTTGATTATATGCCCTCAACTCCTATGACACTGCTCATTTAAGAGAGAGTTTGAAACGGAGGCAGTGAACACCATTGGACATTTATATATTGGAGGATAATTTGCAATACACGTTGATTGCTGAGAAACACACGTGGGATTCTAAATGCGTCTTATTAGCAGACATCTGAGAGGAAAATACTCCCAGTCCTTAATACAGGACTGTTCTTCACCCTATGTCTTGCTGCCTACAACTCGCACTTCACACAGGTTAATCCTTAGCTGCACTCGGTGGGGTTGCTTCCCCACCTTGGCTTGTGCTGCCTGCATACTGAGCACAGGCTCTTTTTTATTAGTGTTGTTTGTTACAGATTGCTTCACTAATTAGATAATGTATTTATTTACTTGATAACAAACACAATTATAAAATGTCAGTGAATTAATTTTAGATTTCTGCACCCAAAGTGTCACTGTGATAGGTAAATGATTTTTCTGCTTCCTGTCATTTCTTCTGTGTTCACTGATATCCATGGTTTAGAATCCATAAGCATTTTTTAAATATTACTTGATCACTCTCATATATTTCATATAAACATGATGGCTTTTATATACAATCTTGTGAAGCTATAACCTTTATACTTTGGCTTTTTCCAATATATGTTAAGTCTAATAGCCCTGATGCACACACTTCATTAATAGCTTCCATTTTATCTTGCTCATACTATTGAGATTTAGCTTTATTAGTATTTGACAGACATTGCTAAAATAGTATGTCGTATAAAAGTGGGATAATGATCTAATCTGTTATCTTGTGGCAATTCCTAATGAGTAGAGAAAATTTACACAGGTAGATCTTCAGATAAAAATCTCTCTGCTAATATTATTCAGAGATAAAGGATGAGATAGACAATAGCCTTTAGAACTAATTAAACGTAATTGTACAAAATTTCCCCCATGACTTGTTATAATTATCTCACATTAAGATAGCATATGGCATTGTAAAGAAAAGCAGCAATAACTACTTTCCATATACAAGAATTTTATTTTAAACATCTCTGTTTAAGAAAGTTTTCCTTTTTTGTTCGGGAACTCATCCAGCAAAATATTCATAATACTTGGGAAGAAATGAGGATGTAAAATTCAACTTTTAAATATCTTCCTAACCAGTTTTTATTTATACAATAAATTTGTTTAACTTATATAAGATACAAAAATCTAACAGACTGATATAGTCATCACAAAAAAATTGCAAACACTTTGTTATATTTTCCTACACGTTATAAATTTTAAAATGGGTCCATGTAATGGTATTTCTTTTTTTCATTTCAGTAACTGTATATTAGCATTGTTATTATTATCAGTGGCTACATGCCAACCATTATTTAAACAGGATCATGTTAGTGACATCTAGACTATTTTGGTATTGTCACCACTTTTGAGTCATATTTATTTCTGTTAGCTTTCCTAAAACCCCTCACATCTCCTTGGTCAGAACACTCTTACACCAATCAATGGCAAGAAAAATAGGAATATGATGTTTGGCTTAATACAGAACGTCTGCTAGAGGCTTCCAACTCCATACATATTCTTTTTTCTCCTATCTTCCTTAAAACCTCTTTCAGTTAGGTATTTGTTTAATTATGCAGATGTAGAAGCTAAGAAACTTGAGGTAGGAATGTGCCTAAACTACAAAGTTTATAAAAGACAAAGCTACAAACAAAATCTGCCCAACTCTAGCCTTTAATTTAACATCCTCTGGCTATTCCAATTTCTACCCAAAGAGCAAATCTGTAACTCTGTTTTATGCTGACCTGTGCTTATATAGGGTACTGTTGGAGTGAGTGCCAGTGTTGCCTTTATCTTGTCATGGAATTTAGCATAATTTTCCGTGAAAATGTGCCCTTCTAGATTAACATATTTGATATAGAAATTAATATGTGGAAAATAGATGTTGCTCTCTGCTGTTGTAAATATCAAAAAAGCTAATTTCTTTAAATTGTGCCCTGTTGACATTTCTTGCCATACAAATAAAATTAGAAACATCAGGCTAGAGACATAGCTTCACTGGAATTTGTACCAAGCAAGATTGAAAACTTCCCTTTTGTGTAGATCAATACCTGCTTCTCAAAATAAGTTCAAAAATGAGTTAAAACCAAGTTCCAATAGTTGGTGTTTGGAAAAAAGCTGGGAAGATCACTCTTCAAATCACCATAACCCATCACTGTACTTTCCTAGAATACTTTCTTTTTTAATGAAGTGGAAAAACATAAAACTTCATGAAAAGAAAGAAATCATTGTTTAATGAAATCCAGCTATGGCCAGGCATTTCTATATTGGCTGCTATGTAAAATATTTCAGTAATTCAAGAAGTCAGGATAATCTTCTGTCACAAAGCATAAGAAAAAGAAATGATTAAATAGAATTGCTTAACACTGACATTACACAGCTCATACAAAAGAGGATAAAGTTCCTCTTAAAGTTAAATTCTTAGTTCTCTCACTTTTATTCTTCTTTTTTGGTATCAAGGTTTAAACCCAGGGGCACTTAACCACTGAGTCACATCCCCAGTCCTTTTTTTAAAAAAAAATATTTTAGGTCGGGCAGGGTCTCACTAAGTTGTTTAGGTCCTCACTAAGTTGCTGTGGCTGGCTTTGAACTTGGAATCCTCCTGCCTCAGCCTCCAGAGCCACTGGGATTAGAGGCATCCACTGCCATGCCCAGCTCTTAGTTCTCTTTTCTACACATTTTGATGGATATTTGAGAACCTATTGGCTGCTGTAGGAAACACAAAACTATGCGAGATACAGTAGCAAGAACTTGAGGAGGGACTGGAAACTGATTTGTGCCATCAGAATTTATGCAGGGAAGGGAGAGACTGGAATGTTGAGCTAGCAATTGTGGACAGATCATGATAAGCACTCTATGCATTTAGTTAAGTCCTGAAAATGCAACAGCTATGGTTCAGAACCACTTCCTAGTGTAGGGATCACAATCTTAAAACCAATCTCTAAACAAAAACAGGCTCACTCCAACAAAAACTAAAACCAAAGCTCACAGAGCCAAAGGAATCAAAGAGCAATGTAAATTTTTGACAAAATAAAATACATTACCTGTGAAATGAAAACTGTATAATCAGACACCCTAGGATTCATGATTACCTATGCCCAGTACATGCTCAAAACTCAGTTAACCAGCAACAGAATAAAGACAATAGAAATATACAACATACAAATTTTCAATCTAAAGAAAATCGAAGAACAGAATCCTGAATCTAGCAAGATGAAATTTACATTATGTGCAGATCTATTTCTGAACCTCCAAATATGTTAGTTTTATAAAATAAGATAAATCCAAAATCTAAACACGAAATATGGAACTATGCAATACTCAGGAAGGACTAGAGGAGAACACATATGTCCAGAATGAAAGATTTCTTACACCGGTGACACAGCTCAGTGGTTGTGTTTGCCTAGCATGTATGAGGCACTGAGTTCCCTTCCTAGCACTGAAAAACAAAACACAAAACAAAAATGAATAAATAAATTATATATTTATTTCAATATATATATTTATTCAAGTATATTTATTTATTTAATATTTAATATCTATTTATATTTAATATTTATTTATTATTTAATATTTATTTATATTTAATATTTATATTAAATTATGTTATATTTAATAATTTAATTTATTATATTTTAAATTTTATTATATTTATTCAAATTATTTATTCAATATATAAATATATTTATTTATATATTGATATATATATATCAGAAAAGAAACATATTTAAGAAGGCAAACTGGGATGAATTTAGAGGACATTCTATTAAATGAATAGCACAGGCAAGGAAATCAAATGCCATGTGTTCTCCCTTATATGTGGAATCCCCACACCCCAAAAACTGAGCTCCTAAGGATGTATAATAGACATGTGGTTACTGAGGGCTGAGGGAAAGAGGGAGATGATGGTCAAAAGGTACCAAGTTCCACTAAAACAGAAGAAATGAGTTAAAAGATTTTTTTATACAACATGGTAACTATAGTGATAGCAATGCATTATATTCTTGAAAATCACTAACAGAGTAGGTTTTAAGTGCTCTGACTACAAAAAGTTAAGTATGTGAATTAATGCAAATATGAATTATCTAAATTTAACCATTCTACAATGCATACATATTTTAGAACATGATAAATACATAAACATTTGGTCAATTAAAAATAACTCAGGAAAGAAAGATCAGTTGAACTTCATCTACATTAAAAATTGTTCATCAAAAAATACAAGCCATGATGAAGGTGAGATATAGTATAAGAAAGCTTTCAATACACATATTTGATAAAGGTGTTGTAACTAGAATATATAAAATATCTAAATATCAATAATAGAATGGCAAACCATTCCATGAATTATATGCCCAAAATGTATGAAGGAGTTTCATAAAAGAAAAAATTAAAAAGAAATTTGCAACCACACATTTGATAAAGATATGGCACAACAGAAACTCTGACAACATTGGTGTTATGTAAAGTGGTAAAACAACTTAAGAAAATTGTTCAGCTTTTTCAAATGCTACACATATCCCTACTTTTTGACCCACTGTTATGAGTGGAGCAAAGAGAAATGCTGTCTGGGGGAAAAAAAAGCTGTACAAGAATTTAAAATTCATTTTACTTAAATTAGTCCCAAACTGGAATAAACAAAGGTCTAACAACCAGAGAATGAACATATTTTTTCATATGCACATAAAGATATTACTCAGCAATAAAAAATGATTAATAAACACAGCAACATTAGGCTTCTCAAATTATTATGATGAATAAAAAGAGCCAGACACAAGAAATGTTCAGATTGCATGATTTAAGTGAAGTTCATGAAGTGCATGATATAAGTGAAGTTCAAGGAAAAGCAAAACTAATGTATGGTGAGAGGTATCAGTTGCCTGTGGGTGCAAGGGAATTAATATTGAAGGTATACAAGAAATTTTGTGGACTGCTGGAAATCCTCTTTGTGTGAGTTGAGATGTTGTCTACATAAGCTTATACTTTGATCAACACTCATCAAATTACATATTTAACATTTCCCTATTATATTCTACATGTCTTTAAGAAAACCAGAATCACTGTAATGGGCTCAGTCATTAACTGTGCCATAGTTGACTTGTCTATCAGATGGGTCTATTATTATAACTGTCTGATTCATCTTCAGAGAGGTGAAGGTAAAATGTGATAAATATTATAAAAAATTATGATTGATTCATCATTCTCTTTTTCTTCTGGGAAAGTGTGTGATGTCTTCCAGCAATTCTTTGGGGTGCAATTTCATTTAGTTTCATTTTACACTACTTGAATACTTTCTGTGTTTCCCCTGCTTTTCCAATATTTTACTATTCTGGCTTGATTGTTGTCTTAAAATCTTTATTTCTATTTGCTCCCAAACTTCAGTAAATATTTTAAATTAAGAACAGATAAAACTAATAAATATTGCATTTATACATAAGAACTGAACAGGCAAATACTGGCTTCTGGGCAAATTAAACAATCTCAGTAGGAGCTCTTTCTAAACCAGATCCCATCCTATGAGACAGGCAATGTTACGAAGCTGTATTTGAGATATCTCCAAATATCAACTAGTGAAAAACTTCTGCACACTAAAAAAAACAAAAAAACCCACTCCTGTTTTAGTGTGATATTCCCAAAGCAGCAGCTCTTCTGGGATGCATCAGGGAATAGGACATAGTCATTTTCTCTTTTTAGCTGAATCTACTAAAATGTCCATGAGGAACAACTCACATCTGCATTATAGCAGCATTTAGATTTGGGATGAGACACAGAAGCTTTGCTTACAAACCATATAGTAATATAAATTCTTGTGATTATATAATAGAGTCATATATAAGTTACCTAAAGTAGCCTTATAACTTGATATCATCAGGACAAGACCTTCATTAACCTATATGTCTGCAGGAAGATAGTTCTACCCTAGGACCAGGGAACTGGAAACTTCAAGTAAATAAAGGAATAGTCAACATGAAGCTGATCTGTAAAATGGAATGAATTTAGAATTACATAGTCTTTGCAGCTCCTAAGTTTCTTCCCATGAATCCATGAAGGGAGGTACCCCCTTCACAAAAGCCTGAAAACAACTTTCTTGCAGAAAAAATTGTGACTATCCAAAAAAAATATATCCTTCCTTAGGAGGAAGATTACTCTAACAACTAGGTAGAGAGGCACTGGCACACGGAGGGAAAAAGTATAAAACATAATGGAATCCTGGAAGATAAGTATTCCAATGGGCATCATAGTGAAGAAATTATATTATTATTCAGGAAATGTTCACTCATTTCCTCTATTTTTGTACAGAACATACAATATTCAATACTTTCCTGCCTCCTCCAGAGCTGGTTTCTAAGATTCTCATGGCCCTTTTCCAGAGTGAGGCCTCCTAATATTCTAAACTAGGAGGCTTCCAGGAAAATAGGGTTCAATAACACCAGCCTCTCATTCCCAATGGACACACTTTGGGTTGTGGGGTGCCAAAGGGCACAAGACACTTGCAGACTACTCAATCCCAGCAAGGTCAGCACACACACGGAAGCCTCAGACACACTCACAAGAGACAATAGCTTTGAAATTGTTTCTTCTGTTCTTCCCTCCAGCACTATTTTTCTCTTTCTTTCTTGAGTTGAAAATCCCTGACTTGACTTTTTACCCCTGAGTATGCCTAAGGGGCTCTCTATCCATCTGGTCCTGCAGACCTTTGTCTGGATGGACAATAGGTTACTCCATTTTCTGATGTGACTATTTGTTCCCTAGCCACTTCCCATGATGAATCCTCGGCTTCTCAGGGTTTGGAGAAGTTTGGCAATGATCAGGGGATCAGGCAACATTTGGCAAGCAAAATGAGATGTTGTCTACATAAGGTGTAATTCCACCTCATGTGTAAGGTAGCACATGCATTCTGCTACCTTTTCTGAGCGAGGTCTTCCCTGACTACCTGAACTAAAATGGCATCCCTATCACACTTTCTCACATGGCCTGGTTTTGTTCACTCCATTGCTAGCTTCACTACTTCAATCACCATATCCATCTATTTATTTCCTTGTTTGTTATGTGCTTTCCCCCAACTACAATCTACTTCCCTACCCCTAACTAAACTGTAAGCTCTAGAGAAGCAGCAGCTGTGTCCTGCTGGTCTCAATTTCCAACATGCTCCCATCAGGTATGCAACTGGGAGAGGCTATTTGATAAACATAAGGATTTTTCAATTTATTAAGTATATTAAGCCAGGAAAACTCTTTTATCATAATGGCTTACAATTTCATCATTCCAGGGAGTGTCCTCATTCTTAAGGTGCACTTGTACTTTTCATTTTCTCTGAAAATAATTGAGAGCAATCATTTACTCTTAATTACTTATTAAATTTAGCCATTCATCATCTCCTGCTATTTGCTTTGTGAAAAGACAAAATTTTAGAATCTGTGTTTCTCTATCATTCCTAATACTCGTGCATGACGACATTAGGTACTTGGGGGTGTAAGGAGTGGGAGAGAATATTTGATTTCATTTATATTTTAATTATAAATATTTATTTATAATTTCTAATTATTTTCTCAGTAGTTTCAAAATATACTTAATATTTAATTTGGTAAATCTTCCTTACAATAAATAATCTAGAGACCAAAGTTAATACTCAAACTAACCCAGCCTGAAAACTAAAACATTGCTTTTTTTTCCTACTATAAAATAAGTACATCAACACTCTTCCAGAAAATAAAATCTTAATGGAATTTCTCTGTAATTGGGAGAGGTTTAGGAAGAACATAGTGCCTATATTTTTTCTGGTTTTCTTTATTACCTCCATGTGGACATTATTTAGCAAATTTTCTTACATCACATCTAATGCTTTTTCATATTAAAAAAATCTAGTTGTAGATGAACATACTACCTTTATTTATTAATTTTTATGTGGTGCTGAGGATCAAACCCAGTGCTTCACACATACAGGCCAAGTGCTCTAAAATGAGCTGTAACCCCTGCTTTTGCCTTTTTCAGGGCTATTGTAACACCATTATAACAAAATGTGCTTCTTCCCTGTATCACAACATTAAAACCAAACACCATGTGAGGGATCTTATTTAATATATATGTGTGTGTGTGTGTGCATGTACATGTATATAATTTGTAATATATAATTTATATATAAATCATAATTATGACAGTCCAAAAAAATTTTAAGAAGAATGCTTGCACATTCATTTTGGTGTTCCATCCCCTGAAGAAAATATGCTCAGATTAGTTTTTGGGCTAACCCAAATTCCACTTGAGGTAGTCCAGTTTTGAAACAATGTTTGTACTTGATAGTGACAGCAATAGTGACAATAGCTAACATGATTTGTAAGATTTCTAGACACTAGGCTTTGTGATAAGCACCAGGCTTTCATACTTAATTCTTGCAAATTTGAGAGCAGGATGTCCATCCTTTTTATGTTCAAGCAGGAGAAGTTACTTAATTTTCCTGAGACAACAGTGAGAAGCAAAGCTAGATCCAAAACCCAGGCAAAAGAAAAGAGATGAGGACTAGAAAAATGCCCAGTGAAGGTGCAAGAGGGTTACAGTGAGGCAAAAAGAGAGGCCATGAATATATCCAAAAAAAATAGAAGAAATTTCACCTAACTTTAAAATCAACAATTGACACTTAAACCTCCATTTTAAACCAAATCAGCCATCAATCAATGAAAATATATGTTAAGTCCTAAACTTGTATATATAAACAAGGCTTAAATTCCTAGCCACGAGGCTACTAGCTATTTTGAACATAATATAAATCAGCTTGAGTCAATGATACCCAAATTGGTAAATCAACACACTTGCTACCATGGATTCAAGATGAGCGTGGGGGAATATTTGTTGATGATGTATAGTTTCTTGAAAAATTTTCTCATATTTGGGCTATCGTGAGTAATTGAATCATTTTCTGAAGGGGGGGTCCTGCTTTCCTACTAAGTAGAAACATTTTACACACCATATTCTCTCAAAGATCTTAAATAAAAAAGACAGAATGAATTGGACATATATGAATACACATGTTCACATATGAATACACAACCAATGTAATTCCACCTCATGTGTAACCATAAGAGTGTAATCCTGTTAGAATAACTTATATTCCATATATGTATAATATGTAATGCACTGTCATGTATATCTAAAAAGAATAAATTTTAAAAGACTGAAACTGGAAAAAATCAATATAAAATGTTTTTCTCTCATGTCAATTATCTAGTCATAAAATGGCACTTAATATTTATATAATCATAAACATATGAGGCTTAATGTTTTATTTAAAAACACTTTAAATTGCTTCAGATCAACCAAAACTTTGTTAATGTGTTTTTTCAACCATAATCCCTAATCTAAGGAGCCCATTTGCACACTAAATCTTTCTTTACCTCTTTCCACAGGATTTAATTTTGTGCTAATAAATTAGCATATATTTAAACTTTAGGGAACTTAAAGCATTGTGTTTTTTTAAGGAAAGTTGAAAAATGTGACAAATAGAAAAATCTCAGTAGATAAATAAGAATCAAAACTTAAACCTTTAAATTTATGCACAACCAAGAGAACATGGATTATATAAAGGCAAATTGGCAGATATTTTGACTTCCTTTTGTCTTAAAAATACAAAAGAATTTAAAAACTGTATTCGTGAAGTAAAAATGGAGAAGTTGTTTCTCACATAAAGATTTCTCATCTTTCATAATTTGATTGGAAGAGTTAGCCTACCCAGGATAATTTAAATACTTATTTTCCTTTCTTAACCTTGAACTTGCTCCAAGATACAGAATCTAACAAAATAACCAAATTTGATGCATAAGCCTTTGACATGCAAAATGTATTTTTGTTTTGCCCTACCTAGGTCTTATGTTTCATTATTATTGAAAATGTAATATTTTGCCTACTGTAAACACAGATTTTCCTTCATTTTTTTTCAATCTTATTCAAAACCCCTTGATGAATATTTTACAAGTTGCAGCAGATCGTTGTTATTGCTTTTTTAAAATTACAAACTCCAAAGCCTATGTTCCCATTTTGCTAAATGGTTTTGCACATGTAGACTTGTCAAGCATTTATAGAAAAAAAAAATTGAGAAAACCATTCTTGGATGAATATAATCTTGCATGTGACCTTCAGAATAACAAATGCTAGGTTTTCGTGAGGTAGCAAGCTCTATTCCCCCATAGTCCATGTGCATATATGGCTCATAAACTCCCACCTCATCCAACATCTGATGGTCCACCATGGTTTGCTACATTTCTCTCTGCTTGTAACTTACTCTCCTGCTTTGTAACCATATAACATTAAGAAACCTGTTGCTTATGGTCATGGGGACACAAAACTTATTTGCTGCAAGTCCCTGAGTTTTACTTTGTCTTAGCTGTTGGTTTATTATGAGTTTATAAAATTTCACTGTGTCTTCAAAATGTCAAAGATTGCTATAAGAATTGTTAAATTTACATTTGGGAGAGATTGAGGGAGGCTCAAGGGGAAAAAGAAACAGAATTTGGGAGAAAGAAGTGAATAAATGGACTTAGAACTATTAGAAATTTCATTTTCAATATGTGGGATTGTGTAATAATGTTTTTAGCAAGATTTAAAAACATTGAATAAGATCTATATGTACTGCTGGCATTAATTTCCGTATGTCTCCTTATTCATAAAATGAAATATAAATTTTTATTCATATGCACATCCTTATCTATATCTAGATCTTTAAAAATTTATATTCATATTAATATCTCCAATTTCATTCCCAAATGACTGCATTTATTCCAGCTTCTGGTTTTCCACAATTTTAACTTTCTTCTCTGATACAAAGAAAACTAACTCTCACTATTCAAAATTCATTCACTTATTTGATCATTTCTAAAATATACATCTAATCGTTTCAGAATGGCTTCCCCCATACCCTTGTGGAAAACACTCACGGGCTGTGTGTTTATGGCACAGTGGTAGCGTGCTCACCTAGCATGCATGAGGCACTGGGTTCAATCCTCAGCACCACATAAAATAAAATAAAGATATTCTGTCCATCTACAATTAAAAAATAAATATTTTTTTAAAAAAAGAAAAAAACACACTCACCAATAAAGTCATTATTTTTAAAACTTTCATCTTTAGCTTGAGGACAATCAAAATACTATGCTAAAGAATTTTTTCATTCATCCCAAACTTGATATCACTTATTGGAAATAATATTCATATTTCTTTTCCCTCAAATCCTTGTTGACTTTATGATCTATTTCTTAAAATGTGAAATATAATATGGCTTCAAAATCTAAAATTGCTATACTCAGAGAAACGTTAGGTTCAGACTCAATTCTCCTCGCTGAGCTCTCACCTCCAACTATGCCTCCCTGTGTCCATCTTCTCACCCTCCAGCCTCCAGACCCTACATATGCCCTGAAGGCAGGCAAATTTTTTTTTTTTTTTTTTGGTTATCTGGGATTGAACTCAGGGCCACTTGACCACTGAGCCACATCCTCAGCCCTATTTTGTATTTTATTTAGAGACAGAGTCTCACTGAGTTGCTTAGGGCCTTGCTATTGCAGAGGCTGGCTTTGAACTCAGCTTCCCGAATCACTGGGATTACAGGAGTGTGCCACTGCAGCTGGCTAGGCAGCCAATCTCACATATTTCTGCTTTGCTCTTCCTGTGTTTCATTGTGCACACACAATAGATGTGTGTATATTTTATTTTTTCTCTTTGTTTTTTTACAGAGAATGTAACATAGATACTCCCTTTCATTTTGCTTTATGCACTCAGAAATATAGCTTGGAAACAGCTCCTCATAAGTACATGGAAACTTTTCTTGTTTTGTAAAGCTGTATACTACTCTACTGGATGCATACATTGTATTTATCAAAATACTTTCCTATAAATATTTAAATTGTTTCTACTAATTACAAGCAATGCTATATGAGTAATTGTGTAGGTTTCTGCATGTGTGCCTGTAGAACTGTTGGAAGTATATCTTCAGAGTAAATTCTTAAACTTGAAATGATCAGGTAAAAAGGAAGTACACATGTAGGGTTTTGTCTTGTTTTGTTTTTTGGTACCAGAGATGGATCCCAGGGGAACTTAAGCACTGAGCCACATCCCCAGCCCTTTTTATATTTTTATTTTGAGACAGGGTCTAGAGAAGTTGTTTAGAGTCTCGCTAAGTTGCTGAAACTGGCTTTACATTTGTGATCTTCCTTCCTCAGCTTCTGGAGTTGCTGGGATTACAGGCATGCACGGCCCCACTGTATAGATAGTTAATAATATGGGCCCGTCCTTGAGTGTAAGTTAGGAGAGGGGAGCTCATTAGTGAGGAATTTGAAAGAACTTTGAGGAAGCACCCTCATTGTTATTGTTCGGGGCCATCTGGTGCACTAACGAGCTCTTGGTGCCTCAAAACTTTCAGCCTTTGATCCTGTGAGTTTTGGAACCTGGCCAGTTCCCACCTCACAGAGATTTTACAGCCTAAGGCCAGCTGCATAACGCTGGAATGGATGTTGGAAGGCGTTGCTGTGCCTTTTTAAGTCCTCCAAAGGAGAAAGAGGTTCAGAAGAAGGGGATCCAACTGGACCGGAGAAGAAGGGTTCCAACTGGAGAGATGGAAGAAGAAAAGAAGAAGGGATCCATCTGCAGAGGAAGAGATTGAATCCATTTGAGAAGAAATTTCAACCGAGGAAGAAAGAATCTGATGTTTTGAGTAAGAAGAAGGAACCTGATGATGAGAAGAAGGCCGCTGACTTGCGAGGTAGAAGGCAGACTCTCACCTGTGTGTTTTACCCCACTCTTTTTTTTTTTTTTTTTTTTTAATTTTTTTTTAGCTGTAGATGGACACAATGTCTTTATTTTATTGCTTTGTATGTGGTGCTGAGGATCGAACCCAGGGCCTCACGCATGCAAGGCAAGCGCTCTACCGCTGAGCTACAATCCCAGCCCCTTTACTCCACTCTTGATGTTGCTGATTTCACCCGAGGCTGGGTGTTGAAGGTGGTGATGATGCTTTAAGTGGAAAAGAAGGATTCTCACCTATGTTGTTTAACCTACCCTCAGTGTTGCTGATTTTGCTGATTTTACCCGAGGATAGGTGTTGAAGGTGTTGATGCTGTTGTGAGTAAAGAAGGATCTTGAATGGTGCTTTGAGGAGAAAGACTCTGAAGGTAATGATGGTGCTTTGAGTGTACTTGCAAACCCGTGTTGTGTTATCTGGTGTTGATTGGTGAGTGCTTATTGGGCTCGAGCTGCTCTCCCTTTCTTTCCTTCTATATTATTGATTCATTATATACAATATTCAATATTATAAAGTATAACTGTTGCTTGCTTTGTTATAGTGTCTCATATTAAAGCTTATAAAACCCATCCTGTTGTGAGGCTGGTGATTCACCCCACGAATCTGCCTAGATAAATTAGTCTGAGCTCAGCAATTCTTGGTCATAGATCCAGACCAAGACATCCACCCAGCTCACGTATTCTTGTCTACTGCCAAATATCCCATAATAGTATTGGAAGAATGCATCTTTCCATCAGCAATATATAATGAATAGGAGTGCTTTCTCCCCAGAATCATTATCGTATCTATATGTGTCTATATGAATATGTAATTGATAAAATTATATATATACATGTACACACATTAGTAATATCCAACATATTAAAGTAATAGTATGTATAATAGCTTAAAAAACAAATTTAAATAGATAAATTTAGGCAAGAAGGACCAGCAAGTGCAGAAGAAATATAGTAAGTAATAGACTACTAAATATAGTTTAAAATATTCACATAATTAACTGCTTATTTTTTCTGAAAGTTTAGATTTATGACTCTTACCTGTTTTCACACATGCCCTATTTTATCTTTTATAAATGTTTTATTATGTCATAATTTTATATTAAAATACATTCATTTTAAGTATAAAAATCAATTAGTCTTAAGCTATGTATACATTTATGTAACCATAACTACAATCATGATGTAGAATATTCTGAAGTCCTGAAAAAGTTTCTTTGTGTCCTTTGGTTGTCAATTCACAATTTGCACATTTATTTCTTAGTAACCAGCAATCATCTTTCTGTAGCACTGTTACTATCTTTTCTAGAATTTCTTGTAAATCAAATCATCATCATCCATGATGCCTTTTTTGTGTGTGCTTGGCTTATTTTACTAAGGATGATGATTTGAGAATCCCTCCATATTGTTCCATGCTATTTTAGTGTGGTTTATTACTTTCATATTCACTTAAAATCTGTTCACTCTCCATATCTGCAGGTTCTGCATCTACAAATTCAACCGTGAATTGAAAAAATTAGGGTAAAAGATTGTGCCTGTACCGACCAAGAACATATTTTTCTTATAGCTGTGTCCAGAACAATACAGTATACCAAACTACTCATATAACATTGACATTGTATCTAGAGCTGAATTAAAGTTTCCAGGAGCATATATATGGGTTATATGCAAATACTATCATTTTAAATGGCACTAAGAATTTGGGTTTCTATGGAAGTGTCCTGGAACCAGTCCTTCATGAGTACCAAGGAACAAATGGATTCTTATACTATTTTGTGATATATGTTCCCATGCATCTTTGGAAAATACTTAGGGCTGGAATTACTAAATCATATAGTAAATAAAGGATGAGCATTAGTAAGCAACTTTCAATTTTTTTTCCAAAATGGCTACACCATTTAAGTTTTTTTCCATAAATGACATTTGTTTTCCTAGAAAACCATGACTACTACATATATTCCATTCAATTAGTTTTTCTTCATTCCTTCAATTTCTTTTGTGTTTTGTGATTTTTAGCAGCCAGACACTTAACCAATTTTGTTAGATTTATTCCTTAGAATTTTCTACTTGTGAGGTACTGCAAATGGTATTTAAAATATTTCCAAAATGTTCTTGGCTAGTATATGGAAATATGATTTATTTTCAATTGTTGGTCTTTTGTTCTATGACTTTGATAAACTCTCACCTATTTCTAGTGCTGGCTTTGGAGATTTCATAAAATTTTCTAAATGCATGATCATGTCATTTATGAATAAAGGAAGCTTTACCTTCTTTCTTTCTTTGCTTGCTTTATTTCACATAAGAGAATCCTCAACAAAATAGTATAACATGAATGGTGAGAATATACATCCTTGTCTTGCTTTCAAGCCTAGTTGAAAAGCATTTTCTCTCTCATCACTAAGGATATTCACTAAAGATTTTTCATAGTTGCTCATTGTCAGATTTGGGAAGTTCCTTCTATTCCTAGTTGGTAGTCAGTTTTTTAAATAACTACTATTAATAGGCATTGGATTTTTCTAAAAATTTCTTTTGAATTTATTGGGCTGATTAGGTTTTTCATTCAACTATGATGGACTATACTAATTTTTAGACTAAGTTTCCAGTCTTCAAATATATTGTGATTGGTTATATTATTATTTTTATCAGATTCTGGATGTGATTTGCTAATGTACTATTAAAGACCTTTTATATATGTTAATTAATGATATTGCTATTTTTGTTATTATGTATTTAATAGTAATGTACCACTTAATTAATTACAAACCTATTTTTCACCTTGCTTTAAGTTGATACTGAAAGTGTCATGATCCTGCTGAATCAAGTATTCCTTTTCTTCCCTGATAGATGTCAGTGCTCCATTTTAATCCTAGGCCACATTTCCTTCTGGCCAGACCTGTATTATATCTCAGTGGCCTGGAGATCCAGCTGACACAACACCCAGGCATCATCATGGATAGAGTACCCTGGCTTCAGAGTTCCTCTTTCTAGCTCCAGCATCTGCCTTTTCATACACAAAGTTCTTTTCCTAGCTAACATCCATCTTCTTACTGTAAGTAGCTTTTAATATATTAGAAGTTAGCTGATGATAAATTTACTGTGGTGCTCTATAACCCAAATGTTTTCACACTTTAAGAAGGGAAATTAAACATGCTTTCTCCTCTCCCTTCTCTTCCCTGACTCCACTTTCTTTATTCCATTTCTGAATTCGTAGAGAAAAAATGTCAGTAACAGATAAGGCTACACAAGCCTTTAAATTTGGAACTCTTCAAGCTCATCATATTGATAACAGCAGGGGAAGAAGAATTGGGATTGGTGCCCTGCTGAAACATCAATATAGTTTGTAAAGAGGAGAAATGCCAGCAATACACAATCATATTTGTTAGTTGCCAAGATCAAAAATGACTTTTCCATGAAATTTATGCTATCTCAATCTGTGCACCATGAAGATTTGGGGACTAGTCTGCATATCAATTCAGTATGGAATCCAATTTTGTCTCTCTATACTAACAGTATATGTATCCATGTCTGTATTTATGCATACATATATACTAAGCATATATATGATATATATATAACTATATGTATATGATACACTCGTACATACAAAAACCTTTTTCTTCCTAGGGTTGACCTTGGAACCTAAGGGGTCATTTATATGAATTGTCCAGCAGTCCATACCTAATCACCTGAATGACACTTAAACATCCAAGTATGTGACAAACTTAAAAATACATACATCATAAAAGAGAGAGCCTTTTGATATAGTAGTTATATTTTGTAAATGAAAAGTCTATTTCATCCAATAATCAAAGTGTATAATCACCAAATTCAATCTTATCTAAGGACTTCTCAACTTGGATTTTTCTTTTTCTTAAAAGTACTTCTCCAGAATGTCCAAAAGATAAGCCCTTCATGTCAATCAATTCTCACCTTAAACATTTCCCCTTTCTCTGAGAGGGTTTCTCTAACAGACCTTCTCTATCACACTATTGTCATGTTTGATTCAAATCATGCTACCTGAACTTGTCTTATTAATATGCTTATCATCTAAACCTTGCAAACACATACCTCTCTCCCTCAATTTTCTCTCTCTCCAGAGCTTGGACTTCCTTCTGCTTTTTCTTTCTTGCTATGGCTCAATCATCAGGAAGTTGAATAGTGCCTGACACATAAGATATTCCTAAAATATAATGATTGAATAAATGCATGCAATGATAAAGGGCATTAACTTTTACTTCTAATAATTAGGTCATTCAGTGATGTATCTTTCCTTCTGAATGGTGTAAGCCAAGATTTTCATGGGAAAGAAAACAGAAAGAACTAGTACCTGATCCCATGTAGGGACCCTCTGAGATAACCCTGACTTCATTGTTGGACTAGTGCTTTTACCACCCCAAGGACCACTTTCTCCAGAGGAAAGGCTTCTTTAGCTTCTAAATACCCACTTCACAGGGTCATTCTAAGGCCCCAGAAAGGATAATTAGGATGAAAAAATCCCAGAAGTTAATATTTTTTATAAGAACTGCCATATTGAATTTTCTGTGTCTGACACAATGCTGGGTGTTATTTATTCCTTAGCCAACCATCTTCCAATTTTGCATCTGAGTCAACTGCTTCTTGCTTATGTTGACCCAGTTAGTAGATACTGGAGCTAAGATTTGTATCCACAATGAACTGACATAATCCATGATGTTAGCCACTGTCATCTACCTCATATGGATGAGGTGAGGTGAAAACACTAATGGGTCCCAGCCTGAGTGCACATTGCTTTCTCAAGGGACACTCCTCTCAGTTTCCAACTGGGAATCTGCTTGGTCTCCTTTCTTTTTACCTTATTTTCTACCTTTTATCCTTTCCCTTGTCATGCCCTTCATTGCACATAAACTGTCCTCTTAGCTTTGATTTAAAAAAAAGCAAAAACAACTTTTCCCATAAAAAGTTTATTAAAGTCTCATATTTACTTTTAAATTTTTAACCTTGAGATCACTTTATAACTATAAAAGACATGCAAAAAACTCATAGATTTTATGTATATCCTTTGTCCAGCTTGCCTCTAATCTCATCATCTTAGTCCACTAGAATTTACTCATTTTTCCCCCTAAGCATGCTTATTTTCTGTTCCAGAATGTAGTCAGTCTAATGCAAGATCCCACTTTGCATTGAGTCATCCTGTTTTCTTAGTCTCTTCCAACCTGTGAGGATTCTAAGTCATTCTGAGTCATTCATGACATTGAGATTATTAATGTCAGACATTTTATAGTGTGTCCCTCAAATTGGATCTGATATTTTTTCATGATTTGTTTGATCTTATTTATTTTGGGGAAGGATATTGTAGAGGTAATGTATCCCTTCTGGTGCATTATATCAAGGAATACATGATGTTGATATCTTATTAGTGGAAACATTATTATTGATAACTTGATAGATGGTCTTATCAAGTTAATATATTTTTCTTCATAATTAGTGAATATTTATTTTGGGGACAATACTGTGAGATTGTGCAAATATCCTGCTTCTCCTAGGACTTTTTTTTCTCTAAATTCTGCATTTGTTGGTAGAATCTTGACAAAAGCAATTATTACTACATCTTTTCAATGGGGATTTGCCTATTGTCTGCATTTGTTCCACATGAATTCATTTTTCTGTAAGAACAACTTGTTCCTTCTCTATTTATGTAGTATAGATTCAATGATATTTGTTTTATTCTTTCAGTTTTAATTCAATATCATCATTTTTTTATTTTGTTATTCAATTCATTCTGGTTTTGGTCATTGAGATATCTTTCAGTTATTTATTTATTTATTTATTTTTAAGGCAGGCAAATTAATTAAATGATCTTTTCCCATAAATAAAAATTAAAAAGTATCTGAAACTTAGAGACCTATGAAAACACATCTGAGCTACTTGCTGCGGTCAGACATACAAACCTACAAATATAAGTGCCTGGTACTGGGTCTCCTTTATTCATTTTTAAAATGCATATGTTAAGATAGTAAATTGGCTGTTTTCTTCCAAATTTTTAGTGTTAAATAATTTATTATGCAGTATATTTTCATAAAGTTAATTCTAGAGATTCCAGAACACCTTGTAACCTCTGAGATATAGCTGCCCATCAATTAATCCTCTTTAAGAAGCAAGAAATAGAAGCAGGAAGGGAAACTGAGGTAATATATTGCTTGAGAAACACAGGCACATTTTGCTTCAGGCTTTTAATTTTGGTTTGTTCTCAATTCTAATTTTGAATTTCAAATGATATTAGGAAAACTCCCATCTTTTAAAAGTAGGCTAACATCTCTCTGGTTATTTTAGCATGCATGTGGCTACTTGGCTCTCAATGCAGTGAGGGTTATGGCAACTACAGTATGAGCATGCTCAGTCTTTTCTTGATCCTTGACTCCCAGGCCTTTCTTCTTCCCTTCTATGCTCCTCCCTTCTGTGTCTCAAGGTTCACCTTTCTCTGCATTTAGTTTCTGCTTACGTGTCACCTGCACAGTGGGGCCTTCCCTACATTTCCATGGAAACAGACTTTCTCTTCACCTACCATTGCTTTCTCCTTCTAGTACAACTTTATTTTCCTTTTCAGCACTCATTGCAGGCTGAACAGAGTTTATTTATGCAGTGATTGCTTCTTTGCCCAACTATTCTCTCTGCTTTTTCCTTTCCTATTAAACAATTCTAAGTACATAGCTGAGTGGTTTCCTACCATCCAAGTGTGGTAGCAAGTGTTGTAGGGGGATCAGGGATTGTGTTCTTTTTCAGTCTTGCATCTCAGAATGACTGATATGTTGCGGTATGCAATAAATATTTATTGAAGTTATGAATTGATACATGAATTCAAATACATAATAATAAAATAAGAGAGGCTGCTTTTGATTTGTTTTTTTCACGTAACTTTTCTTTTTCTCTCCTCCTCCTCTTCCTTTCACTTACTCTTTACTCATGAGTATTCTACCATTTTCCACAATGGTCGTATACTAGGTGGGTTAGTTTAAAAAACAAATAAAAATAAAAATTTTGTATCCAAATTAATAAATGTATCTTAGAACTTTCTTCAATTCTCAAATATTTTTATCTTTAATGTGCACTTATGGCCATTATTAAAATAGATTCCAAAAAGAGGAGTTGCAAACTCTCTGAAGCTCATTACATTGAAAAAAACAAGCCTTGAAATCAGATTAACATCTATTTGAATTCTAAGATGTCCACTTATTAGTTACACTATTTGAGAAAAATTACTTATTGCCTCTGAATGCCACTTTTATCTACATGGGAATTCTAATAATGGTACCTGGCTGGTTTGGAAATTTTGGTGAGAATAAATGGTTATTTTGTTGAGGTGAAATATCACTTAAAACTATTACCAAGATGAATTAACAGTTTATTCAGGGCAGGTATGTATAATAGGGGGCACTTAGAGAGCCAAGGGCCCATCTGAAGAGTTGGGAGAAATCAGATCACCTGGAACATGTGCACTACTGTCCAAGCATGCTCAGGGTTGACATGAGTGCCACTGGGTGGATTCTGATATGCACATGGACTGCCCCTGCCTCATCCACCTGTGTATTTCATGCATAGCTCTGCACCTTTATCTTTGTGCTAATTGATCATTTTTCATCATTTTTTCCTCTTTGTCAGCAATAGCTATTTTACATTTCTTATGATGAAAGAATCCTACTGGATACAATGGACACTCCAAATGAGCACACACTCCAAGGCTGCCAACTTGTGCCTGTCTCTTACCTCTTCCTTTTCATATCCTCAGCTTAACCTCAGTGTTGCAGACCTGGAGGGAGAATTGCTAATCTAAGTCTTGTGAATCAGCAGCATTGCCACAATGTCTATTCTGAGGCTGAGACTGAGGCCACCACTACAGAGCTGAGCAATTTTAACAAGTGGCCCATTGTCCCTAAGGCAGTGAGCAAAAGAAGCCAGACCATAGCAATGGAATTTGGGAGGACCACTAGTGTTTGCATATCTGCTGAAGTAAGAGTTACATACTATTTTTCTTTGGAGGAGGAGATCGATATAAATATCTCATTGTGTAAAAATAAAATTATCATGGGGCCTGTCCATAGTCAACAGTGTACAATTTTCCAATATCTCTTTTCCTTTCCTCCACTCTTTTTCACTTTTTCTCTCTTTTGTAATTGATAAGGGAGCAGAGGTTGGTAATAATTATAAAGAGATGATTATCATAAGGAGGTATTATTACCTTCTTATTCCAGTGATAGAATAATTGAGTCTAAAAAAATACAAAATATGTGGTATAAGCAAGGCCAACCTTCTTTCCTCAAGATCCTTGAATTTCAGATCATCAGTTTTGCAGAAGAATAAAATTAACTCTAAATGCTTTTTAATGATATGTAAATCAGGTTTTAAAAATCCTGGGCCACTCTAGGCTACCCTCCATCTCATCCAAGGAGGCCATACTGTCCTAGGACAGAGCTGTCATCATGTACAAACTTCTAGAATGAGTTATGAGTTGCTTATAAAGACACTCATGATACCTAATGGACATTGCCTATTCTAGACAGTATTTGTGCCCTTATCTGATGTATTTCCTTGGTCCGAATTAAAGTTCAATATGCAAATCCAGGTGCTTTCGCAAATGTCACCATTTAAGACTTCCTACAAACCTGAATATTTCTGATCTAAGTTATTCAGAGAAAAACCAGAAAAACATGCCAGAGCAAAAAGCCACTGTTGGGAAACAAATCATTCTTCACAGGATCTGCTCTTGTTAAAGTGAATATTAGAAGCAGGTCACAATAAATTACGCTGATAGGAAAGAAAATAAATAGTAACCAGAATCCTCGACACTCAGCAGTTATGAGCCTCCAGCCATCTTGTGGCTGTTTCACACAAGCACACAAGAGCAGCAGAGATAGCTGAGAATTCACATAACCTTCAGTGTAAACGGATTATAACAGCTAGACTCACCTATTACTTGTTATCTGCTTGTTAAATTGCAAGTGGGAGTGGAGAAAAGGAACAATGCTAATACATTCTACAACTCCCCCCATAAAAACCCCAATACACGAAGGTATGTATATGTATATACACAAAAACCCATATGTGTGTGTATATATATGTACTAAATACATACAAATTTTTATATATGGATATATACATGTATATAGTAAAATTGTGTATAAAAATTTACCTTCCTATTTCAATATGGGAAAGACCATCATGGAGCATGATGTTCTTGAGATAGCTGGGTTGCAATTACAGTTCCCTGTCTCCTTTGCAATTGGTGCAAAAAGGGAAAGTTAGGCATTGAGAAATTCACAGCATTATTTTGGCTAAGCTTGCCATTTTATTACATCTATATCCAAACAGTAATGATAATGACTATACCAAAAAATATCAGTAATATCTTAAAGGTTCTAAAACCAACTTGCCAATATGGAGTGTAGCTGAAGATACCTGGGAAAGCAAGGTCCTGGCTGATGTGAGATTGAAAGGGAAAGTGTGCAGAGTTTGAGCAAGTGTGTTGGTTCAGATAGTGTCAAAGTGGCTGTGACCATTGTCTCCCAAGCAGTGGTTCTGACCACAGACTGATGCATAGCCAATGAGGACAGTAAGAAAAAAACAGGAGAACTTTGGAGCCCACATTTACTCACACAGATGACCAA
>CM053404.1:18649084-18666092 GCA_028644305.1 Xerus rutilus | reverse complement strand
CTTTTCACTTTCAAAAAGTACAATAATATTATCTCACTGGTCTTCTATAATAGTGATATAAATGAATCCTGACCCTCAATTCAGTTAACAGCAGTTAAGATTGCAATTGTATGTCCATGGTGCCCTGAGAAGGCTCACAATTTTACTACATTTATTTTAAACTTTTGACAAAAGTCTGAAAAAAATGACTTACGGTCTGTAATGGTTTGTCTTAGTACTAAAGTCAGAAAAACACAAATCTAAATTCCTAAAACAAATTTCTTGATTTATCTGGGCCACTGGGTCATTGAAATAGTGTAATAATAACATCTCTTTTTGGCTTTAAGATTCATATATAAAGTACCAGTGAAGTGTACAGTATACAATTAATAAATGATTAGATTTCACCCAAATCATTATTATTCAGGACTTGATTAATAGTGGTTCAAATACAATAAAAGAGTACTAATAATCAGCACTGTATTTTTAGGAAAAATACAAAAATATTGTAAATTAAACATTTTCTAGATTATATGATAACTTTTCTTTGAAATATGGTAATAGTATGGGATCAACAGACAATTATTTTGGCTCATGCATTCACTATAATCTTAGGGGAAACAACATATAAAAACATATTTAAAAACAACATATAAAAACAACATATTTATATGTAGGCTTTGATGCAAAAAGTAAGATTCTAGACCTTGAATGAGGATGAAAACTTTGTGTAGGTTCTTTAGAAAGGAGAAAAACAATGGCTGTTAGAATAAGAAAGAAGAATCAGCAACTGAGTGGCAAAAACTGCAGCTACTTTGGAAAAATCTTTTTTTTTTTTTCTCCTAAATACAATGCTAACCTGCCTTTACCAGACTTCCTTGAATGAGGTGTGATGATACCAGTGGATGTGAGCAGAAATCATGTGTCACAGGTTTATGTCTGAATAACAGAAATCCTCCTGTGATTCTCTCCATGTTCTTTCCCCACTCATTCACCAGATATATATGAAAATTAGACCTCAAGGGATCAGAAGAAGTTCGCATAACAAAAGCCTCTGGATTCCCAAATCTTCACAGAGAGGATAGCCATCAGCTGACCAGAAATATATACCTTGGACTAGTACCTGAGCAAACATACACATCTACTGTGGTTGTGCCACTTTCCCATTGCCCTCCATTAAGGTTGCCATGTTGCTATTGTTGGCCTCAAGGACATAGTACAGTGTTGGAACACCTCAGTAGATGGTAGTGAAGGCACAAAGGCTGCTCTGAAACAAAAGGGTACACAGCACATACTTGATGCAGTCATAACTCAGCACGTTTGTGCCTAACCATCATGTACATGCTTAACCAATGTTGTCATGACCATGATGGGGTTTCTTTATGACTTTCTATCCCACCTCCCTCCTTAAACAATTTAAAGTGGCCTCTCTATTTATATATTAGTTTCCTAGGAGTGATATAACAAAGTACCACAAACTGAGTGGTTTTAACAGCAGAATTTGTTAAAAACTCCACCCTGGATATCACAAGTTTAAAATTAAGGTGTTGGCAGGTCCATGTCCTGTGAAAACTGTAAAGGAATGCCTATTTTCTGCTTCCTAGGCTGAGATAGTTTACTAGACATCTTTGGCATCCTTGAAGCTTTGTGAATCCAGTCTTCATCTCCATTGGCACATGGTGTTCCCCCTGTGTGTGTATCTGTCTTCACACAGTGTTCATCTTGTCAGGAAACACATTATGTTGGAACAGGGGTTCACTCTGCTCCAGCATGACATTATCTTAAATTATTACATCTGCAATGGCCCAATTTTCACATTCTGAAGTACTGGAATGTGAATGTGAAGTACTGAATTCTGAAAATTCCACTTTTCTTTTTTTCTTTTTTCTTTTCTTTATTTTGGTCAGGGATAAGATGGAGGCACAGTTTAGCCTGTAATAATTAGTATGATTTAAAATCACATATATTTTACAGTATCACTATAACAATCCATGGCTCTTCACTCTACCTACTTAATTCTTTCCCATATTTTAAGGTACTATACAAAATCTTCCTCATTCAATAAGCTGTTTTCAATGCTTTGATATACACAATTTTCTCTTTTTTTAAAGTCTTATACCATTGAAAGTCTAAGCCATTAACCTACATTACCATTTATTGATAGTTTCTTTAGAATTAGAACAGAAATCAGGTACAGTGGTGCATGCCTGTAATCCCAGGGGCTCAGGAGGCCGAGGCAGAATTCACGAGTTCAAAGTCAGCCTCAACCAAAGTGAAGTGCTAAGCAACTGAGACCCTCTCTCCAAATAAAATACCAAATAGGGCTGGGTGTGGCTCAGTGGTCAAGTGCCCCCGCATTCAATCTCTAGTATCCCCTCCCAAAAAAAAAGAATCAGAACAGAAAAGCATATCCACTTGGACACATGAATTACATGTGTGAATGTGCACACACATGATTTGCAATTGCTTATTGACTTTAAGGAATGGTTGATACTGATTAAATCGTCTTTGTGGGTGGTTGTCTCCGGTATTAGAAAGGGAAATCTTCAGGAGAAGACAGATAAGACTTGAATTGAGCAAACCAGAACAAACAGAAATCTACAAAGCTGATCTGGTGCTCATGGTGAACTGGAACCTGTGTCAGGCTCTAAATGCTACTGGCTTCTTCCTTCTGGAGGAAAAGGTGGGGCCTTTCATAAAGCTAAATATGCACTTATTCCAGGAAGTGAAAAGTTGCAGATGGAGACGGAGAGGTTGCAGATCTCTAGCCCCACACCAGCCAAGTGAGCCTGGTGATCCAACAGGAGCTGCAAAGGCACCTGCACACTGCTCCAGAGCTTCTGAGTGAAAACAAAACAAAGCAAAACAAAGAAGGTGGCTGGTCCTGGTCATCTCTGTCTTTCATATCTAGTACAGAATGTCTCCTGTGGCTCCATGTACAACTATATAAGAGAGAACATTCTGGAAAATGTACTTTAAGCCTCACCAAACTGACCCAATACAAATCTACCACACTAATTATCTTCAAGTGATTTAGAGTGCATCTGCTTTCTCTCCTTGTACATTTATTCTTTCACTGAATGTATGTTAAGCAATTATCTCTTTAATAACCGTGCTATGTACTGAGACAATGGGAATTAATAAGACGTGCTTGTGTGCATCATAGAGCTTCCAGTCCTTCAAAGAAACAGGCCTATAATCATCTGATTAGCAAAGCATTTAATAAATGCTATTGTAATACTATATATAAAGTGATCTAAGCCTAGAGAAAAGCGGCCACCTCTGTGCTATACTAGTGAAGACTTCATAAGCAAGATAGAATTTGTTAGGTAATAATGACAAGTTTTGCTTACTCACAATGCTGAACACCAGTGACTTTGCTATGCACTGTGTATATCATTTAATCTTACAATTAGCTCATGTTTTTTTTTTTAATTTCATTTTACAAATGAGAAAACTGAAGCATAGAAAGTTAATGTCATTTTCCCAGGAGCACCCATGAGTGAGTGGCAGGGCCATACTTAAAACTCAGGGCCTTCTACTCCTAAAATTTCCAACCTCTGGGCTGTTCAAGGTTTTTCTTGGTGCATGAAGTACAGAGGAGAAGGAAAGAAGATATGAGCCAAATATTTGCATCCCAGGAGAGTGAAAAAACTATTATGTGTTGGGCGAATAGGACTGAATTCTGTATATCTAGAGCAAGGTCAGGAAGAATTTGGAGCTGGGAAGAAGGGAGTAACTGAGGAGAAAAGGGAAGGTTGGTGCCAGATTTAGGTAAGACTGAAATATTTACATAGATATTTAATCATCAATTGAAAGGCATTGGAATTTCAGGCAGAGAATGACATCAAAGTAATAGCTAACCGACAATGCGTATTTATTTGTGTTTAACTTATCCCTGCCCATTTAGCCTCAACAAAATTCTGTAAAATAATAATTGTTATTCATCTTAGAGATTAGAAAAGCAAAGCACAGGGAGGTAAGTAACTTGATCAAAGGTATACTGCATGAAAACCACCAAGATTTGAGTTCAGACAGTAATTGACCCCAGAGCTCAAGTGCATGGTGAATGTTGCCATAGCTCCTCCTGTTTCTTTTATTGGAAAGACCAGAAAACGCTGTATGTATGTACTGATATTACACAACCAGGGGACAGGAGTGTGTCTTTAACTACATTACTACCTGTTTAGCTCATAAGCATTGCTTCATTGATTGAGCAACAGCCTAATTTATAAGCTGGCTACTTTCTATATAGATTGCTTTTGATAACGGTAAATTTGAG
Source organism: Xerus rutilus (assembly GCA_028644305.1). Taxonomy (NCBI): domain Eukaryota; kingdom Metazoa; phylum Chordata; class Mammalia; order Rodentia; family Sciuridae; genus Xerus; species Xerus rutilus. The sequence goes on along the minus strand of CM053404.1, from coordinate 18,661,831 downwards.
CAGTGGAGCTATAAAATCCATGGCCTGAAGAATGTTCAGATCAAAAGTAACCTCCCTCCCCATCTTAGCTATGCCTGCCAGGAATCCCTTCCACAGACAGGGTGCCCTACACCAGGTTTATCTGGGACTTTTCTTCTTTCAGCACTGAAATGTGTTCCTGCTGGAAACCTCTCAGTCCTGGGCAAACCTGAATGATTCAAGGCATTCTTCCTCCTCTTGGGAAATAACCTAAATTGCATTCTTCTCTAAGGATACTTTTACAAAAGATGATTATATATCTGTGCTGGAGATCCTGGCCCTCACAGAGAAAAGGCCTGTGTCTTAAGACTCAGAGGGAATCAGCTCTTTGTTTTGGAAAATTATTGAACAACTTCCACTAAGAATTAATCTGGAGGCTTCAGAAACTTAGAGCTGGCCCAGGGAAGGGCGCCTTCTCTTGATAGAGCCATCTTATGCAGGCCATAAGAAAACTGGACCTGATCCCACACAGATTTTTCTGCTGTGAGATTTTTCTTTGCATTATAGCTTCATTTACTTCTGTAATAAAATTTGTATATATTAATTAGCATTTTCCCTGAGAAGATTATTTGGTATCCCAGCTCAATGTAAATGTAAAAAAATGTTAATGAGCCAAAATCCCACTTATATGTTTTCCACTCAGGAGACTCAAATATGCAGACCAAAGGGTAATGAGCCCTTGCTGTGCTTAGTGTACTCATTTCAGTACTATCTTCTGCCCTGCCCAGGGTTCTTGTATTTGTGGGTTATTATAGAGGTCATCATCAACAGATTTTCTTTACATCCAAAGATATTTTAAGTAGATGCAAAATAGCATAAGGCATTTGGGAAATAGAAATTTTATACTGCAGTGGTATTTACTATCTAGGCTAAGTGTCCCTACCTGTGATTGTGTGCCTGACTTTGAGGCTGTCAGGGGTAGATGTCCTCATCCACACTGCTCTCAAGTGCTTACAGGTGTCCAGGGTGGGTGTCTTTTTCTAATTCATATGGATTAGACCAGAGTCTGGACTTTTGTTAGGTTTGCTATATTAACTAACTTGAAAACTATAAAGTAGAGCAATTTGGGTTTAAAATGGACAGAATAAACAAAAATTTATCTAATTTACTCAAAAAGGGAATTGGTTAGAAAAATAGAACTTGAGAACAGTTCTGTAGCTGGATTTTAGAAACAAGAGAGTCCTTAGGAAGCTCTCTTCTCTTGCTTTCATTGGCCTAATTCTTCCCTTATGATGGGACAAAAGGAATTTTTAAAAAGATTAAAAGGAGATGTAATGGAATCACAAAGAAATATAATTTTAATTTCCTCATTCTTTTCCAGGATAGTTACCCCTCAAACCATTCTCCCTCCCAGGCCTGTCATTCTCAAATTCTTAGGAGATCTATACATCTAACTCGTGCATTAAGCCAGCAGCAAATAGATTAAGCAAAAAAAGGGAAACAATAATTTAAAAAAACTATATGTAATTTAAGGGACTGTCCAGTGTTACCTACTAATCAGATAATGGAGACCACATCAGCCTATGGATCTTGAGAACTACCAGATCACCATAAGCCATCTTGAGATCACCAGACTGAGACACCTTCCCATATGCACCCCTCACCAAGAATCTTTTTTAAAAAGTACTAGGAATCCCAAAAGATGTCTCTCACTCTTAAGGTGGCCTGTATTCTCCCTTGAAAATGTGTTCCTTGCTTTCCTAAATAAATCTCTGCACTTCTACTGATATGTGCAGAATGCTTTTTTACATAATGGACATCAAGGACCCTACTAGTCCTGAGTCAGGTTTATCCCTCTCCCTGACAACTTCTGGAGACCCTCTTCTGGTGATCTCTCTTCTACCAGAAGCTCCTACCTCATAGCCCCTTTCTCTTCACAACCACACACAATGTTGATCTCTGCTAGCTTTGGCTGAACTCGGCTGCACTGTAAATCTTGTTATATCTTTCTTGTTGACATATTATAATAGAAAATAGCGATATATATGAACCCAAATTCAATACATACATTATATATAACATTTTATATAATTAGATGTTTGTGCACACACATAAATTTGTATACATATTTTATGTCGAATATATTGTTATATTTTATGGATAATTGTCATACAAATAATGTAAAAGATATTTTTATCCTTTGTATTTATTCAAATAATTTTTTTCTTCTTTAATGAGGGCAGATGATTGGACTTAATTAATATTTGAAGGTTATAGCTAGCATTCTCTATTTTTCCCTGTGCCTGTATTCCTCCTGCAGAGAGATGTTTACAGAGGAAATTGGATTTACTGTTTGCATAAACCAATATGTTTAGCTAGTGACTGTGAAGGTCTAATTAACTCTTCTAACAATACAACTAAAATGAGGCCATTGGACTATGTTGGTAGGCAATTAGAGTTGATTTGGTAGAAAATGTCTCTTGTAAACTTATTTAAAATTAAAGAAATATATCTAAAAATACTATGTATAATGGTAAGATGTCTTGGAGAAAATTAGAAGAATGATTCTTTTGTTTGAAATGAATAAATGAAACATGTCACCACTAATTTATATTACAAGATTAAAAATTTTTTTTCCTTTTTAAAAATATTTAATTGACAAATGTTGTTAATAGTAAAGGTATGCTAGGCATGATGGTGCATACCTGTAATCCGAGCAGCTCAGGAGGCTGAGACAGGAGGATCTTGAGTTCAGAGTTAGCCCAGCAAAAGAAAGGCACTAAGCAATTCAGTGAGAACCTGTCTCTAAACAAAATACAAAATAGGGTTGGGCATGTGGCTCAGTGGTCAAGTGCCCCTGAGTTCAATTCTCGGTAACCACTTCCCCCTCAAAACACAAGTATATAAAATGATGATTTTAGATACATGTACATTGTATATGTTTTTCACTATCAAATTCATTAATATATCCATCACCTTCCATGTTGTATTTTACATACCCAAAATATTCACCTTGTATTAACAGAAGTTTGCACATTTTCACCCATAATTCACTTTTTCTTCCACCTTGGAAACTATTTTTCTACTCTGCTCCCATAAGTTTGATTTTTTCAGATTCCACATAAATATGAAATCAAAGAGCATTTGTCTTTATATATCCAGCTAATTTTTATTTAGTATAGTGCCCTCTAGTTTCATCTATATTATTGCAAATGGAAGGATTTCCTTCTTTGATAGACGAATAATATTCAGTTGTGTCTGTATGTGTGTGGGCATGCATGTGTGTGAGTCACATTTTTTTATCTTTCATCCATGAAAACTTAAGTTTTATCTTTTTTAATATTTTGGCTCTTGTAAATATGGGAGTCTAGATATCTCTTCAAAATACTGATTTCATTTCCCTTGGATGTAGAACAGGAAATGGTATGGGAGTTTCATTTTAAATTTTTTGAGGAAACCCCCTATTTTTTCATGATAACAGTACAGTAGTCCTCTCTTATCTATAGTTTCTCTTTATATAGATTCACTTATCAGGGGTCAACCAAAGTTCAAAAGTATTAAATGGGAAGTTCTAGGATAAAAGTTAATAAGTTTGAAATTGTGAGCCATTCTGAATAGCATGAAAAACTCCATCTTGTCCAGTATAGCCTGGACAAGATTGTATGTGTGTGTCCATTTAACAACTTAGCTACATTCCCAGCCCTCTTTATTTTGGGACTGGGTCTCAATAACCTGGTTGGGGCCTCACTATTGCTGAGGCTGTCCTGGAACTTGTGATCTTCCTGCCTCAGTCTCCAGAGTGGCTGGGATTACAGGCAGGAACCACCACACCCAGCTCCATTGTCTTTTATTGTCTTCAAAGCTGGCACTTTCTCTCATTATATTAATGAGTATTGCCCATATATGTTGGCAAGAGTCTTCAGAACTTTAAAGACATTGGAGGATGAATGCATAAGAGTGGAGAACATTTATACTAAACAGCATTAATTTAAATATACATAAATGTCCTTGCCACTATAGACAATAACATTGTTATTTTAATAATAATTTTAATAATATTTTAATAATTAATCTTGATTCCTAATGACTTTGAGAATTTTTCATTAGTGCATTGTTTATTTCTATTTCTATGTCTATCAATTGCTCGCATCCTCTATACCAAGTTTCTATTTAACTTTTATTGTTTCTGAGTAGTCCTTTATATATTCTAGATAACATCTCCATCATTTGCTTATTGTTTAACATTTCTTTAAAGGGTCTTTGAGATGTAGAAGGTTTTTCAGTTTATAGTTATGTCTGAAAATCCTTCCTTTATGTCTTTATTTAGAGGCACTTACTTAAGACTTACAATACTGCTTACATCTTTCATTCTTCAGAGTAATCCCAAGAATCTTTGAGCCTCTCATTTTATGAATGAGAAAATAAAAGTATACTGAAGTTAACTGAGTTATTTAAAAAGTAGATGCTACATATGTAGGCAGAAATCCAATTTTTTTCACTCTCAAAGTTCTTGGCTGACTGCCTTGGCCATGAAGGTCATGCAGTATTCTAAAAGAAAATTGTGCCTGTCCAGCTAAATAGGCAAGAAATAGTTTATTCCAGACTATTGCAAAAGAGAAGAGAGGTTGAATTCAGCTAAGGTGGTACAAAAGATGGGAGAGTTCCTTGTTTAGCTTTTATTTATTATTATTATTTTAATTTATTTTAATTATGAGGCATAATGTATGCACCTGATTGACTAATAGAAATGTACTGGAAGACTTTGAGTAAGAGGTTGGTCAATGAGACTAGGGCATCTCTGTTTGCTAATCGGTACTTATCAAAATTAGGCTCCAGTGTTCTCACAGAGAATGGGAGACAGGGATATTCTCTTTCTTTATAATTAGATTTTGAAGGCACACCTCTTAGGTCCTTGAGAAAGACATCCCTGGGTCATAGGAGATTTACATCTCAAAGGGGCAGAAAAAGAATTTATAATTACAATTATAATTTATAATTAAAATTCTCAAGTTACTCTTCTAAGAAAAAGGAGGTCAGGAAGAAACCTAAAATTTTCTCAAACTCAGAAAAAATTAAAGGCTATCTTGGTCAGTAAAAGGGCTGAATATATTTGCATTTTGAGTACTACTTTAAGAAACGACTTATGATAATGTATGGTTGTTTTAGGACTTTTTTATATTTGTTTTCTTCCAGTGACAGGAATTCAATTCTAATTAGCTTATTATCTTGGTGGTTCAGGCCCCTGGAGATACAGGTACTTGGATGATGACACTAGGACTGGCATCCTCTCTTACTGACTTTTCTTCTCTTCATTTATCCTCAGATTTGTCTTGGTATTTTGGCTGTAAGTGGCCCAGAGCTCAGCTTGGCATGTGAAGCGCACTCTCGTGACAGCTACTCTCCCACCACTTAGTGCCCCAAGGAAACAAGCCAGCAGGAAATCAAAGTGGCTTCCAGGACCATCATGGTGGTGGATTCAAATTTCAACTTGGGGGCTGGGGTTATGGCGCAGTGGTAGTGTGCTCGCCTAGCACGCATGAGGCACTGGGTTCGATCCCCAGCACCACATAAAACAATAAAATAAAATAAAGATATTCTGTCCACCTACAACTAAAAAAAAATAAATATTAAAAAAAAAAATTTCAACTTGGCTTGAACAGTGCAAATGTCCTCTCTCCCTCTGTCATCCAGGCTCCCAGTCCTGCTCTCCAAGAGAAAAGAGAGACCTGTTTTCTACTCAATCAATAGTTATCAAACAATAAGGAGAAATGTGTTCATGAATTATCAAAATTCTCTGTGCTAACTCTTACAATTTTTGAGCCAGAACAGTAAGTACCCTACAGAATTGTTTACCCTATAGATTTAGTTTAGCCTGTTGCTTTGGGTGATAGACAAATTTTTTCTTTTGTTTTGAATATTGTTCTTGTTCACTTTCCCAGGTCACCAGGATTGTGATGTGTTTCCAAATGATTATCTCCCACTGAGAAAAAAAAAACACAAAGAGTGCTTCCCTAGGAGCAGCAGCCAGTGAGGAGAACACTGTGGGGCTGCTAATGTTTAAGGTGTTCCTCCAGGATCCTCTTGGTAGAGGCCCCAGGAGGTGCCTGCTAGCAGGTATATATTTTTGTGAGAAAAGGAGAGGAAAGCTGGCCTAACTGTCAATAACCCAGGCTGCCTTCTGGGACTTAGCTTTCAATCTGTACCTTCTTCAAGGGGAAAATCACAGTACATATTTAAAATCTGAATGACATCTTAGAATCATAAATTTATAATGTGTCGAACCTGAAAGAGCTCTTATATTCACCCATGTCATTTTAGGAAGGAAGTTTTTAAGGCCCCAAATGGCTACCTGTTTGGCTCAAGTTCACCTTAGTGTAAAGACCAAAACTCAGACAAAGAAGGTCCCTATTGCTAACCTCCCTCTTGGCTCAACTCTTGGAGGCTTGCTCACTCTAACTTTAACTAGCTTTTCTTTAAATCTGAAAAGAATTAGATCTCACAATGAAATATCTTCCTTCCTCATGCAAATAGGCAAATGTAAGCTTTCTTCACAATACATAACACATTTTGTTTTGTTTACCTCAAAAAATCAGTGAATGCAGTAAGAAATGGAATGAAGAGATCTTAGTTTCACACAATGAATATGCTGAACCTTCTTTTGTAGGTGTTTGTAGCATTATAAAGAGAGATGCCCATTGTACACAGAATAAAAGGAAGACCCTTGATTCTCAGAAACAGAGGAACACACGGCTGCAGTCTTTCAAGTATGTTAGTAAGGGAGCTAGACTTAAACCTAGGTTTCTCTATTTCTAATATTCATATGATTCCATTCCCATCACATTGCCCCAAGGAGAGAATTCTCTCTGCAATATCAGTGCCTGTGATTTTCATTTAACAAAGATTTCGAAACGATGGTATTAACAAAGGCATCATAAACGGAGAAAATGAGAGAGGTGATTCACCAAAACAATATTTCCAATATCAGAAAATGTGCATATTTAATAGTAATTTTTACTTTTGAATACAATAGAGAAGCCTAGTGACTTTTTTTAAAATTAGAGTTCACAATTAAAATAGTGGTAGGGCCAGCCTATAAACCAGACCTCCCACCTGCAGGGCCAGAAACACTTCCACCAAATCTTCTTCTGCTCAGAGATGGGAACAGAGGGAGCCTCATTTATTTTGACATTGCTGTTTTGCTTTGTTTTGTTTTTCCCTAAACAAACTAACTTGTCTTCTTCACACAAGACAACAGATCCTGAGGTTGGATAGTTACTCCCCAGCCAGACTCTGGGAGCTGCTGAGACATCTCATCAATCCCAGTTTCCTTGATCTATTCTCAGTCTCTTTGACCCATAGAAGCTATGAAAGAAAGACCAGTGAAAGAGTCCCCTACTTTTGCAGGGGTCCTGGAGACCTCCTAAAGACCAATTTCCCCCAGGTTAAGACAAGAGGATAGTACATGTAGTTTAAGACTCAATATAATTTGGTGTTCAGACCATTCAAATGTAATTTGAACTTTGCATAAATTTCAAATTACTCATCTCATTGTCAGCATTTCATCAATATGTTTATACAAAAGATACACAGAAAAATGAAAGCACTAGAAGGAAATATGCCAGGACATAAATGAAACCAAACAAATGATTAAATATTTGTGACTTCTCACAACTCAAAATTTTATCTCATGAGTTTCTATAAAAGAGAGTTATGATATTATTTTTTAAATATTTATATAAATTTATTTACCAACCTGAAGAAAATTTTAGCCAACAAAGAATTACATCTAATGTGTATAATCTCATTAAAACTGAGGAAGATGGACTTGGTAAATCTAACTTCTCATCCAGATACATCTGAAGGTGAAAGACTACCAGGTTAATTTCCACATTATATGGAAAAAGCGCCATCTAGAAAAAGAAAGTGGATCATCTAGACTTGAGTGATGAATGATCATTAATGTGAAATGTTATTATAAATGTACTGAATCATGAAATAACGACATTTTAATTAATCTTGAAAATATCACAGATCTGCTGAAGATAAAGAAGAACCTAGGCTCAGCAAAATCCAAATCCAAAAAAATAGAGATGGAAAAAGAGGCTTCTAACATGCATGATTTTATGTAGCTTAATACTTAATAGCCCCCTCTTCAAAAAACCCATTTGCCAAAATCCATAATAAAAATATATAATGTGCTTCATCAGAGCTGACAGACTTGGGCCAAAGACCACAGGAAATCCATGCAGAGTAAAATATATATATATACTTATATCTATATCTATATATATTAATATATATATCACTATGTCAGAAAGCTATCAAATGAACCTAGGAATGTATTTTTATTGTTATGTTCAACAAAAAGAACCAGAAGATGCTAAGACCTCAGATGCTGTGGCTATGGAAAATTTGTTTTAGTAGTTCAGGAGATAGATTCCAAGTCTGCACCCATTTCCTTCAGATCAGAGTTTGGTAATGAAAACCCATGCACAAGCCCAAGGCCTCCATATAGAATTCATCTATTGTGTGTGGGTGTAAATTGCCTTCTTCTAGAATCCATTTATAGTGTATGTGTGTGTGTATGTGTAAATTACTGAGTTTTTTATCATCAGAGAAAGGGTGTAATGAGCCTTGATGTGGACACAGGTAAAAGGTGGATTGTCTAGGATGAAAAGCAAAAGAGTATTATGAAAGAAGGTCAATTCAGGAAGCATATATCATCAATTTCAGGTTGAGATATTAAAGAAGAAAAGGTTGTACAAAAGCATCAACATCAATTCACTGAATGGCCTTGGAGGAATAATAGTCTCAGGGATGAAAGGCAGGTTATATGTTATATTTATCATATATTTTGTCATTTGTAAGACCTTCTTTCGTAAGAGACATTCAATACAAAAAGGAGGAATGAGTTAATTGCTTACAAAGTACAGGAAAAATTATAAAAGTAGATCAAGAGACACAGCTGAGACCAGAAGTTGTAATAGTATTGATGAGACTCCTATTCTCTCCTCATTGCTTACGGAAAGCAATAAGTAAATTAAAATGAAAAAAAAATTGTCTTTTATAAAAAAGCGATTGTGAGAGTTAGCTATATGTTGCTATGACCAAAATACCTAACAAGATCACCTTCAAGAATAAAAGGTTTATTTGGGCTCAGGCCATGGTCTGACTCAAGGACTCCATCACTTTGGGCTTGAGCTGAAGCAGAATACCATGGAAGAAGGGCAACAGCTGAGGAAAGGGGCTCATTTCATGGCAGGTGGGAAGCAGAGAGTGAAAGAGAAGGAAGATCCAAGGGGACAAGATATAATCCTTTGGGTAACACCCCCCAGTGAAGCACCTCCTTCAGCCATGCCCCACCTATCTACAGTTACCATTCAGTTAATCCAAATTATGTTTTTCTCTGTAAGGCTAGAATGAATATTGGGGCTGGGGTCCCCACTGCCCTGCACGATTGTGGTTTATTCATTTATACTGATCTTTGGACAGGACAAATAGGATAAGGTTCAGAAAAAGAAAAGAATGTTGAAGTATGATCATGTCATAATAGGTGCTTCTTCCTCATGAAGAATATGTTAATCTTTTCCAGAATTAGCAAATAGCTTTAGGTTTTAGTTGTATTTTTTGTGTGTGTTTGTTTTTCTCCTCAATAAATTGTTCCTTCTAGCTGGATTCAGTCTGTATTTGTAGACTAATATTTTATTCTCAGGGTAATAATTGATTATCTCAGTAGGTGTGTCTTTCCTAAATGGATACCTAAGTGCTGCTAATGTCCTGAAACACTCAGCATTCACATATATCCTGCATCAAATATCTTCTCTTAAATACATTTTGTGCTTTTACTAGTGAACACGCACATGTCAGTCTTTGAAATGCATGTTTCAAGAACATGATCATACTTTCAAAATGTTAGAGACACTCTTTTTTCCTACTATAAAGACTTCTTGGGACCTTGAATAAGACTATGTTCTTGTCATTGCCATGGTTGTCTTAAGAATTTAACAGTTTTGATGCATACCCTACATGTTTCCCAAGATCAAGTATGTTTGATGATTAAAAATTAGCAAAATTCCTCTGACCCTTAACCATTCACATTGTTGAGGACACTGAAGTAACCTTCAAACTTTCCAAAATTCATGCTGGGAGGCTCCTTGTAAGGAAGATAGATGAGGATAGGGCAACTGACTGTGTCCCACAAGGGCAGGAGGTGAACCATGAACACATTTAAACTAATTTTATTGATAATATTATGTGTATAATGATACATATTTTTACAAGTGCCATGAGTAGGAGAGGGGCACTGGGGCCCTAAACCATCAGCATAAAGTGGAATCCCCCCACAGTACATGTATCGGCTGGCTCTCCACACCTCATAAACGCCACTTCTCTCCATTCAGAACATCGCCTAACTCCATGACCTTGCCATGTGACTATCTAGGGCTCACCAATGTCAAAACCTCTCTCTTCTTCTTCTCACATCTAGCTGGAGCTCTACTCCCTTTCCCTTTACTCTCTCACTCTTAATGATTCTTGTTTTAGCTCCATGGTTATTTCCTAACAGAGTCTTTCCAGGTCCTCCTAGACATGTTCTCTGTGCTGACTGCCCCAGGACTCTTGCCATAATTATAAATGTCTGCTTGATTGTTTCTTTTCTAGGCAGTGAAGGTAAAATATGGTGTTACATATCTTTGCATTCCCCTGTGTTGAGCAGTGCTCAATCTGTGGTAAGCATAAATGAGTATTTATTGCATGAACAAATCAATAAGTTTCTTGCTCAAATTTGCTGTATTATCTCATTGCATGTAATGTTTGGACAAAAAATAATTTTAGACTGATAATTTTACTAAACATCTTACCAAAACTAAAGGCAGAGAGAGGATTATTTGCCAAAAATAAAGCAAAACAAAAAACCCAGTAGGAATTCAGGATGGGAATCAAGCCAATCTAGTCCTCTAAATACAGAACTTAACACACACATGTGAGGGGCAATTATTTACTCACTGAATAGGAGAATTCAGCAAAATTCTCTGACAGAACTGTTCACTGAGCACACCCCAGGGGCTATTCTGTCCTGAGATAAATGCTCTATGACAAGAACAACTGCTATGTGTTCAATTGTTTGGTTTTTTTTCTCCTAAGTATAGAATTCCCTAGCTTTCTGGCCCTTCTAACTCTAGGAGGACTTTTTGACTTTATTGTCAATAAAGCCAACACATCTTTTAGTCTCTTTGGGAATGTACAGATAAAAACTGTACTTGAGCCCATAGTTCTGTGTGCTTAGCAGCTAAAGATGCTGCTGAAGGAGTGAGCTTATCAATATAAATACCAGAGTTTGCTCTCTGGCAATGAAGTTGAAGCATCTCTCTGCTCCTTAACTTCGCATGGTCTGAAAAAGTTTACCTGTAAAGAGTGGAAAGCACTTCACAAGGTCAGCATCTTAATTACATTACTTTCTACTTAATGTTAAACCTGGAGATATCTCAGCAAACTATCCGACACTGAGATCAATGAACACACGAGAGCAAGCGAGTTCTATGAAAGCCAGGGTAGGTCAATCAATGATGAGCAAACCACAACAGGAACCTAGGGCAGGCTGCGGGCTTCCAGTGGAAAATAAAAACCTCATTAAAAGCCAGTTGTGGCAGAATAAGAAAAATAAAATAAAATTAGAACATAAAGATCTTTTCATAAAAAAATTGATTTCTATTGCTTTGAAAAGCAAATATAATGCTAATTATATACTAATGGATGTTTCCATTTTTCAGAAAAAATAAGGAAAGGCAAGGAACCTTCTCTATGGTGGCAAAGTTCAACCAATGCTTTCACGTGAAGTATGGAGGGACTCAGGAATGGAGCATGGCATTGGTCTATGGCATGGCCTGGGAGGACTTCTTGGTTGTGCCTCAACCACCCATCAGCCACAAAGAGCAATGTACAGCTTTCTGTCCTAGGCAGTGTGTTCAGATATGATAAGAAAAGATATTAAAGCAATTAGTCTCAGGGAAAAAGTGGGAAAAGAAAATAATTTATTGTTAAAGTAGAAGGAAATTTTTATCTCAGAGGCTGAAACAACAAATGCTAATGGAGAATGGCTGGCATTCATGGAGCCTTTACTATTTGGTGCCTCTGTGTTAGGCCTTTCTATATAGTCATTATGAAGTAGACTTTTTCTTCTGAATGGCCCATGAAGATCAACCCTGCTTCCCGGCCCTGTGCAGCCTAGTATAACTCAAGGAGAGATGTGAGAGTGACTGTAGTAGTTGACATGAGGGTCGGGGGTATCTGGTGTGTGGCTTACTCAGGCCAGGGCCTGGATGTGCTACTTTTGATTCACCATTAATTCCTGCCAGATCTTCTTTTCCATGTGGTTCAGAGGGCAGTTTAGCCCCAATGATGCTCTATTTTTACCAAGCTCTCTATTCTATGGTTGGGATGGCTTTGCTCCAGAACTCTAGGGATCCCCATTGTGAGAACTCCATAGGGGCTTTTCAGAACATGCACATGGCATCTTGTCTACCTGACATCACCAAACACATAGGCTCTGCTTGGTCACATGGTGCAAGAGGCAGGACTGTGTGAACATAGCTTACTCTGCCTCACACATTTCCCTTTCTTCCTTGGGACTTTGTGGTTACTTCACTTGTGGGCTGATGAGATTTTCTCAAGCTGCCTCCAAAACTTAAACAGTCCTAAAAGGTGTTTTGCTTCCTTCATTGTGGAACGAAGTGAAACATACAATAATGTGTCCTTTATTTTAAAAAGAATATTCCAGCCTGCCAGGACATA
>CM053404.1:18627219-18648584 GCA_028644305.1 Xerus rutilus | reverse complement strand
TTTTTTTTTATACTCGTAACAACATTGGGAGGCAAGGAGGATAATCGGCCATGTGTGGAGTTGAAGAAATGGAGACTCAAAGATTCTGAAATGGGTCACTTCTTGAACTATCATGAAATAACAGAAAATAATTTGAACCGAAGTCCATCTCCCAAGCCTGGGATTTTAGCCTCTTCTATACCATACTGAAGACAGAAGATAGTTTGTGTATTAGTTTGCTGCGAGGAACACTTCCAGGGATGAGGCCATTGATGTGGAAGGGAAAGTTTGACTCTAGAGCCAGAAATAGATGAGTTTGAATCCCAGCTATAGAATATCATGAGGCCTTGGACAAGTGACCTCTGGTTGCTACTAAGGGACCCTAGGAACTGAAAGATAATCTAAGAAGGCAATGGAATTATGGTATCTTTGCATGAAATGGACTATTTTTTTATTTTGAAAAAAACAAAAAAAACCAACAACAACAAAAAGAAACCAAAAAATAGAAGAAAAAAATCAAGGTAGTATTATTCTGTCTTCCATTGTTTAAGCTTTGCAGTCTCTTTTCCTACCTGGTAAGTGTGTGTGTATGTGTGTGTGTGTGTGTGTGTGTATGTTTGTGTGTGTGGTATCAGTAATTGTAGAAAATACATAACTGTATTTGACACTGGGAGATTTTTCCTTAGTTAGAAATAATTAATTGTGCAACTATATAAAAGGCCACTTTTATATTGTACTTTTTGATAAAGTGTCCTTACTAATTTCTCATCTTCATAATTATCATTGGAATGGGTGACAATTGTTTATATGTCAAATAAGGCAGACAAATATCAGTAAGTTTTGACTTATAAGTCACCCTGTGCTCTAGGAGCTCCACACTTCTTTTATAGATCACCATGTATATGCCCTGTTACTGTGTGCTAGGTTGAGATGGACACTGAGAAGATGGAGATGAATGACCCAGCACAGCTTCTTCTTTGAATGCCTGCTCACAAACAAAAGAAAGAAAAAGACAAGAAGATGCACAACATACACAACATTATGATTTTCTAATGTTTGAGAGCACTGTGGGAGAAGAGTGATAAAGTAAGGGCAAGAAGGTGGAGGGTCACTAAAGTTCTGAACAAGAAGGTGACTGTGATCATGCAGTATGTATGCTGGATCCTGGCCATTTCTGAGCCTCTGTGACTTGAATTTTGATAAAAACACTGGCATCATCCCTGGGCAGCAAAGTAGAGAGACTCCATGTGTCTTTATAAGATCTTTTTCTCAATACCTAATCCCTAAGTGTGTTTTGAATAAATGCTGTATACTCTCCATCTGTGAACGATTATACTGTGTAAGAAGAAGAGTAAGTAGAACATGAAGAGATATTTTGTTTTCTCCTTTAATGCCTTTTATATTCAATAGTCTTAACAAATGCAACACACCTTTAAACTGTTACAGACTCTTAAGAAATAACAAAACATGTATGGTTTAGATACTAGGAGTCCCCCAAAATCTCATGTGTGAGACAATGCAAAGTGGTTTACAGGTGAAATGATTGGATTATGGAAGCCTTAACCTAATCAATGAATTAATCTCCTGATAGGGATTAACTTAGTGGAAACTATAAGCAGGTAGGGTATGACAGGAGGAGGTGGGTTCCTGGGGGGCATGCCTTTGGGGTATATATTTTGTCTTTGTTGAACAAAGCTCTCTTTCTGCTTCCTGGTGTAATGTCTTGAGCTGCTTTCCTCCACCACACCTTTCTGCCATGATCTTTTACCACACCTAGAGCCTCAAAGAATGGAGCTGGCTGTCTATGAATTGTGACTCTGAAACCCTGAGCCCCCAAATAAACTTTTCCTTCTCTAATCGTTTTTGTCAGGTCTGTTGGTCACAGCAGCAAAAAGCCTGACAAAAGCATGTTATCCTTTATCCCTGACCAAAATACAATTAAACAACACATTCATGGAATTAAGCAATGAAATCATTTGTCCCAAAAGTTCAGATGGAGCAATAAACTCTCATTTGTGACACATTTTGCTGTCTTGTTAAAGCCTAAGCAGCCACTCAATTCCTATCACCTCTACCTCTAACCTAGCAAGTACATAGCAGAATGTTCCCCCATGGAGTGCAGTAAGTAAAATGTGAACATCAAGTCTGAAAAATTATCACTGAGAGACCCAATATCTAGTGGAAAATGTATAACTAGTCAGGTCTTAACCAAGTTGTGCAAATGACAGAGACAAGGACAGGACAGGCAATTTGGGCAACACAGAATCCAAATACTTAAATGTGGGCACACATTTTATTTATAACAATATAAATGTTTAGCACATTCATACACACAACACACTAAAAAAAAAACACACACACATTCGTCATGACTACCAATGGTTGAAATTTGACTGTTATTAACTTTTATTTCTTCCTCCAGTTCCTGATTACCCTCTGTGTGGATGGAACATTAGTGGCTAATAATAGACCATTAAGATAGAGGAGGAGAATAAAGCCAAGATATTTAATTCTCAGACAGGATAACCAGTTTCCATAAGATCAAGAGTCAACTCTGCATACAGTGCTGTTACAGGGACACCTGGCATTGGGGGTATTTGAAAGAGCTTTGGAGTCCAATATGCTTGGGTTTAAATCTTAGCTAATTACGTCATGTAAACTCTCTATACTTAAGCTAATCTGTCTGTAAAATGTAATGTAGCATTGGCGATTTTGACTTGGGCTATGTATGTGAAAGTTCCATCTCAATATTTCCTACCACATCAGTGAAAGGAACTCAATAAATAGCATTTCTTTCTTACTCTGGTACCTGTTATTTAACTAGCAGTTGGAGATGGGTTTATAATAAAGATCCATTTTCCCCAATGCACCGGAATGAGAAACAGATGGCAAAGTGGTGTCTGAGTTTCAGAATATGGTTTTCAAAATCTACTCCTAGTACACTTTATTGTGAAAAGTGCTGGGAAGGTCCTCAACACTTGGATGGTCTAGAACATGGAGCTCTGTTGAGCTTCTTGCATCAATAGTGACGAAAGGCGAATGTAAACAGCTAGTGAGAATTAAAGGGGTGTGGCTGAGTTTTGGATCTTCATCAGGTGCTCAAGGAAAGCCAACTGCTTTCAGCACAGCTCATATGTGCTTAATGAGTAGTGAAAAGAATCTTAGGTGACCACAAATGAATTAAGTAGCTACAGATAAATGATCCAAACGGGCTTTGCGATGTTATGCCAAGCGGAGAGGAACAGAAGACAATCTAGTAATGTGACTGCAAGCAGACTGCAGGTTAATGACCTTGTATTTTACAACTTAATGGGGTACTCACAGCACCAGACTGGAAAGGAAGGATAGAACACAAATGCATATCCTAGCATTTCATAAATAAATTATTTAACACTAATTGCTATTACATTGCCTTTCTTCAATATGAGGCTGCAATTACACAATGCCTCGTTCAATGCCTGGCTCTTTCCTAAATGGGCGACAAATAAAAGTCACTGACTTAGATAATGCAGACATAAATATACCTCATACTTCACTTTCATTGGAGGAAAGATAACTGGCATATGAACTGTGTACAAAAGGATTCTCGTTGTGGCTTTATTCTCGTTTGTACATATACAAGAGAAATCTAGGACTACAATGAATTGGGAAAAATCTTAGCCTTTCTTGTAGAAACACTGTCAGCTATGTCTTAGTCTTCTCTCTGGGTTGATAGCTGTTGCCAAGGCTTTAAGGAAACTTTTGGGTCTTCCAGTTTTCCCTTTTATTTTTTCCTTAGTATCTTATAGAAATCTCCCTAATCGGAAATGCCACAATGACTGTGGCATTGCATAATGCCCCCACCCCTCCCGCCAGGTTGATTTGGGGCAGATGTCCATTCTTTGGGCTGCCAGCCTTTCTATGTATTCAGCTTTTCTCACAGTGCTATTCTTAGCACATCTGATCATCGGCCTATTGATAGGGTATCTTGAGTCCAGGAAAGTGATCCTCTTTGTTTTTCCATTCTTACAATGTAGTGGCTTCTCTATAAATGTTGAATGTATGGAATAAAAAGGAGGAGAGATGATGTGAAATCATGTACTTAATGCCTGTCACCAAAAGCTCATACGTGTTTATTCCATTGACCAACTAATATGTATTCAGATTTTTCTTATGCAAGAATCCCTAAGAATAAAAATATATAAGACACAATATGTGCTTTTGAGAAATGATCATTTGGCAAAGAATGCAATAGTAAAACCAACAAACAGAAGTACTCTTTTCCTAGTTCTGTACTGAATTAAATATTAACATGTCACTCCTCACCAGAGTCCTGAGCCAATATGCTATTATTATCTCATTTTACTCATGAAGAAGCTGAGGTATAGATTAGGAAACATTACTACTGCCTCTCTGCATACAGCTAAGTGAGAGACAGGTTTACATCTAGCCTAAAGGGCTCCAAGTCTTGTACATATAACCAACTCATTGTGATTCTTAAAAAATACTTTCTGTGAATTCAAAAGAGGCGAAGTCTTTGCTAATCTAGAATTAAAGAGCTTAGGGCTTACAGCTGTGATGAAATAAGCCTTGAAAGACTGAAAGATGTTTAGGCGCAAAGGGGAACAGCTGATGAGGGCAGAATGGGAAAAGTCAGCATGGACATAGGGAGGCAGCAGAGGAGGGGTAGGTAAATTGCAGGGAGTAGTAAACCAGATAGAAAATCAGAAATCTTTGACCATCATCTTAAAAATCTTCAGAGGTCCTTGCTACCCCAGCACCCCAATGGACAATGCTCTTCACCAAGTCCTTCTAAAACTTAGCCCCACAGAACAATAGCTGCTTCTTCAAGAAAGTGAAAGATGAGGATTGCAACTCTCCACCCCCAAGTACCTACTAGCATGGGCCCCAGTGGGCCTCTAGGAAAGTTCTGTGCTGATAAGAGAATGCACTCTCTCCAGATGGGCATGTAGCTTGCTGAGCAGATGGCATCTTCACACTAGTTAAAGTCCCTGGACAGATAGAGCTTCAGATGCTCAGCTTGGCAATGGAACAAAGGCTGGATTCCAGCCTCCACTTTTCCTTTCTCCAGGCCTTTGTATAGCACCCAATTTGCTCAAATTTCTATACTGCAGACTTAATCTCAGTGCAAATAATTTCTATTTCTTCTAATTTTCAAAGGTTTATTTAATTAAAAGCTTGCTTATATATGCATAGTTTTGAAGCTGATGATAAATACTCTCATTCTGTTTTGGGGGAAATGAGCAGTCATTAGTGTTGAGTAACACAATTATGTGTTATAAATTAACCCTTGACTTTATAATTACATTATGGACATTCAACTTCTAAAATAAATAAATAAGTAAATAAAGTTAACTTTACAAAGTTATACAGAAAGATGTTCATTATGGTATAATTTATATTCAAATAACAGTGGAAGATATAAGGCAATTGCTCTTGCATTCATGTAGTAGATAATAATGCAGCCATTAAAATAGTTCCATTCTGTGTATGGATTCAATGGAGGATATGTTTGTATAATATTAAGATTATGAAAAGTATTAAGTTATATGAAGAGCTTAATAGTTGCCTATATTTATTTTGAATGCATTTTAAAAGTAACAAAAATAAAGTCAGTTGCTTTATAGGGGTAGCATTTTTTTTATCTGCTAAACTTCCACATTTCCAGAATTTTCTACAGTAACATGTATTATTAATATTATTAAAAATTATCTCAATGCAATTCACTTCATATATTCACACTATGTCTGCCATTGCCCTAGCATGTAGAGTGCACAAAGCAGAGGCATAATATATAATTCCAACTTTAACAGAGCTCACAATTTAATAAAAGACAAGAAATAGAAACAAGTATTCCCTTAAGAAGGGAAGAAAATTATCGTCAATAAACATACAAGAAGAAATGGAGAATGAGTAGAAGAAACAATTATTTGGCTCGCAAAAGGGAAGAGGAAAACTGTCTGGAGGTCACAGCTGTTTCTGCTAGGCTTTGAAGAAGCCACCTGTTCTACATTGTGCTCTGTGGCCTGGGATTCCCTTGAGCGGCTGGTGAGTGAAGTCCTCAGCCATGTCCTTGAAATGAACAAGAGCCACTCAAGACAGATAATATGTTCCTGTTAAAATAATAATAATAATAAGGAATAAGAATTTTCCTATTTTAGAAAATAGGCAAATACCTATAAAATAAACACTGGCAAATATATAGAGAGATTATGTTTAGGACATTTGACAGAGGAAGAATCAATAAGCAAAGAGTAGTTGTCGCCCTATCAGAAAATAAGAAAAATGCCATTTTAGCCTATGTATTGCCTAAATAAACACAAAAAACAAAACTAAACAAAAAATCCACAAAAACAAAACAAAACATTTCAGGATGAAATTCAAAAGTTTCCATATCTACTAGATGGAACAGGATGGAAGATGACAAATTGCAAGATAAACAGAGATGTCAGTGGATTGCTCTTTTCTCAAGATATTTTGAAGTGGTCCTGAAATACCTATGTTTTTAATATTTACCATCCACCTTCACCTTCACCAAGTGATCTATGAGTTATGCTTTTAGAAGAAGTACTATATACCATCTACTGCAGCCTATCATGATTCTTTAAATGATGATTCTATTGAAATTCTGGTTCCCAAAGTACTTATATGCCTATAGGAAAACAAAATCTCTTGCCTTTATTTTGTCTTAAGAAAGTCTAATGAGCTTATTTTAGTACAGCAAATGCATTGTGACTCTTTGTTATGGTTTGAACTTCATCTCCCCAAAATATAAATTGAAATCCCAACACACATAGCGCAGAAAGTCACTTTATTTGAAAACAGTGTCTGTGCAGATGTCATCAATTTAACCTAATGTCATTAGAGTCCAATATGACTAATGTCCTTATAAAGGGAAGCTGGACACAGAGATAAGCCCAGAAGGAAGAGAATGCAGAGGTGCAGGGAAAAGGAAAATGAGGGGAAAGCTGATGTGACACATTCTCCAGCCAACCAGTGCCAACAATTGCCAGCCATCACCAGAACCTAGGAGACAGACTCCAGACAGTTTCCCTCTCAAAACCTTCACAATAATTCAACTCTGCCTACACACTGATTTCAGAATTCTACCTCCAGAATGATGAGAGAACAAATTAATTTTATGTGAGTCCATCCAGTTTATGACATTTTATTAAGTCTATCAGGAGCACCCAGAGGAACTCTGCCAAGATGGCACCAGGGCCCTTGTAAACTTCATATAAGCCTTATTTCTGGTTGCTTGACTAAATGTCACTTGAATTATCACACTGCTTCTCCTCAGGTCTGTCAGTTAGTTTTTCAAATATAGGCCTAACTCCAAGAAAACAGATCCTGTCACTTCATTTTCATGTACAACCATAATTTTGTCAGAAGATGGGGGATGTGGCTTCTAGAAAGAAGCCACAAACCCTGGGAGCTGCCCAGTTTCCTTTCTGTATAGGTTTTACAGATTGTGTTTTCTTGGTTTGTTGTACTTATGATGTCAACATCTGGCTCTTTGACTAATGGAAGCACCAGGCTTTGGATGAAGCAAGAGAATTAATGCTTGGGCATATATCTCAATTTGTCAGTGTGATTCCGTACCCCCTCCCACACCTGACCATAGGAAATTCGCTTGCCCCTAAATGAAAGATTAAATCAATAGCTATTTCAGGCACTGCTGTTTTAGTTAACAAGCTATTTCATCAAATTAGGGTGGTAGATGATGGAGATATTTTCAGTTCTCTTCAATAATGAATAACCTCTTTTTTGAAAACAGAAGCCAGAGATCAACCAGCCAGGCTGCTTTGTCTATAGCTATCCTGAGTTAGCAAATAATCAAATCTTGTCTTCTTGATCCATGCTCTATTTCAATTAACAATCCATTCCACTCAGCCTAATTGAGGAACACTACACTACGTGGTAGATCCTGGAGTTTGGGAAGGTGGTAGAGGAGTCTACCTTATGCCACATTCTGGGAGAAGTCAAAGCAAGGAATGGATTATACAGAATTAACTGAAATGTTGGTGCTGACTGGTATCCTAGAAGAACAAAAATATTAACCATTTTAAATCAACATTTTCATCACCAATAAAACAGTCATGGTATGACAATAGCTGCTATTTGGGAAGTCTTCCTGTACCAGCTTCTGGGATGGGTGTATATGTAAATTGAACTCATTACAACTCTATGAAATAGAAATAATAGCCACATCTACGTCTCTTGGATTTTGGAGTTGAAAAAGCATTCAGAATGCTAAAGTGATTTCCCTAAGGCCAAAGGGCTATTTATTGCTGGTTCCAGAATATAAACCCAGATTTGTCTAATTCAAAAACTCATAGTCTTGCCACTATGATCTGGACCACAACTGCTTAGTTTAAAACCACATGTTAATGGGTGTGGGGGAACCTGTGTCCAAGGACCCGAGTTCCTTGCTGCAAGGAACAGGCCTTCATCATATGCACAAACAAAACGAGAATCTAATATATAGTAATAATTGGAGTCTAGAACCTCCTTGAAAGCCTCTTTTCAAATCAAATTGCTATATGTAAAGGGGCAATGGAGGAGGGAGGGTAGAGAAGGGGGAACAATGATGACCTGGGCCAGCAAGAGATAAGGCAAAGAGCCTATAGGAAAAGTTCAGATTTCATGATATTTAATAAGGTGTCAAAGCAAAGCAGTAGGTTTATTTGTTTTGTTTCTTAAGAGAAAAAAGTTTCTCTAGAAAAAGTTAAAATGCATCTTATTGTGCTAATAGAGAAATATATTCACTTTGTTGGGAAGAGCAGGGGTGAGCAGAGAAAATAATGAGTGCTTCTATGTTTAAACTGTCCCATTAGTATGAAGAGACAATATAATAGATCAGGTTTTGCATGTGGAAATACCAGGTGTTCTCACTACCCAGTGTTCCCTGGGGCATAGCAGAGTGGTGTGGGCCGAATGCAGTGGTGTCTGTGCAGAGGGATTCTTCTCTTATTTATCAAAGCACCCTAAATGATGCAAATTATGGGGAAAACAGAAAACAGGGATTCTATAATTACATTCTTTTGCTTTTAACAGTGGCAGTTGCTTTAGGATAAACTTATTATGAAGATAATAGTTCTCATCATTGCCACTCAATCAGAAAAATGATTCTGATCAATTTTCTAGAATCTTTGGAAGGTCAATCTTAAAAAGATAAGAAGAAACAATATACTACTGGAGAGCTTGACTCATATTTCCACCAGGCTGGCGGTATACAAAACACGTGGTTCCTGCACATAAAAGTTCTCATAAAATGAAAGCAGATGTTTATAACAACTGGAGAAACAGGCATATTAAGTGCACAATACATACTCTACACAGTTAGATGCAAGTGGGTTTGCGGCCCATTGTGGCCACATTTTAGCTGTGCTCCATGTGTATATAACTTAACTCTCAAAACTTCATTTCATTGTCTGTGAATTAGGGATAATGTTACTTAACACATAACTTTTGAGAAGATGACCTTAGATAAGGCAAGTAATCTTTAGGTTGAATGACTTATGTCCAAGTTAATTCTTTCAAAAATACAACTTACATACACATAAGGAAATTGTAATTAGCATAGGTTTTCCTTAAAAATTATTGAAAAATGCCCAAGATGGATGAGACAGGAAAAACAGAAGCATGTTATGGATCCTTAACTAATGGAGAGAAAAAAACAATATAATCCAGAACATTGTCAGTAGTACCAATTATACCTCCATAGGCATAATGGAAAACAGTTTAGACTTACTCTTACAGCTCATGTTTGATGTGATGCCTGACAATATATCACCCCAACTACTGAATCAGAAGCAGATTGACATAAAAATATAATCCATCCTTGTCTTCCAAATGATTGGCTAACAAATGAGGAACAGTTGATATATCTGTATTACAGAGTGCATAATTCAAAATGGTGTTAAAAAGCCTTTCCTGATTTCATGCACGTGGAGAGTAAAGTTTGCTGATAAATTTATGTGTTTCAGCCCGTTAAACGCTCCGCTGCTGAAATGTTTTCACTCACTTCCCTTAGAACACCGTTAATCCTCAGGCTTGTCAGATGCTCTTTCCTCAAGTCCTTTTGGACTTTAAGTCTGTCAGGGAGAAACATTAAATCTGACTCAGTGTTCAAACAGTGGGAATCTGAGGCTCCAAGTCACAGTGCCACTGAAAGCAACGTTATACTGCTCATGTGGCTTTTTACACTAATGGCCCTTATAGCCATGTGGCCCTTAAGGCCATGTGGTACTCACCATCCCAATTAGAGGCATTTAAAGTTCCTGATTTTATTTAGGGGGTACATCTTCTGAAATAGCTGAATGACCCAAACCTCAGGGGTCACTGAAAATAGCCTACACATGTTATGCTCCTTCTCACCTCACATTTTGGTGGGAGTAGAAATAAAAGAACTTAGAATCAAGTGATTGCACATCACTAGGGCAAGGGGACAATCATTTTGACAACTACAAAGAGAGCCTTGAGAAATTGCTAGAAATTGGTTTAAAAGCTATCATCCAAGAAACTAGGCAGAATCACGTTTACTCCTAGAGTTGGCAACTTCAGAAGACTCTGAAAGTGGGCAAACGCGGGCAGCTCCTCCAACACCCTCTGCTGTGTGGTCAAGGTCATGCAGCTCCTTGAATGTTAATGTTTTAGAAAACTGAGTCAAGTTTGCGTTTTCCATCTAACTGATCCTCCAAACAGTATTGAGACATCAACTGATCAAGACAATAAGAATTGTACTTATTTATTTAGTGAAATATATTTATTCCTAGTGTGGCACTTGGTACAAAGCATTTGTTTTATAAAAGGGTTCCCCTCTGTCCTCATGTAAAATATCTCGTTTTTCCTTCCTTCCTAAAATGTCCCTACTGAGTGCGATGGAGAAGTGGGTGCTAATTACACACAAGCAAAGATGGACACAAAGACAGACACAAAGACCCCTTGACTGACTGGGATGCCCTTTCTTAGGAAAAAGGCAGAGTTCAGAATGTACCTTTACCCTCTCTTTAATAAACAAGTAAACACTCATGATATTTAGGAAGGAAATACAATTGCCTTGGTTGTGTTGGAGAAATCCCACTTTATGTTTTTTCAACCTCATCTGACTGCATTGCTGTTAGCCTTTTATATATTTGTCATATAGGACAAACTAGTTAACCTCTCTGAACTTCAATGAGCTTGTGGTTTTGTTTATTTTTGGTTGTATTTATTTAATTTTTTTAGTTGTAGATGGACACAATATCTTTATTTTACTTATTTATTTTTATGTGGTGCTGAGGATCAAACCCAGTGCCTCATGGATGCAAGGCAAGCACTCTACCACTGAGCCACAATCCCAACTCTGGTTGTACTTATTTTCAAATGAAATAGATATCAACATGCTTGGTTAAGATGATTAAATGCTGGCAATAATGAATATATTAACAATGAGAGTTGTTAATAATTTGACTTAAAATATTGTGATGATTAATTTTACATGTTAATTTGCTTGGATCATGGGGTGCCCAGTTATGTGGTTAAATGTTAATTCTAGCTGTGTCTGTGATGATTTTTCTGAATGAGATCAACATTTGAAACTACCTACTAAATAAAACAGATTGCCCTCCCCAATGTGGGTGAACTTCATCCAATCCTTTGAAGTTCTGAACAGAATAAAAGCCCGACAAGAAAGAATTCTCCCTCGACCCAATTGTATACACACTGGTCTTCTCCCAGTTTTGGACTTGGACTCAGGCCGGGAAATACATCATCAACTCTCTTCAGATTCTGTGACTATCACTGTCAATTCAAACTGATTGCCTATTGGATTTTTATCTCTGAAAAATGCTAATACAAAATTTATGGCTTAAAATGCACTTCTTTAAGGTAAACATTTTTCCTCCTTCCATTTAGACTTCCTTTTAAATCCAAACACTTCTGAGACTATATGTTATCAATTCATCATTATAAATAAGTTAATAGATTACTTCCCTTAAATCAGACATGTGGGGTGGCCACTGATAGGAAAGCAAAAGAAAAGATAACAGAGCTTTATGATATCCTGTGGCAAACTATGCAAAATTTGGCAAAACTTCCCAAGTCTCAAAGTTTGTCCATTCCTTCAAGAGAAACAATATTCATATGATGATTACTACTTTATTGTCATAAATTTTGGGTAAAATAAAAATATCTGAAATCTATGGTATGCGAGTAGGAAAAGAAAATATGATAAACAAAAAATCAGTCACAGAATCACAGACTCTAGTTATTATTCTTTTAAAGAAAAGGTAAGAGAAATTTTTAAAAAGCAAATACAAAAACTAGCCAATTCTCTGGTGTTTGAATTTATCAAGAACATTTGCATTTCTTCAGGCTTCCCAAATAGTCCATTAAAAAAGCAAACAAACAAACAGATAAAACACAACAAACTAAAAGTAAACAAAAAATTCTGCTATTTTTAACTTTTTCAACACTGATTTTGCCTATACTAGTCAAACCATATATGGTTCTACTTCTTCTGAGAAGCAAGTACTCAGTCTGCTCGGGCTGTTCCAGATAAAAGGAAATGAGTGGGAAACTTTTAACGCAAAGGTTAAAAGTCATGCTCAGCATCTCATAACAAATGAGAAGTATCTGGGTTCCATGGTGGCTAACAATGTGGGCTTTAGATGGCTCTGCTGGGACGTGCTGTGTGACCTCAGCAAATCAGCCTCTTTGAACCTATTTCTTCACCAGCCAAAAGGCAGAAAGGACCCATTTGCATGTGATGTGCATCCCATGAGGCCTGTTACCAGGGGTAAGTATTCAATAGATGGTACCTGATATTATTACTCTATTTCCTATTCTCACAGAGCTTACATTGGATGGAGAGACAAGGTTAACCTACAGGAGATAAAGAGCCAACAACAGAAGACAGGAAATAAAGTCTAATATTGCTCATTAATTCCTTCATTAAATCTCTACTGAGCACGTACTATAGGAAGTGCACTAAGAACTGAGGGCAGTGAAGTGAATTGACTATGGAGCTCACACTCAGATAATGTTGACTCAAATGTTCCCCAGTCTCAGTCACAGATAAGCCTTGGAATTCCCTATACCCCCAACACACACACATTCACCCACACATGAACATACGTGCATACGTGTGCACATACGCATGTCTATATCTATCAAAATAAAGGAAAGTGGTGGAAAACATTTTTTTTCTCTAAAACCTTTATCAATAGCAGAAAGAAAATTTCTCTGGGTTACTACAAGTTGTTGTTCCTCCCTTTTTAGCTGACCTAGTATGAGAAACTTGTGGATCTTCCTGTGAATACCCAGATGTAAAACCTCAGGGCCACAGTCCTGTGTCCACAAGGCTTAGTTTGTCTCCATGGGCGTGCAGCAGCACCAGTGCCCAGTGTGGGTACTGCCTTTATGACAAAAGCTAGACCTGTGCCTGCGTCTCTGACTCCATCTTCTCTGAACCAAGTGCCTGATATACATGGTATGGATTCAAGAGGTTTAGGGGGAAGAGGAAAGAGAACATTCTTCTGTCTGGTTTTTATTTTCCTCTCCCTTTCTTTCTTTTTCTGTTTATACTAGTATCTACCTTCTCCAACATTTCAGTCTTGTTAAAAGATCAGATGAAAGTTACCATCAGCTTTGCAATTTCTTCCAGCTCTAATATTTAATAGTATAAGGCAAATTTTATTTACTCTATTTTTAAATTTTTATTTTACAGTTAGGAGGTCTTTGGAAGAAAACAAGGAGCTATTTGCCATTCTGTGGGACTGAACGAAAGGTACTATTCAATTCTCGAAATCCCCGAGAAAAGTGCACCAAAGTCAGCCTTGAGGTTTACTGTCACCACTCTCTTCCTATCACCGTCATTATCATCTTTGTTTACAGCTGATGAAACGTCTTTGTTGCAAGCATCCGATCCTTCTTGAATTCTATCAGTGGGGACTAGATCAGTCCTAGTATATCAGAGACTTGTTCTGGAGAAAGAACAAGACTCAGCAGCCCAAGCTCAATCTGCCTCTGGATGAGTCTCATCTCTACAAACGGGTACAGAAAATCCAGCCAGCTCCTGGTCCTCTGAGATCCAGGGCCTAGGCTGCTGGGGACTTTAGAATGAGATCTGCATTGATGGCTATGGCTTGGCAAGATGGAACCAGTCTGATCTAAAATTGTATGCAACAGCCTGTTGCTTTAAGAACACTGCATTATCTAAAGAGAAACTGCATCTTGGTACAGGAGAGGGCTATACTGTTCAATTAGACCTGAGGAGAACAACCTTAACTCCAAAGAGGTTCTGCAGGTAGATTAAGAAGATTTGTTCACTAATTTGCTTATAACTCTAAAGATACATTCAACAGCTTGGATGGATTTCAAAATAATCATGCAGAGTTAAAGAAGTCAGACAAGAAGAGTCCGTAGTTTTTTATTCCTTTTGTATGAAATTCTTGAAAATACAAACTAATCTTCAGTGACAGAAAGCAGATCAAGGTTGTCTGGAAGGACAAGGAGGAATGAGAGAGAGATTTATTAAAATGGAACATTGACAAATTAGGAGATGATGGATATATATGCCATTTTGTCCACAGGGATGGCTTATGGGTGTTTACCCATACCAGAAAGTACCTAATTGCACCCCATAAATACATGGATTTTATTGCATACTACTTATGCTTAAATATAACTCACAAAAACATAGTGCAACAGAGAATTTTTTAGAAATGCAAACACTGAATTAATTTATCAATAGTAGAACCACACCACCAGATGTATAGAACAATGAACCTAATCTTTGTAGAACAAAAATTCCATGGCATATGAAATTTTCATTGATAATGAGATTTTGTGGCATAGAGAAAAAATAAAAGAGAACATAAAACAGGGATTCCCAGAAGTTATTTTACAGATGCCATCATCTGATTCTTGCCTTATTGAGCATTGAAATAGAACTCAGCATTCTTTATTTAATGACTACATATTGGCTTAACTTAAAAGCAAGCTAGGATGTCGTCACTCTGGCTTATGGCCAATGGGAAGAGACATTGACTGGATCAACGGAAAATAACAAGGTTGAATAGTAGTTCGTCCAGATACCTAGCAATGCACAAGAAACATCCAAAAGTATGTGGCACACAGAAGAGTTTCAGGTATGTCCTGTTACTTATGAAGATTTAATGCAGAAGGCCAGCATGATCCCCAGCAGAAGACATTTCTGTAAGGTAGAATTACTGTGGCTTTGGGTCACCCATTTATTTGCCACAAGAAGCCAACCTATGGGTGATGATGTAAGGAGAGGATTTCCTTTGCAGGAGAAGTCAATGGCGAGATCAGGGTAGAATGTCAAAGACATGGTCAGGTAGACCAGGATTCAGAAACCCAATCTGGTTACTCAGGTCTACTGTAAAGACTGTAAGACCCCAGTGGCCAGAGGTCCATAGGATACAGCCAACATGGCAGGAAGATGAGGCAAGAAGGCAGACATTCTTTAAACACATTTATATCCAGATCAACAACAGCACAAATGCAACTAATAATCAAGAATTATTACAGACTCTGAACTGCTGGTCGGCAAGAAGAGCTAAATAAACTCTGATTGGTCTGCAATATTTCTGAAATTAGGAAAAGAAGCAGAAGTAGAAAGCTCCATTTATTTCAATTTAAAGGAGTTGAAAGAAATAGAAGCTGTTTCAATTTATTTATTTATTTTTTTGCTAAACGGCTTAAACCGGTAGAACTACATTCAGTGCCTCCTAAGTGAGTGTCTGCTATGGGTAAGGCACATGATTCTGTAATTAAATTTTCCCTCTGTCAGACACAGACTTTACCATGATCAGTGTTACATGAGAAAACAACAACAACAAAAGAATAGAGATGTAATCCACCCACATTCACACAGTTAGGACAGTGATGGAAGAATGATTTGATATAGAAGAACCAAGTATTAGGTACTACACATTGAGCTCCCATATTATAGCGAGCCCCTTAACTTGCTGAGACATCTTTTGTTGAGGACTGGAAAACATATCAGCTCACCAGAATTAAATAAATGTACAGCTGTCTCTCAAACTACTATTATTTTTCAAAACAGTAAGAGTACTTTGTTTAGAAAACCAAGAGAGTTATTAGGTTTCATAGGTAGCAATCATTGTCCATTTCTATGTACACTAGTGTTTCAATGATGGACTAGAGATCATTACTTCTAAGGTATCCAAATTCAGTTAGGACCAATGGAGAGGCCAATACCTCTGTCATATAAAATTATCATAATTTTGTCCTCATCCCATACCTTAAAGAGGCATGAGTTGGGTATCAAAAAGGAAAAGTGGGAAAAGCAAAGAATACTCACTTGATTTTAAAATCAAGACAAATTTATAAAATTACATTAAATTGAATTGTGTTTACCTCAAAATTCACCATCAAACTCTTTTAAATCCAAATAATGATGGTGTGATATGATGAGCTATATATTTTATCCAATGTAGTCTTCCAAGGGACAGAAATTTTTGTTTAATTTGATTATAGGTTGTTTTTATTATATTTCAGACAAATCAGAGTTTGATAAATTATTGAGTGAAAGCTAGATGTGAATCCAGCACCTCCTGCATGCAAAGTAAATTTGATTCAACTAAATGTATTTTTGACAAATGGCTTGTGCCTGTATGATTTATCAACACAATGTTGAATGCCCCTGTAACAGCATGGTGTCAGGCCTGTTTTACATTAGCTGCTTCTATAGTGGACTGAGAAAACAGTGGCAGAAAATATAATTCATTTTCATGAGGAAGGTAAGGAAAAATTGGGTTTGTGCTAAATTGACAGTATGTGGTTCAAACAACAGAGACTAAAACAAAAGCAATAAAGAAACATAAAATTTACTTGAATCTGAAATCATGGAAATTATCTTTGCTGAAGAAAGAAGATGCATCACTGGAGCTAACTGAGCTTATTAAACCATAACGCAAAATACTTTCTTACATGATAAACTTTAAGAGACCACAGTTAGAGATACCGGTACCCCCATAGAATTAAAAAGTGTCCTCGGGTAGGAATGGTGACAGCTAAAAAGTTTGCAGTTACTTCAGCAAACTTCATCAAGGAATAGGTAGAATATGCACAGGGAATTTTCAGCCTAGGCCATAAATATATGCATGGACATTTCTCAGACTTCTGCGAACTGCTGAAGTTTTAGGCAATTGATTCAGCTATTGTAATAAATCAAAATAACTGTACTTTATATTTAGTATGGTTTGACTCTTAGGCTTTTTACGACTTTTAGCATGAAGGACAAAGAAAGGCCATACACGGTTCTGTGAGAGTCTTTACAATTAAGTCAAATTTGTAACTTTATACGGACAATGAATGAGAAAAATGTGAGCACGCTATTGGACTTTTTAATGGTTTATATTCTGTTTACATCACAGTTGAACCTCAGTTTGTGTCAATAAAAGTGGGAATTTTTATTAATGTCTACATTCTTTATAATAAACTACTGAAACATTTAAAAAGTATTTCAGCCAGTGTTAAAATATCTTCCTTCTTACCTAGCTACACTCTCCTCCGCTAATGCACACCCTCTGGTCCCCTTAGATAAAACTTTCCCTATGGATCTGTCAAAATTGTGAAATATTTTCTTGTTCAGCAGAATCCAGCAAACCCTACTGCCTCAGGCAGAGTAACCACAGTTCAGCAGGCCAGCCAGTTTCCTCCCTATATCCCCTGCTATTTTTTCATTCATCATCAAGCACATCCTAATAGTGGTCTTGAATATGCAATTATCCCTACATTTCTCAATTTGAAATCTGACCTTTCTCTTTGTCAAAGGAGGGAGAAAGTACCACAGTCTGAGAAAGCAAGGCACTCTACTCTCTGCTTCCATTCAACAGGGAGGTCTTCCTTTCTATTCCTGAGTACTCTTCCTCTTCAATATTTTCTACTGTTGCAGCTAAGAGAAGACAGACACATTTTTAGAAAGTCTTTTTACTTTTCACTTGACTGTTCATTCTTATTTCTTTTATTGTTTACAACAAAAGGAATCTTTGCCTTCCACCAGACAGTATGTCCTCTAAGGGAACAATTTTTTGGATTCTTAGAGTCCGAATCTCTGATTATCTCACTTACATGACATATCAGTTTTTCCAAACACTGGGTGCTAATACATTAAGATTATTCATTTCTCTTACTAGAGCTGGTTAAGTCCAGCTAAAATGAGGTAAAGGTGACACTAAGAAAATTCAACCCTTCACATTTTGATTATGAAATATATATTCTTAAAAAACAGTGTTTAACTCCTGATAGATATTTAAAATAATATCTAACTCGGGGCAAAGATAATAGGGAATGAGGCCAGGAAGAAACATTGTTCATCTTTCACTTATGAATTTGCTGTATGTTTCCATCAATAATTCTCAAAGGTTTCATATTTAGAGTCTTTCTTGTTATTTATAATAATAGTCAATGATCTGAAATCCATAGGGTTTACCATGGGATTCCCAGGAGACTCCTTTGACTAAATACACACATAAACACACATGTTAATTATGTATATATTTCATAGAATTATTAAGATCATAAATACATAAATTCTGATTTTCACAGTTGCTAAAAGTACTTTTCTCTTTGTGGATATTATTTTTGTACACTGTCTCACAACAATAGTGGTAAATTATCCAGGAGCCCCTAGCGTCCTGAAGACTCATTTCCAGATCCTCAAGGTCAAAAGTATCCTCATAATATGGCTCAGATGGTGTTTGTCCTATAAACACTTATTCTCAAACCTGGAAGAGGAATTTTCTAGCACCAAATGAAGTGGGATACAACAAGTACGGGACAGAGCAGCTGTGAGAATTCAGGTGCCTTCTATGCTGTCAGATATTAAGGGTTCACAAAATGGAAAACAGCGCCATATGTTCTTCTATTTTTTTTTTTTTTTGGTACTAGGGATTGAACTCAGGGGCACTCGACCACCGAGCCACATCCCCAGCTCTATTTTGTGTTTTATGTAGAGACAGGGTCTCACTGAGTTGTTTAGCGCCTCGCTGTTGCTGAGGCTGCTTTTGAACTCACGATTCTCCTGTCTCAGCCTCCCTAAGTGCTGGGATTACAGGCTTGCGCCACCGTGCCTGGCATGTTCTATTTTTTAACCACCATTTGACCCAGCTATTCCACTCCTTGGTTTATACACAAAGGATGTACAATCAGCATATTACACTGACATAGCCACATCAATCTTTATAGCAGCTCAATTCATAATAGCCAAACTATGGAAACAACCTAGATGCCCTTCAACAGATGAATGGATAAAGAAAATGTGGTATGTGTACACAATGGAATATTACTCAGCCTTGAAGATTAGGATTATGGCAGTTGCAGGTAAATGGATGGAGCTGGAATATATCATGCTAAGAGAAATAAGCCAATTCCAAAAAACCAAGGCAGAATATTTTCTCTGATATGAGGATGCTAATTCACAATGGGGTGGGTGCTAGGGAAAAATAGAAGTATTTTGGATTAGGCAGAGGGGAGTGAAGGGAGAGGAAAGGAGGGGGTATGGGTGTAGGAAGGATAGTAGAATGAATTGGAAACTATCACCCTATGTATACATATGATTACATGACTGATGTGATTCTAAATCACATGCAACCAGAAGAATAAGAAATTATACTCCATTTATGTATAATGTGTCAAAATGTATTCTGCTGTCGTGTAAACTAATTAGAAAAAATAAATATATTTGGAACACACACACATACACAAAAAAATTACACATAGAATGAGGCTTTATATCATCATGAATTGTGATGCCTTTATAGTTTTATTCACAAAATCATTTGGTTATATGAGTGCTATGCTGATGATAGCCATTGAATGTATTCATATATCTGTGCAAATGTTTAAATTTCAGAAATCTTGCATGTCACATCAGGAGGCCAAGCTCAACAGATGCTTCTAATATGCTAACATCCCTTATTAAGGCAGAAAGTGTTAATTAAACACTTTAATTCATATTAAAAATTTTAAAAAAAAATAAATATATAAGTTTATTGGCTACTTTAGTGTTTTTTTTAAATTCTCAGGTTTAGTGTTTAATACATTGATTATCAATATATATGTAAACCATATAATCAGCTCTTTGGGATTTTCAATATTAGTAAAAAATATGAGCCTTTTCTGGATTTGAAAACTGAAAACTGCCTTAATAGAAGGCCTGCTGCTACTATGATTAAGCCAGGTAGAACCTACTGACACTTGGGAAACCTGTGAGAGAAACACTTATTCCTTGAAACCTAGGTTTCCACATTTGTGCAACTAAGATAGCAATGCTTTTATAATGTGAATAAGTCAAATTACATGTGTACACTGCTTAAGGTGATGCCTGGCACATAAAAAATACTGATTGCCACTAGAGATCATTATTATTATCATAATACAAAGGAGAATTTTCTCTTAATATTATATTGGCACATAATAAAACATGTAAATATTTGTGAAGGACATATTCATAAATGCATATAACTTAATTTTCTCCATTTCAGTCCCCAGTACTACTCTATCCCCTTTCTTCTTCCTTCTCCCTGATCTCGTTTTCCGATTCTGTTGGTCTTTCTTAATTTAATCTATATTTTGGATTGGGGGGTTGGCTTTAACTTTAATTGACAATTTGCCCAAAAGTACAGAACAATGTTAATGCCTTAATGTTAGAAGGTTACAAACAAAATCCTTGGACTAAACACTGAGTGTATCCCTCATCAATTATTTCACATTAAGTGCAGTTTGTTGAAAAAGAAAAAAGAAAAAAGAAAAATAGCTGTGCCATGCTAAGTAGAGCACAAAATAAGCATTTTAATATCGTAACAAAATTAAATCTAGTACCTTTAAAATAAATACTAATAACCAATCTGTAGGTATATAGTCTTATTTCAATTGGAATCAAAAATCCAGGTTACCAGCAGTGCAAACTAATAGCAGCATTTTCAAAACTCAGACTAAAACACATACCAGCTCACACAGTGGAAATGCACTTCTTGGTTGAACCCACCAAGGGCTGGAAAGGGGTTCCTACTTAGTCTCTTAGGTTCCCAATTTGAAAAGCTACCACAAGTTTTGTCAAGGGCTGGAAAGACAAGTACTGTACAAATGAGATCAATGTGTCTGAATAAAATAGAGTTCTTTTTTTTTTTTTTTTTTTTTGATGGGCCTACTAGGATTATTCCAAGTCTAACCCCAGAGCCTTCTAGACCAAGGTTGCACATGGTAACAGGCCCACCTGATGTGACCCTCACTTCAGTGGAGCATCTACCTACAGAGCTGTATGCGGGTTGAGGAGCCTTGGGCCCAAGTTCCCTATGGTGGACATTGCTTTGCAACCAGGATATTCTCAGTCAACTCGGTTAAAAAATGTG
>CM053404.1:18611586-18626719 GCA_028644305.1 Xerus rutilus | reverse complement strand
TGTATGTTTTGGGCACTTTTGTCAAGAATGAGATGATTATTTGTGTGGATTTATCTGTATATCTTCTTTTCTATTCCATTGGTCCTCATATTGGTTTTGATGCCAACACTTTTCCTCTTCTAAGGTATTCTTCAATTTATTTCTTTAGTGTATAATTTTCACTGTAGAGATCTTTTACCTCCTTGGTTAGTTCCCAAGATTTTTTGTTTGTTTTGATGAGGGGAGGCTATTGTGAATGGTATTGTTCTTCTGATTTCTTTCTCAGCAGGTTGATTACTGGAGAATAGGAAAGCTATTGATGTTTTGTATGTTGATCTGGTATCCTGTTAATGTACAGACCTTTTAAAATTAGCTATAGAAGTCTGCTGGAGTTTTCAGGATCTTTTAATTATAGAATCATATAATCAACAAACAGATAATTTGACTTTTTTTTCCTATTCATATCTGTTTTCCTCAGCTTTTTCACCACTGTGATGAAAAAACCTGACAACAATTTTAGAGGAGGAAAAGTTTTCTTGGCATTCATGGTTTCTGAGGTTTGATCATACAGACATTTGACTCCACTCCTCTGAGCCTGAGGTGAGCAGAACATGGCAAGAGGAGGAAAGCAGCTGAGGACATGGTAACAGGAAGCAGAGAGCGAGCGAGGTCTGTTCATCAGGGACAAAATATAAACACCAAAGCACACCCTCACTGACCTGCCTCCTCCAGTCACACTCTACCTGCCTATAGTTACCATCCAGTTAATCCTTATCTGAGAATTAAATCCACTGATTAGGTTACAACACTTATCATTTAATCATTTCATCTCTAAACTTTTCTTGCATTGTCTCACTCATGAATTCTGGGGGAATATTTGATGCATAAACCATAACAGTATCCTTTTAATTTCCTTCTCTTGTCTGATTGCTCTGGCTAGAGTTTCAAGAACTATATTAAATAGGAGTGCCGAGAGTAGACATCTTTTTCTGTGTTTGACTTTAAAGGAAGTGCTTTTTTCTCCCTTCAGTATGATGTTCGCTTTGGGTTTCATGTATACATGATATTGAGATAAATTCTTTCTGTCCCTTGTTTCTCCAGTGTTTCTGCATGAATGGGTCTTGGATTTTATTAAATTTTTTTAGCATGAATGGGTGTTGAAATTTGTTAAAGGGTTTTTCTGCATCTATTGAGATGATCATGTAACTCTTGCCCTTAATTCTATTTATGTGATAAATTACACTTATTGATTTATGTATATTAAGCCAACTTTGCACCCAAGATAAAACCCACTTGACTGTAGTGTACAATCTTCTTAATGTGTTTTTGAATGCAGCTTGCTAGTATTTTACTAAAAATGTTTGTGTATATGTTAATCAGAGATGTCAGTCTCTAATATTTTTCCTTTATGTGTCTTTGTCTGGTTTTGATATCAGGATGATACTGACTTTATAGGATGAATTTGGGAATGTTCCTTCCATTTCTTTCTTATGGGATAACTTGAGGAGGATTGGCATTAGTTTTTCTTTAATGTTTTGGTAGAATTCAGCTGAGAATCCATCTTGTCCTGGGCTTTTAATTTTGTTGGAAGGCTTTTTATTATTGCTTGATAGTGGTCTGTTTAAGTATAATATCTCCTTGGTTCAAATTTGCTAGGTCATAAATGTCTAGAAACTTGTCAATATGTTCTAGATTTTCCAATATATTGGAATATAAATTTCCAAATAGATCCTAATGATCATCTGTATTTCAGCAGTGTCTATGGCAATATCTTCTTTTCACCTCTGATTTTGTTTGTGTCTTCCATCTCCTTTTGGTTACTTTGGCTAAAGGTTTACCAATCTTGTTTATCTTTTCAGAACACAACTCTTCGTTGCATTGATCCTTTGAACTTCCCCCCCTTTTTTAACCCTCAATTTCTGGGTTAGTCATATATCAGAACAGGTTAGAGAGGAAACATTGATTATATGAAATGTTGGGAATTTCTAAATCACTCAAAGGATGAATGGAACTTGACTCCCAAACAGCAAAGATAACAGTACTCCAGCAAAGGTTACAGAAGAAGCATAGACAGTTCCCAGGAGAGGTGGCTGAGGAAGAGTAAGAAAGATACATGTAAGAGTAAAGGAACCAAATTAAAAATAAATATTGAAATGTAGAGAGGGGAAGTTTGATTTGAAGTTGTGAGTTATAAGGAGTTTACACAGAATCTTGCCAAAGAGAAATTATATGAGGAATGTTGTATTTATTTATAGTAGGATCTACTTGGAAATATATATATTGCTAAATGATTTAGATATAATATTTTAATCTCATGACAACTTCATGATGTGTTACAGTGAATGTTGAAATTTCTTCCCTGAAATTCATTTCAGTCCTCCTACTTGATGAACCAGCTGTGTGGATCAACAGTAGAGATGGCTACTTTGGCTGCATCGTAAGGGTGGACCCTGGCTGCTCTTAGGACATTTGTTGATGGCTATAGGAAGTTGTAGATGCTCCCCTATTATGAATGAAGAAGACTGTATAACTGATGCTGACCATCATCCTACAGTCATCAAAGGAGTCATTCCAAGGACTGTGGATGCACAGAATGGGGTAAATCCAGGAATATGTCAGATCCATAGTGTTTGAAAAACCGTACTTAACACTTATAAACTAACACCTTGCTCATCACTTTATTTAATGTAATTGGGATTGAATTTTCTGTAATCTACAAACAAAAACATCCTGTCTGTTTAAAACAGGTATTTCCATCTATTTTAAAGCTGTTAAAACCTAATATTAGGAACCTTATGTTAATTTCCCAAGATTATAAGTTAGCAAATGCCAGTTTTAGGAATTGAACTTGACTCAGTACAACACCTAAATCAATCAGTTGCTTATTTGAGAAAGTTCATCCTAAACACACACATACACAATTTTGTAATTTCAGAAATACATTTTTTCATAAGAAGATAACTGAAGGGTTAAATCAAAACAAGAAAACACTGGGTATTCAGCTAGATTAGTTATATTACACATATTTGTTTTTTCCTGGAAGCCTCAATAAGCCACACAGTTAAACATCAATACTGCCAATTTTCCCAAAGGGAGAAGACATGTAAAATGAAAATTCCCTTGGAGTTCCTCTAATAGTTACTCCTTGATAGGCCACCTGTCCTAACCCCATCAACTGTCTGATGCAACTTCAGCTAAGACTGACAAAGACTGACTGGGCTAGTGAGCACCTGGTCACATGTCCCCACAAGTTGTACAATTGGGAAAGAAATGAGAGAAACCTGATGCACACTCCCTTCTTGTTTTCAGTAACCATGCTTCTTGAGTAATTTCCTTTCCTCTGTTTCTCCTATACTATGAAGTCTCTCCCCAGTGTTGGCAGACAACATGCTAACAGCAACATCTAAATAAGAACACATTTTTAAAAAAATTTAAATTTTGAGACAGGATCTCCCTAAATTGCCTAGACTGGCTTTTTCCTTGTGATACTATAGGCTCAGCCTCTGGAGTAGCTGGAATTACAGGTGTGGGCCACCACATCTGGCCACACAATTCACACAAATGCTTTATACATTTTAACTTAAAGAAGTAATCATGATACTGATTACAGGTTTTGGATAGAAAAGGAAATGGCAAAATATTGTCACTCAATCTGTTTAGTTTGTGATTCTGTAGTTGTATGTGTTGTTTATAATTAATATGGTGACATAAAAAATCTGTATTTTTTAATTTAGTCCAATATCAAGTATTTTTGGTCATTAAATATATTTGATAAGAACACTGCAAAGGTTACATGATATTTTATTCTTTGTTATTAAATTTATTTGACCATTACTCAACATGTGAATATATAAATTATTTACAAATTTTTGAAATGCAAACAAAATTCTGTGTGTTTGTAACAGATTTTACTCATATTTAAGTACAGATTCCTACATGAACAAACATTTATCATAAATATAAAAAAATTTAGAATTGCCAAATTGTGATCTAAAAATGTAGGCCAGTGTAAAATCATTTCACTACCTATTTTATTTTGTTTCAAATTTCCAACAATGAAGTTTATCATTACTTTCATTACTGTTTTGTTTTGTTCAAAACTGAACACATATTTAAAAGTGAAAGTAATTTTTATATTATTGCCATTTATATTGTCTACAAATCACATATTTCTGTCATTTAATCTGCAAGTGCCTTGTGTTTAAATATTAATGATATCATTATTTTATACAATTATTATTTCTGATTTATTTGCTTTTAATTTACTTCATGCATTTAAATGTGAAGTTTCTACACATAAATTCAGTTGACCAAATTGTGTTCTTTTTCTTTTATTTAGATACTTTTTCAAATTCCTATACAATATCCATTGATAATTCTATGAGATACTTAGGATATCCTATTTGTTTGGTACATCTACTTCTTACCCATGTGGAAATTAAAATAATGCTTTCCTAGAAGGTAGTCCACTCTTTCATAATCTTCTCCCTCCTCTATTGAAGAGAGTACAATCCAGTTTGTGAAGACATGAGTGAAATTCTTAGGGGATAAATTTGTTTTCTCTTCCTTCTAGTCTCCCAACAGCACTAGCCAATTGTCTATATGTGTAACAAATTGTGCTTAAAGACTATGCACCTCAGTAGGAGATGGTGTTCATACATAACTGACTGCAGTAGCAATAAACTGCAGTAAATAAAGGATAAGAGAGTAAGACTGACAGGGAGGAGAAAGAGAAATAGGAAGAGGCAGACATCCTGAATTTACAGATCATTCACATCTCTGCGTTTTAGAGATGGTTTGTGTATTTTTCTTTTCCAATATTTAAGTTCTTGTTATAAAATAAAAATGATCATTGCCTTTATGTGATTTCAAAGTTCAAATTTAGAAAGAAACAGAAAGCATATGGCATTGAATACACTCAAACCTAGGATTCTCTTCCCTCCTGGCAAAGAACCTGATGCTTGTTGAAGATATTCTATACATTTCTCCACACACCCCACATGTCAGTGTCTGGAACAAGTATCTGGGGATAATTTAGTGTTGGAAAGCCTACCTGAGGAAATAAATATGAACTGCTATGAATAACTGGGATAATACCAATCATTACTAATGGTTGATAAATATTAATAATAACCAATATAAACTGTTCTGAATAAGTTCTGGTATAACTGGAATAATTAATTCATGTTCAATTTCTGTACTGAGAACCTTAAGAAAACATAGTCTTACTAATTTCACCCTCCTATTCATAAATACTCTTTATATAAGAATTTCATTTGTCCTATTTAGAAACTGTCCTACAGGTTATTAAACATTCCTGACAGGTTATCATTATGATCCCAAGACCCTTTTATGTGTTACCTGACTGTGAGTACATATATGGTTCTGATAAAAATAACTCAAATTATTTGCCTGTTTTTCCCACCTCTAATGCTCAGTAAAGTCCTTGTACCCTTAATTTCAACCACTTGTCTAGGATATTATGAAGGTCTCCAGGCGTATGTTCAACATGTGCTCACCAACAAGCCCACTGCCACTCATCATTGCTGCTGATTCATGCCCCTCAGTCTCCTCTGAGCACCTTTTAAGTCCCAATGTGCCAGAGGTCAAACTCCTTTCCTAGCTGTTTATTGAAAATTACTTTGTCTTTTCACTTCTGCTACAAAGGAGCCTGGTGGCCCTTGAAATGCTGAAATTGTGAGATAAATTCTGCAGATAATCAGAAGAATTTCTCTCTCTCCTTTGGCCATGCTCTGTTAGAGGTGAATTCAAGGATTTTAGACTGTTCTCCAGCAAATTAGGGATATTTAATATAACAGCATTTTCTTATTTTACTCTGATCCTTCTATACTACAACTTAGAACTGAATCCCTAAAGGATTGGATATAAATGAGTGAAACAGTCCACCTGCTCAAGATCATCACTAGTGAAAATTTTGTCACTGAGTCATTGTTCTCTTACAACTGTTCCTCTCCAGGGAGCCCCTGGATCCCATGAAATTAAATTTCTGGCAGGCCCATGGATAAACCACAGAGGACCATCTGCATATCATTAAGACTTCAACTTATTTCCCATTTTTCTGTTCTATATTCCTTCATAATATTCCCATTCCTCTCCTACAAAAGCTAAATCACTTCTACATTATCATACTCTTTGTTTATTCCCATTCACTTCATCACAAGACTAGTTAGATCAGTTACCTTGGGCAACGTAGCAAGAGAAACAAACATTTGGTGATTATGGTCATAGGGTCCATCACAGGTTAGAAATGGCCCATGAGCCAAGACCATACAGCTAATTCAGCTGCCATGACTGACAGATCATATGGTAGTCAGAAACAAAACAGCTCCTTAGTCAGTTCCAAGGTTAAACGATCTTTTGATAAAAGACAACTTCGCTTTCTTTCCACATCAATATTTCTGCCATATGGCAGATATCATTTATTTGGGAAGAGCAATGTCACCTCACCATACAGGCAAACACTTGGTATGCAAAGAGTCAAGCACTCAATTGGTTAGAATGAAGTATTTTTCTATGTACTAGGTGTAGGAGTAAACAAAAAGTTTTTATATTGCAGAAGGAAGTAGAGCAGGGTTTAAAGTGTGTGTCAAAATCAGATCGACAAAATGCAAGGGTATATATTCCAAAGGAGGAAAATGACACTTTAATGTTCCAAAAGTATTCATTGATTCAGTTTTCTTTGGTTGCATTCATTATTGCTGGTATTTCTCAGTTAGTAAAGGTGTTAAAATGACAGCCCATGAAGATCAAAGGGAATGGATTTCCTGTGTCAAATAACCCTAAAGCTGCTTCCCTTTTAAGATCCATGTCTACAAAATAATAATTCTCCCCATGACACTTGGGCCGAAGTGACTTCTCCACATTTTTTATTATCTTCTTGCAACTCTAGACATGATTTTCCTCTCACATCACAGAGCCTTAAGAACAAAAGATGGTTGATTTGCTAAGATCTTACAGTATAAAGATTTCCTAATTTTAAACCCACTTAGCTTTGCTGTATAAAGTAACAAGCCTATTTTCTTTTATTTAATCTTCTTAACCTAAAGCTTATAGCCCTGGTACTTTGGCTAACATACAAAAAAATTATTTTAATAAATTCTTTATTTAGTAACTCAATAAAGTCACTAAAACATTATAAGAATCTATCACTGTTGGATTGAAATCACCAATATAATTAGCCTGCATTACCCAGGGGCCTTTAATCACAGAGCAGCAATCACTTCATAAGCTGTGACAGAGTATACAACTTTGACAATCAAAACAGTTTCCATTAAGAAACAGAATTCTCTCAAAGGACTTCACATTGACTTTCATTGTTTTTATGGGCATGTTAAAAAAAAAGGTAATGATTGCTAATGGAAATATAAAGTGGATATACAGTAAATTGTAGGAGAATTTTTCAATTAATAATACAATCAAATACTCACCT
This sequence comes from Xerus rutilus, assembly GCA_028644305.1. Classification (NCBI taxonomy): domain Eukaryota; kingdom Metazoa; phylum Chordata; class Mammalia; order Rodentia; family Sciuridae; genus Xerus; species Xerus rutilus. The sequence continues at coordinate 18,619,290 of CM053404.1, read as the reverse complement.
TTTGTTTTATTATGTTGATTACAGTAATATATAACGAGTAATTTAGCATTTTTCTCTTACAGTGTCCTTCAATTTGTAATAGTTAATTTACATCCTTTTTTTGTTTTGTTTTTATTAAGAGGGTTAGTGGAATCTACTGAACTTGACAGTTTCCCCAGGTAATGACCTGCTACTCCTGGCCCCTTACATAAAAGAGCTCAGGGGTGGTAATGGTGACCTGAAGGAGATTCAGCAACACAAGTAGGAGGTGCAGATAGATGAGCATGCTGAGAAGATGCCATGGTACAATAGCAGCCAGACCTGGCCGAGGACATTAGGTACCAGTGCACACAGAACCACCTACACATCAAGTTACAAAAACCCTGAGACTGAGTGTCTGTATACTGTTGATTTGTAATAAGGGATTTCCATTCTTGGCCTTCCATCTTAAACAACTAGGAAAGTCTAATAGAATATATGAAACAAAGGTCTTCAGAAACTGGACTGTATAGAATTGTGATTTCTGAACGAAAATAAAAATCGAGATTATATTTAGGACTGCCCAGCTTCCTATCTGGGGCTACTTTCCAACCTACAGAGCAGGAAAGGAGAACCCAAATGAAGTCAGCATGTCTTTCTCAGTTTACAAAAGAGAGCTGAGAGAGAGAGTTTAAATGGATTAGAATATGTGGAGCAGGCTACCTTAGAGGGGGGCACTTCTGGAAAGAAAATTCTGAAGATCTTAAGCTTCCCTTTGAGTCTCTGGCAAGTAATGTACTGCACATGTGTGAGAAGAAATAGCTACTAGAATAGAGCAGATTGAACTATTCTTAGCACTCCAATATAATTAGGAAATAATATAAATGTAGACTTATAAAATGTGACAAACTACACAAAGTGGAACTTTATAGAAAGTCTCAAACAACTATTTTTTCTTCTACAAACTATTGAAATCTACAGAGTACTTTATTTATATCTGAGACAGAGATATTAAATAAATTATATTTGAATTTGTAGTTAGAAACTTCCCAACAAAGAAAATTCTAGGCCTAGATGGCAACTCTTAAACATACCAACCCTCTACAGACTCTTTCAGAGGTGGAAGGGGAGAAAAAAGTTCTAATTTATTTTATAAGGCTAGGCTCCCCTTAATATCAATCCACACAAAGACATTATAACATAAGAGAGCCACAAACTAATGTCCCTTATAAACATAGAAGAAAAAATTCTAAAAAAAAACAGTAGCAAATCTAATTCAGCAATGTATAAAAAGATAATATATTACAACCCAGTAGTGTTTATCATGAAAATGGAAGGTTGATTAAACATGTTATAAGAACATGTAATTTCCCATCAATCAATGCATTAATTGCCTAAAAAGAATTAACTGAGTGGTAACTATAGGCTGGTAGGCTGTGGTTGGAGGAGGGAGATCCCTGAGGGTGTGCCTTTGGGTTATATATTTGGTGAGCTGAGCTTAGTCTTTCTCTCTGCTTTCGGGTGCCATGTTCCCAACTGATTTCCTCTGCCACGCTCTTCTGTCATGATCTGCCTCACTTCAAGCCCCAAGGAATGGAACCAGGTGTCTATGGACTGAGACCTCTGAAACTGTGAGCCCCAAAATAAACTTTTCCTTCCCTAAAATTGTTCTTGTCAGGTTTTTTAGTCACAGCAACAAAAAAGCTGACTAAAATATATGGTCATAGTAAAATGTCTCATCAAACTAAAAATAGCCAAATAGCTCCTCCATTTGATAAAGGATATCTCCAGAATATCTACAGATAGCATTATATTTAATTATTAAAGATGTAAAGCAAGTGCAGTAGTGTATACCTTTAATCCAGCAACTTGGGAGGCTGAAGCAGAAGGATCACAAATGCAAGACCAACTTTCACAATTTAACAAGACTGTCCCAAAATAAAAAATAAAAATAAAAAAGAGTTGGAGCCAAGCTCAGTAATAGAGCATTCCTGGTTTCAGTCCCCAGTAAAAAACACATAGACACACAGACAGACACACACACACACAAACACACAAAGACTTAATGTTTTAAGTTCAAGAATAGAACAAGGCATGGATATCTACATTCTCCTACTCAATATCACACAGAACTATCATCACAGTATCTCAAGAAAAACAAATAAAGTGCTACTACATTAATAAGGATGAAATATACTGTATCTGAAAATTTCCAAGAGTGTCTCAAACTTGTTACAAGTAAAAAAGCACCTTCTGCACTAGCCTAAGTCTAAATGCAATAGGCAGTCAGAATTATGTGAACAAGCAGGTTCACATGAAGTGTGTGGGAATTACAGATGATGATGTTCATGGAATGACAGAAAGGGAAAAAAAGTTAGTAGAAATGAGGCAATATGCTAATTTATTAGTACATCTTGCTAATAGCTCAGTGTCCTTCTTTATAAGTTTAGATGTTTAGATATCTTGTTAACACAATAATCTAGAAAAATCCAAATAATCTACAATAATATTATCAGAAGAAATAAGTCAGTTCAGTAAGGACAAATGATCATTAGAAACAAATAACATTGTATTTTATATGCTAGCAATAACACTTAAAAATTTAAACTTAAAAAGTACCATTTATAATATCACCAAAAACATAAAATACCTAGGTGTACATCCAAACAAATATGTGAAAGATTTGTTTGCTTAAAGCAAACACTGATTTTTTTAAAACAATCAAGACCTGGATAAATGAGTTGATATTTATTCTTTGTATATGATTTGTAAATCTTATTATTGTTAAGATATTATTAGTTCACCTGAATCTGATCTATAGATCTCATGCAGTCGTGATCAAAATCCTAGGAAGATTTTATTTTGATAAACCAGCGAAGTTATATTAAATGGCAAAGCATTTAGACTAACCAAAATAATTTTTCAAAGGAAGAATAAAGTTAAAGAACTCATTTTACTTACAAACTATGTGAGGTTCCCAAAGGCAAAAATCAAGATAATTCATAGCAGTTGCTCCAGCACTTGGCATATAACCCAGCAGGGTTGACATTTGTGAAAACACAATAGTAACAGTTAATGATCCTTAAATATGTAAGTACTCTTTTAAGTGCTCCTACATTTTTTCAATAACACACACTTTTAAGATTAAACTAAATTATTTTTCATATAATCCTTGTACCTCATACCACCTTTGGCCCATATAGTTGGCACTGATTAACAGGTACATTAACCAAATAAGCATGGAGCCTGTCTTGGAGACAGCAACTGCAAGCAGATATACTACTGCAAGAAACTATTTGCTATTTCAAGTGTCAACTTCTATCACTTTCAAGTGGAACTAAAGAGCAGAGATGGGCAAAATTTTCTTTCTTTCCCCCATTTACAACAATCAATTGATGAGTTTCAGTGGGTACAGCTCTGAAGCTCAAGGGATAAAAGTTGGGACCAATTGCGCAAGGTACTCATCCTCCCTGTGTGTCCTAAAACTGAATCTATATTCCTTATTAGCAACTAATGGTGCATTTCATGTTTTCCAATTTCCCTGTACTAATGGTTTGCTTCAGGGGCAATTCAGACAATTAGAAAGAACCATAATGCAGAATATTCTACATCAGCGTTTGTATCCACAGAGAAATTTAGTCTGTGTTAGAAGAAAGGAGATGATACAACAATCTCATAAGATCTGTAAATATGTGTGAGAGAGAGTGTGTGTGTGTGTGTGTGTGTATGTGAAATGCATATTAAGAATCATAAGGCATTTATAAAGATGATAAATGCAAACACGAATTTTAAATGCAACACATATGGCTTTGCATTTTATTATGAGATAGCTCATACAAAGTAGGAAACACAGAAATACTACTGTTTGTTCAGGATGACCAGTACCAGCACTTAGATGTATAGGGAAACTAGAACTAAGTAGTAGCCAATTCATAGCCAAGTGATAGTCAATTCATCCCCTCTTAATTATTTATTATGCTTAATAGCATTGCATTGGATCTTGGCATAATTGAAATTTAGTAAATCAGTGGGGAAAAGCAGTTTCCAGTCTTTTTAGTGCATTAGTTTTTCAGGCCTAATATACTGCAGAATAGACATCTAAACTTACAAAGAATGACACTGAGCTATTAGCAAGACGTACTAATAAATAGCATATTGCCTCATTTCTACTAACTTTTTTCCTTTCTATCATTTTACAATCATCATCATCTATAATTCCTGCACACTTCATGTGAATCCACTTGTTCACGTAATTGTGGCTGACTACACATTCAGCCTTAGGCTAGTGCAGAAGGTACTTTTTAAAGTGTACCAAGTTTGAGGCACTCTTGAAAATTTTCAGACACAGACAGCAGGACAAGATTGCTTTAAAGAGCTCACAGCATGGTTGTGGAACTAGACAAATGTATGCTAAACAATAGATGGATAATTTACAAACAACTGTCAACAAAACAAAATACAGCACTCTGAACTGAATGCTTAAGTGTGCCAATTAATTATGTTTTCTTTCTATGCTTGTGGATTTTTTCTACCATCATGAAATTTCATTCAGAGTGCAAAATTTTCAAGTAGAGAGGATAATAGTAACCTGCAGACACACATATGACTTATCTCAATAATAATTCTTACATGGTTTATTTTGTTATTTTATTTGTGGAGTTGGTCATTATTTAATAAATCCTCGATAAGTTGATACTCAGGGTAATTCATCTCAAGATTCATCTCGCATATAGCTCTAGAGATTCATAAATAGTGGTAGCACCAGAGTTTTTGCTATACTTAGTGATTTCTTGGATAAAAGATGTTATTTTAATATAAGATCACTATGATGAACTTGGAGCCAACCCCTGGGTATAAACAGACATCAACAGACTCAGAGGCATAGGTAATGAAAGGAGTGTAACCATAATGAATATTCTGTATTAGGGTTTAACTGCCAAGGCAGGAACCTGGGCTTTGATGATTTTTTAATAGAGGGTGGAATGCTTTTCTAATTTAGCATTTTTCATTTAAAAAGCTCATTAGCCACTACATTCTAGAGTGTAAAAGATCATCCAAGTGGGATAAGGGGTAGGTATATGCAAACTACATTTTCAGTAAAAGCTGTTGTTAGAATCTGCTGCATTTTCCCTTGATGCTGATATTGTTTCTTATCCATTATATGGTGCCTAGTGCCAGTTTGCCCTGCCCCATTCTAACTCTGAAAACTGTTAGAAAACTGACATGTGTTGCCACTCCAAAACAAAGGAGGCCTTAACTCTACTTGGTATTAGGAATGAACTTAGTACTAAGACTGTTTTGGTTTCTTCAGGCTCAGAGATGAAATTAAACTTAGGAAAAAAAAAAGAAAAACACAAGCTAGATCTGTTGCCTAAGGACTTAAGACAATTTATTACTTTGCTTTTAAATCTCTAGTTCCATAGGATTTGATATGATGACTCAGAGCAAAATTATCTAGTGCCCTCCAAGTGTCCCAATGCTCTGGTGTGTGTGTGTGTGTGTGTGTGTGTGTGGATGTGTGTGTGTGATTTTATGATTTTTGCAAACAAAAGTGATATTATATACATAGAGGAGTTGAAATGTGTTAACTTCAAGAAAATACAGAAGAGAAGCAGAAAGTGAAGGAGGAGAAAGAGAAAACATTTACAGGACCAGCGAGTAGTTACTAAAGTCTCTGTAAAAGCATTGCCCAGGATCTTTGCTGCATGAACTCTGTTCTTTTTCATTCCTCAGATGAAATTTACAGGAAACACTAGGTTATAGAAATTCATTAAGGATGGCTATCCTTTCTACTTACTTTATTCTTTCATTGATGCCATTAAAGTTATCATCTATATTGAAAATAAAATATATTTCTACTCACCCTCTTAGAACTGTTTTTAATGTTTCCTAAATGCATTCTTTGAGTATTTGATTATGAAAAATGAATAAGTGCTGTCTGGAGAGATTTTTCTTCAAAAGGAAAAAGGCAAAGGTATATTTATAATTACAGGGACATGTACAATATATATTAAATACTCAAGAGAGGTATAATTTCATGATTCTCTATGATGAGAAGTTAGGAAATAATTATCCTTTTAATATTAATAATCACTCGATTTTTAAATGGAGATGAATTGAGAAAAGTATCTGGAGGTTTTACTTTTAAATGTCCAGATTCAGAGCAGTCATAATATGACTTTCCAGACTAGATTCTATTGGAGCTCATTCAACCAGTTCATTTCCATTAGAATGGGATTTTTTAAGTGAGTCAAGGGAAGAGAGGACCCTTTACAAAAAGTCATCCGATGCAACAATAGTATATTGTCAACATAGAATTGTCCCCCTCAGTAATATCTGAAGGGTTTTGGTGAAACTGGATTAAAAATGATAACTAAGAAGGCACAATGATTTAAATGCTCTTTCCTTTCACCCAGTCTTATATTTAGCTTATTTTCCTCTCAGCAGTAATGACCATTCTGCCTACCCATGCATCTTCCATTAAAGAATAAAAGGAAAGGGGTGTGTTGAGTGGCTTGGAAAGTAACAATTGATTCATAGGTCGTAGACGATATAAAAAAGGTATTTGAGGGTAAACAAATGCTTGCAGGCTTCAGCTCACAGAGTAAAATAGGCATTATTCCACAAGGAAGCTCACAAAATGAAGTGCAGCCTGAGGAGATTGGAAAGTGGGTTTTTTGGGCTGTTCAAGTGTCACCTATGAAGGTCACTTTTCCTTCTGCCAGAAACAGAAATGTGTTTGGGGAGGAGACTCCAGTGTAGATTCTTAATGTCACATCTTTCAGTGGTGAAATTCACAGTCACAAATCAAATTACAACTGCCCAGCTGATCATATTGGTAATTAAACCATGGGGAAAATAAAAATTCTAGCAAATAAAAGAGAAAAATGTCCTGTCTTCCATCAAGATTTCTTAAAATCTAGCCAGGACTAAGGTAAGTTTTGTGGCTGTTCTCTATACTCCTAATTCCTGTTTCCTCTCAACATTGCTTTACATATCCTTTGGACAAAATGAGAAATCCCTGTCCACCAGCAGCCTCAGGAGGAAGGAAGAAGAGAGCAGGAAAATGTGAGACAAGGGCAAGGGATCACTAGGAGCCTGCGCACTCCACATAAGAAGCATTTTAGATGGCATTCATCATGGACCTGTTTTTCCTTTTATACAGTTCATTTCTGACATTCTGAGTATAAACTTAACAAAATTAAATCCTGTTTGAACTAGTGCCATGGTTCAGTGAAGAGACTATTTCAAAATCCCAGGAGGTCATGTTTAATAGATGTTATTAATAAATCTCGAGAAACAAGTGAGGCATATTTTGGTATAAGGGAGGGCTAATGTGTAGCAAGTCAGCTGATGGATGCTGGAAGTCATTGTGAGTTCAACAATAAAATATCAGTCCATGTCATTTTGTTCAAAACTCCTTGAAAGCAGAGTGTGTTTCATTTGTCATTGGATCCCACACCTAACACCAAACTTAACATGGATAAGGCCTCAGTAGATGCCATTCAATGAATTAATACCTATATGCTAAATTCAGGATGCACATTTCTATTTATGTTACTCCATAATATCAAATATCTCACTTCATTTTCAATACCTGGATGGATAATAAATGTAGTAAATATGTTCATTCAAACTTTGTCTTCATTTTCTTCTGCATAGAATTGTTGGGGTAAAAATGATATACTACTTAATATCCTTTGAAGTAATAAAATTATGTTGGGCTTCAATTTGCAGTGTTAGAAA
>CM053404.1:18592864-18611086 GCA_028644305.1 Xerus rutilus | reverse complement strand
CCTCCTGTGAACATTGTTCTTTTGGGGAACAAGCCTTCAACCTTGAAACTTTGGAGGACACTTCATATCCAGACCATAACCAATGCATAGGCAAACTAGTCAAACATCCAGCAGATGGGTCAAGAATTAATAATTATGTTCAGCAAAGTAGAGGTCATGAGCAACCATGACAAATGTAATTTCTAATGACTGGTAGTGAGTAGAGAACATTAAGAAAATAGGAGGTGAAAACAGGACGGGGAGTATAGACCACTGTGAATACACTAAGGGGCAGATCATGAACAGTGATGGAGAGGTGGGGGAGACCAAGAGTGCTCTCTTGTGTGCATAGTATAGGTACTTGTGTGTGTACATACTTTTTTAAATGTACAAAGAGTAAGCCATTGTTTCTAATTTAAAATGGGCATGTACTGAAAGCATGCCATAAGCAATCTGTGTCCAGGACAGGGAGTATCCAAATGAAAAACTTGCATTGGCTTCACAAGGCTGAAGGACCATAATTTATACATGGATGTTTAATGCTGTGAGCCTGTGCTGTGTCATGTGGAATATTTCATTGCTTTCCTCTAGAAGTAGAATTTAGAACCTTGATGATATTAGAGTTCCTGTCTCCTAAGGACCTAAGATGCTATTTGTCTGACATGAAAGCTTATCCTAATAACAGTAAAATTCACCACCAAGACTAACTAAATAAATCAGTAAATGTTGGCCAGGAAATATCCCCTAAATTCTATGCACCAGAGTATCAGACACGCGAGGAAGACAGGAGAGCCAAAAGAATGGATAGATACTACAGCCAGATTGCAGAAAGTGGAAATCTGTCTCCAACAGCAGCTAGTCATGTAACCTTAGGTGAGTATCCAAATATCTCTGGATTCAGTTTTTTAAACTACAAAATAGAAATACAACAAAAACAATTGTGCCTACCTGTAGTTTTTGTGAGTGATAAAGGAGTTAATACCCATAAAGTTCCTGGAACAACATCTAGCAGATAATAAATGTTCAATTAGGGTGAGATACACTCATTTAAATATCAGATTTGAGGAATACATTCAGAAATGGACCTCAGTTTTATCAATAAACCATCAGGTTCTAATTTCTAGATGCAATAAAAAGCCTGATTAGATAACATTAATAGAGCAGTATAATAAAGATGATAAGAGCCACTGGCATCCAAGAACATGCAATGGTTCTTGACTTGGGTCTCAAGTTGTGGAAACTGGAGTGAGACAATTATTCTAAACTTTAGTTTCCTCATGTGTAATATGAGATAATAGTACAAATTCCATCTTCTAATTCAATCATCTGTAAAGTATGAAATGGACATAACCTTAGGGATAACACACAAAGAACCAGGAATCAGATTTCAATTTTTAAACCATTAATGACACTTTGGTAAACTTATAAAATTTTAAAAATTTTAAAATTTTAAAAATTTTAAGAACCAAGTGCTCAGGAAAAACAATTTTTTTTTCTCCCCTGCATCCCGATTTTGTCTATTTTAATTTCAAGATATGGATTTATATATACAAAGAATTGATGCCTCCAAAATACAGAAATGAAATGACAAACTATTAAGTGAGAAAAATACATAATGATATAAGGTCCAATTTAGAATCTAAAGGTGATAATTTTGAGCAATTAGAGGAAAATAAAAAAAAAGAGGGAAACGATTTGGGATTAGAAGCTAGTGATGCTTCTGTATATAGTGGGCCATTACTGTTTAGATGGCATTCCTATGTGAACATTTTCTAAGATGATAGGAACCAAACAGAAATTTCATGATATTTGTGGTATCACAAAGCAGAGCTATAGGAGATAGCCCTTATAGACAGGCTACCTCATGTGAGCAGATTGATCACAATCATGGTCCCACCCATGTTTAGGACTTTGCAGTGAGTTTTGATGGTATACCTCTAGGACAGATCCATTCATTTATGACAAAATAAAATTCAACATTTTATAAAAAGCTGGTATTCTTGTTTATTTTCCTTCCTCTCTTCCTCTCTCCATTCTTTACTTTTCTTTTATTTTTCTATATATTTTGTTTACATCAGCGTAACTGTTTTTTCGAGCTTTAAGTGATTTTCCAAAATAAATCCTACCTATATTTTGTTAGGGTAGAGCAGTTTAATTGAAGTTATGGATTATTTGAGACCCTAAGTCTCATGGAGGCCTGGGTAGAAAGTATCTGATAGACCTTCACATTTCATCAGTGGACAGGTGGTAGATGTCTACATTTAAATAAGAGACTTTACTCTTAGGAATATATTTCCAGCCATATAATGACATGTACATAGTATAAACAGAAATGCTGCCTTTGAGATAGTGGCTATGATGCACATTAGAGAAAGTTTGCCTTAGTGATACTGGGCTACAATGAATAGGGTGAATATTAACAAACAAATTGAATCTCATTATAAAAAAATTATACTTTTCATACATTCAACAATATTATGATCCCACTGTGTTCATGTCAGGTACTTTATTACCTATTAAAGACATAGAAAAGAATAAAATTTAGTTCTTGATTTTAAGATAAAAGGACAAACAGGTCAACCTGTCACAAAATTATTTCTTTGAGCTCTGTATCTTTACTGGAATTTGAAGAAAATTAAAAATTATGGGATGTCTTACAAGAAAATATACTTATTTGTATTTGTACTGAGATTCTAATACATTACATGAAGTTTCTTACTAAGTATATATAAATTACACTGCAGAAGTTTGGCCATAGAAATATGTTTAGGGAATAATAAAGAAGTGTTCCTAATACCTTAGAGTAAGCAAAGTTCCCTAGGGAGATCTGCTCAGATGGACCTTAAAGTAGGACTAGGAATTAGCCTAACATAGAAGAGCAGAACAAACATAACTTGTATGCATGGTCATAATGATCACAGATGCAAAATTTAAGAACAGCATGACAGACAAATAAGCTGGAGGATGACAGACCAGTGCTTAGCAGGGACCAGGCTAAGTCACAGTAGACTTGTTCATTATGGGGTACTGTTCATATTATTTTAATCAGTTTATTTTATAAACAGAATATGAAAATCATAATTTATCTTGTTAAATTGGTATATGTTGTTGAGAAGCACTATGCTTATGGCACAAAAATGTTATTTGTGGAGTGCTAGGATGAATTTTGCAAATAGACAACAATGTTGACCATGCAGTATACTTTTGAAAGGGCTTTGATTATGAGCTCTGGGGACACTCAGAAGCTCTAGTTGTAAGTCAGGGGAAAGATGATGAAGACCCAAGGTATGCTATAACTTTGACCTCTCTTTTAATCATATAGGTAGGACCTCTTTCTTTTAATACTTATTTTTCTAAAGAGATTACTTCTTCAGTTCTCTTTAATTGTCAGACCTAAATGTGAGAGCTGAATCCTCATATGATTGGCATTAAGGCTCCTGCTTGAGGCCAAACTTCTGTTGTTAACCATGACAGGAATCAATAACTGGAAAACCTATTAATTTCAATTCTAGTGTAAAATAGAATAAATTATAAGCAGGATTGGAAAAAAATAATAAATTTTATAATCATTATATTTAATGAGTAGACCTAGTTTAGGTAACATTATCTAATCAAGTAATAAACATGTTGTAACAAATTTTTAAATTGAATTCTCCTAATGGATAAAGTTGAGTTTATTCTTTGAAAAGTCTGTTTTATGTACCAGTACTATCACCTGTCTTAAGGGAATCTGACTTCACATTTCCATCTACCTTTTCTTTAGATATGTTTAAGCATTTCTAATTCCAGAAGAAAACCCAACAGAGGCTCAATATACAGTTTCCCCTGCCTGACTAGTCTATCCCCACACTATGCTTGATGTAGCCCTCTTAAAATATATTGCATTTAAAATATGATGATACTTTGTTGAATTCAGAAGCTGAACTCTTAAATAGTTGATTAACAAATCTATTACCCCGAGGTTCCACTTTCAAATCCCACTGTGATGATTACTGAAATACATCATGTCACATAAGAAATAAATGACATATTCTTGAAATTTAAACATAAACTGATTTTTTGAATATACTATATTTTTGATGAACTCTGAAGATGTTGTGAAACAGCCTTTAGGGAAAATAAATGATCTCTTCCAAATTTATATAAATAATAAATTATTTTAAAAGAGGATTTTTTTTATGAAGCTACCCACCAATACCATTTTGTCAAGGGAAGATGGCCTGTGCTTGTAGATTTCTACTCACAGTAGTGAGAAATTGAAGAATTTGGATCTGTTAAGAATGGGTTCTTGGAAAGTTTTTATCTAATCTCATTTTTACATCAGTCCCTTTCACATTACTCTCTTCAATGGCCTACACAATGATTTCTTAAAGCCATAAAGTTAAAATAGTTCTTGAATATTAAAGTAGTAGTTCTGCCATATAATATAAGTCTCTATCCTGAATAATGTTCTCTCTCCTGTCATTTTATATATGAATCAGAATAAGAAGTTAATTAGAACGTATCCAGAGACTATGACAGGACTGACAAGGAAACTTTCTCCTCCATGGAACCATTAATGGGATAAAACAATATTTAGCTTAAGGAAGAGAAGCTTCAATACAGACATAATAGCTCTTCACAAATATCTGAAGGGTTGTTCTGTAGGAAGAAGAGAAAGCTGATGCTAATGCTTCAGAAACTGGAACCCACATGTAGGAGTCAGAAAAAGAGATTTAAACTTTAAAAAATTAACCACTAGAGTTACTCTAAATGTGAATAGACTACTTGTTAAACACCGAGCATGTCATCACCGGACATGTCCAAAGTAAGCTGAGTAGAGTCTGTGCATGTAGCCGATTAGTGCACTGGTCCTAATACTTCAGAGCTCCTTTTCTCAAGGCATAGAGTTTTTATCTCCCATTAAACACTAACTCTGGCATTGGTCATATGAACTGACTTACCCAACAGAATCTTAGTAAACAGATACTTGAAAGGACTTCAGCAATAGGGCTGAGCTTGTCTTGTGGCTTTTGGAGCCCCCTACTCTGTGAACAAAGCCAGACTATTCTGATAGATATGAAATAACTATGCAGAAGAGATAAGCCATCCTAACTGTAAGACCTCTACTCTCACCAATACAGAGGGCCAGCTGAACTCATATAGGGCAAAAGGGCATGGTTGAGGCCAGGAAGCAATAACTTCATGGAGAAGCAAAAACCAATTTTCCAATCTATAGAAATGAGAGTTAAATCGATGGTCCTTTCTTTAAGTCACAGGGGTTCAAATTGTTTGTTATACAGCAATAAGAAATAATAAATATATGCAAATAAAATTAACCATGCAAATCTGTATGATACTTGCATAAATGGTAGAGACAAAAAATTGAAATCATCTTCAGAATGGAAGAGGCCATGGAGCCCTGTGGTTGTTAGAGCAAAAGAGCATAAATCAGGGCTTGAGGGTGGGCAGACAGTGAACAGAATGTGTAGAATGTTAAACAGTAAGGAATGATATGAATGGTGGACCCAGTAGTTCCTGGATTTCAAGAGCAAAAGTCAACTTTAGTTAAAGTAAAGAGAAATTTATTGGAAGGATATTGGAAGTAGTTCAGAAATTCAAAGGAGAAACTGAACAAACAGATTGCTAAAATATAGTAACAGGATAACTATGCTCTCAGAGGCATGCAGTGAAGAACATTCCCTTCAGAGCACCACACACCCTGTGTGTTAGCTCCCACCAGTTTCTCCAAAACCTGCATTCATGTAATTTCCCAAGGTTTAAAACTCCTGAAAGAAGAGTTCTGACATACCTATAACCATCTCTTATTCAACCCTAGCAGGGGCAGGAAAGGCAGCTCAATGACTGCGCCTGCAGAGGCAGACCTAAGGGAGAGGGGGCTCCAGAGAAATTCAAGACATTGTTACCAAAGGAAGGAAGAAGGGATACTCAGCAGGTGAGGTGGCTGCTGTTTACTAGACATGGTCAATTACAGGTAAGTAACTATTAAGTCATATACTAATGAATAACATATGCTCAAAGCTCTTCTACATTTTTGAAATATTAATTCGACCTTAGGAAGATAGGTACTAGTAAACTTATTTTACAAAAATGAGAAGAAAAGTTAAGTGATAGAATTATTAAGTGGTAGAGCTTGGCCATGAATCCAGTTTGCTCAACACCAGAAACTACCATCACAAAACTCAAATCTATGCTGCCTTTCAAATACAAATAATTTGTGCAAGGAAGTAAAGTAGACCAGTCAGCCTGAAAATAAAAATGGTACAGGAGACAAAGAAGAAGTAGAAATGTAAGGATTATTCCATTATATGATTTTCATCTGTTTATGGAAAAGATTTTCTAAATAATTTATTTATATATTAGAAGCATGCCAACAACCTCTATCTCTACTTCATCAAATCCTGGAGGGCTACACACACACACACACACACACACCTAGGTACATACCATATAGAGAGTTTGGTGTCCTTTTCACTGTCTACTATTATCTTCTTTTTCAAACTATAGGGGATTGAATGCTTACAGATAATCAAAATATTTCATCTCATGAGCATTCAAAGATTAGAACATCTATAACACATTAGACTAAAGACCTGCCAATTTTTATATTTCATCACAATATTGAACAGTCACATAAACGAAGCTTAGTCCAACATAGCAGGTAGTTAGTAGCCAATGGCATAATCAAATACCACACTGCATTTGTGTTGAAAACTGGCCATTGCACAGAGAGACTCAGTCTTGATAGACAAAGACTATATAGTCTTTTATACAGGAGATTTCACAATGGCAGTGAGAGTAACACAGAGAGATTGTGGTAATAATTGGGATTAGTTAATCTAAGACATATGCTAAATGATATCAAATAAGAAATTTTTATTGGATTCAACTCCAGAATGAATAAATGTCTGACCACAGAGCTAATGTAAAAATTAGATTTCCCCTAACCATTGAAAAGATCGATGATCTATTAACTCACTCTAGGCAGCATTAAGCTTTCATTATAACTTGTAACCTGCACTTTGGATGTTGTACTGCCAAAGTCTCACTCTGAATAAAAAAGTTATTTTTAACATGGACAGTATTGATATCTTTTTCCCTGATTGAAAACATAATATTGCATCAAAATGACTTTGTCCTTTATCTCAAATGCCATCCCAGTTTTCTGTATTTTCAATATCTTTACAAAGTAAATAACTATAATCAGCTTTTTTATCATTTTGTAGTCCAAAACCTCAGAACAAACTTAGATGATCTTTACTAAATCTCCACATTTTAAGATGAAAAATTATAAAACCTTTCATGGTAAAACACATTTTTGAAGCTTTTTTCATGC
This sequence comes from Xerus rutilus, assembly GCA_028644305.1. Classification (NCBI taxonomy): domain Eukaryota; kingdom Metazoa; phylum Chordata; class Mammalia; order Rodentia; family Sciuridae; genus Xerus; species Xerus rutilus. The sequence continues at coordinate 18,603,771 of CM053404.1, read as the reverse complement.
CAGGGCAAATTGTTCCATTATCCTCTTCTCCATCTACATGCAACATCAGAAGCAAAGATAGCAAGGGTCCACAAAGTCAAGCTACTGCAGGATTGCAGGGGAGCTGAAATTGGGCTAGTTTATGGATGGCAGTATTATGTTAAATTTTGTATTACAAAATGATATAAAATTTATTTATAAAAATAAATGTGGAGAATGCTTAAATGCCAATATAATAACCACTTATATTCCTCAAATAATATTTTCTTCTTGTGACAAACTTTATGGTGGCAAGAAATAACTCTTGTCAGTAAAAGAAAAATATGAATTGCAGGATATTACTCAAGCCAGCAGACAAACATCAGGGAGACAACTTAATCTGGGCATAGTTTTTTATAATGCTTAAGATGCAAATCATTTCCACAATTTTACCTAAATTTCCCATCCTGAAATTAAAACCAACTCCAAAGAACAGTGGAAGAAGAGAAGTTGAATTAGAAATTGGACTTGCAGGGGCTGGGATTGTAGTTCAACAATAGAGCACTTGTCTTGCATGCGTGAGGCACTGGATTCGATCCTCAGCACCACATAAAAATAAATAAAATAGCCGGGCGCAGTGGCTCAAGCCTGTAATCCCAGCACTTAGGGAGGCTGAAACAGGAGAATCGCGAGTTCAAAGCCAGCCTCAGCAATGGCGAGATGCTAAGCAACTCAGTGAGACCCTGTCTCTACATAAAACACAAAATAGGGCTGGGGATGTGGCTCAGTGGTCGAGTACCCCTGAGTTCAATCCCCAGTCCCAAAAATTAAATAAATAAATAAATAAATAAATAAATAAATAAATAAATAAATAAAATAAAGATATTGTGTCCATCTGCAACTAAGAAAATATTTAAAAAAAAGAAATTGGACTTGCAAAGGGAGAGATAAAAGCTTTCAAAAGGTCTTTTTCAGGAAACCAGGATAAAATAAAGTAAAAGTAAATAAAGAGAGGTAAGTTAAAGCCAGAAGCAGATGATCTGTGACATTTGGATAAATAAATGTTTAATTGTCTATGAGAGAGCTCATAAAGCCAACAAGCTAATTAACAAATATTACAAGTAGAAAACATTCAAGCTTTGAAATCAATAAGTCTTCTTGAGGCATTTCACAATATAGAGGCAAAAGGAAAATTATAATCTACATCAAAAAATTCCTGCACAGCAGACATATTTAGTCATTTTTCATCTCTGATTAATCAAATAGTAAGCCTGTCAATGTACCAGACACTATAGTAAATATTTAAAGTTCAAAATTTTTTTTTTAAAATCCTAAATTTCTAGTTTGGGTGAGAATAGTGAAACAGGTATTGGACTAGCTGCTCCAGAAAACAAGAATGAAAAATTCCAGGGTAAATGAAGACACTGAAATACAATCAAGAGCAGACAGATATTTAAATGTTATCACCTTTGAAAGAAGGATAGAGGTATGACTCTTCTGGGGGTGGAGTGGACATCCAGGGTTAAAAATCAAATGTATTTTAATTTGAAGATGTAAGGAATGCAAATTTGAAATGGGAGTAGGGGTGAATTTCACAAAATTCCACGCAGAAAATAGACTATTTTCTACAGGTTTAAAGCAACCACACCAGAGCACAGTTTACTAAATCCACTGAAAACTAGTCATAAAAAGAATATTGTAAAGGCAATCAGAAGAAAATAATTTGTTTACTTTATGCATATGAGAAAAAATAGTAAGAATGATGGTTGAATTCTCAGTAGAAATCATGGAAGCTAAGAAAAAATGAAATAACTTCTTTAAAAAAAGGAATGTAGGTATCAAACTAAACTTCCATACCCAACAAAGAAGTCTGTAAAAAAATTTAAAAAATATATTTCTGGTAAATAAAATCATCTCAGATAATCATCACCAGACTAATGTGTACTACACAGGACATGCTAAAGCAATTTTATTAGGCAGAAGAGAAAGAATATAGAAAGGGAGTTTGAATCTACAAGAAGTAGTAAAGATAACTGGAAATTTTAGCATCATAATATTTTATTCTTTCCTCTATCCCTAAAGGTTTAAAAAGCAACAGGTTTTTTATAGAAAAATTAAAAGAATATACTTGGGATTCATAGCAAAGATAGAAGTAAAAGTTATGGTAATGCTATAGAAGATGTAAGGAGATTCTAAATAGATTATACTGTTTTAAGATTCTCTCATAGTATGAAGAGGGGTGTAATGTTAATTTAAGATAGATTAATTAGGAACACATGCTGAAACCACTAAAGCAACAATATCAATGCACAGAGAGGGATAGATTAAATGTCAGTTATATAAGTACAATTAAACACCAAACAAGAGCAATGATAATATTAAACATAAAAGGAAGGAGGAGGAAAGAAATCAACAAGAGTAGTTACCGATGCAAATAACAAAATATTGGTTTAAAGCTACCCGTACTAGCAACTATATTAAATATAAATGGACTATTTAATGATATTAATAATGATCCGTATTTGTTATATTTTTCACATATGGAAGCAAAATAAGCTTAAAAGTAAGAGGATAAGAAAATATATTCTATTTAACTCTGAAGAGTGATAATAAAACATACCTTTCAAAATGAAAGGAAAAATTGATAAAGAAGTTATGACTATCCTACATTTTTAATGATTAAGCAAGATGGTTTTAAAATAGAGGGCAAAACAACTAAATTAAATAGACAAATTTCACAATCCCAATCGGAATATAAGTGGTTACAATCGCCTTGGGGAATTCTGACAGTTCCTTACAAAGTTAAACTCACACTTTTCCTATCACTCAATGATTCTACTTCTGGAGATTTAAACACCAAAAAGAAAACTTCCAGGTTTATAAAGTATATTGTATATATATGCTGATGCCTTATTCATAATAGCCCCAAAGTGGACCCAATCTAAAAGTTTATCAACAGGAAAATAGTTAAACAAAAAATTTATATCCTACAGTGAAATGTACTCACTGATAAAAGGAATGTGAATGGAATTAAGTACTAAAACTGGCAACAAGTATCTCAACATTCGTATACTAAAGAAACTAAAGTGTGCATATTGTGTGAATTGATTTAGACGAAGTTTAAGAACAGGAAACACTAATCTACATTTATAGTGTAAGTAGGACAAAGAAAATTTCTGTCATAATAGGAAAAAAAGGGTATATATTAATTGTGGTGGTGGTTGCTGTCAAAGCTAAATGCACATTTCATTATATTTAAATTATGCCTCAATTAAAAAAATAGGTGGCTAATTGCTACAGTGCCTAGTCTGCCTCCAAAGATTGTGCTGCCTTTTTTGCTGGTATGCAGTGGTATTTCAGTTGTGTATGTGACTAAAGGATTTGAGTGTCACCTTGCCCTGTGTTATGAAGAGTGCATGAGATTTTAAAGAACATTGAAGCTGTTTTCATTTTCATTGTGAGTAAATCTAAATTCTAGTTGTCATTATACACACACACACAAAAGGGAATTCCTTAATACTGTTACATTGGATTACCTTTGGACTTTCATATCTTCTCTCCTGGCTGTTTTTTCCCCCTTCATTTTCAATTAAAATGTTCATTCTGTAATATTATTTTAGCAATACAATATTTTATTTATTATTCAAAAGTTCCATTGTGGGGTTGGGAAGTATCCCTTGCTCAAGAAGTAGCAGTCCACATATGAGCCCTTCTAAGACTGAGGCAGGAGTGGTCCAGATTCTGGATGGAGAAGCCCACCACAGAAGAGGCTGGAGAAATCATGGAATGAGAAAACAGCAAAACTAAGTGTAGGTGCAGCACAGCGATTGGACTGATGATGCACAATGTAGGCTAGCGTCAACACACCACGCTCTCCACGTGTCTCTTGGTGCAAAGTCAATGCCTTTACAAGACGTGGCCCAAGCCACTTTCTCTGACCAGGCTCACACTGCTTTCTGCTTAGGTTACTCCACAGGCGTACAAGCCTCCTCATCCCTCAAACTACTTGCTTTTCCTAGACTCCTTTCCTACAATATCTTCAGGGTTTAATTCCTCATCTATCTAAGTTCTTTCTTAAATATTACCTTTGATGGGGCCTGTCTTTATCTCATCCTTTAAAAAGACAATGACTCGGGGCTGGGGTTATGGCGCAGTGGTAGCGTGCTTGCCTAGCACGCGGGAGGCACTGGGTTCGATCCTCAGCACCACATAAAAATAAAATAAAGCTATTGTGTCCACCTACAACTAAAAAATAAATATTAAAAAAAAAGACAATGACTCATTGTTTTCATTATTATGGAGAAAATTTAAAGGGATATTCAACAAACAGTGCTCATGAACACTTTGGGAACATCTCATATTGAGAAAATAGTGCTGGTATCTGTACAATGCAAATATTATTTAAAATATTTAAGTGATATTTTCATCCATTTTGATCTGCAGAAAATCATCATCCTCATTCATCATTGAAGCTGAGTGATTTAGTAATGGTCATCTTCCAAAAAGAGCTCAACACAAAATAATCTTTTGGAATCCTTCTTATCTTTTTATTATCTTTTCTATTATCTTATTTTTCTATGATTTTCTATAATATTTGGGAGAGTTTAGCTTTCCTGCAGTTAGTATTATTACAGATAGCATTTGCAATACTTACTAATTAACTATATTAAATGCTTACAGCTACTTCTGTGTTATTCAAATTCTTTATATGCTGTTAATGCTCTCATGAAACAGTTTTTGAGCTACTATAAGTATAATAAGAACATTTTTACTTTGGATATTGTTTATCTTATGGTAAAAAAGAAAAAAGACCTTAAAGTTGCAAACTTGAGATTAAATCCACTTCTTTTCTTTACAAGGTGTGTGGCCTTAAGCACTTTATTTAATTATGAGTCTTTGGGTAAACCTGATTGGGGGTGATGAAAATAGTACTTTTAATATGACAATTAAATAAGATCATGTATAGGATATATAGCGTCTCAAGACAATGCTTGGAAGAAGAGGCAATCATGACATTACTGATAATACTTAAAATTTATGGAGCACTTACTATATTTCAAACATTCTCATAAGTACCTCGTATGTATTCTCTCATTTATCCCATGGAACAATCTGGTAAAGCAGGAATTACTATCCACATTTCACATGTGAGAAAAATCAAGAATCCATGGGGTAAGGAGATTGTTCCAAATCACTGTGCTTGGAAGCAAGGAAAAAGAATTTTTTTTAAACGTTTATTTTTTAGTTGTAGGCAGACAGAATATCTTTATATTATTTTTATATGGTGCTGAGGATCAAACCCAGTGCCTCACGCATGCCAGGCGAGCATGCTACCACTGCGCCATAACCCCAGCCCCAGAAAAAAGAATTTTAATTTGAGCAGTTTTGCAACCAGGGGTGGGAGGAGTAACCCTACTTCACACTGGACTTGGTGCCTCACGCAGGATTATACTGCTCCCCTCTTCATTGCCCTCATTCTAGAAAGCCCTGCACTGTCTTGAATTCCAGGCATTAAACAAAACATTGCCACTTCACCTTTTAGTTTTTATTATATTTTTTAAGATGCTGAGAAAGTTCATCTTTTCTCCATTTTTCCTTTGTCACCTTCCCCAAGCTGTTGACATTTCACTCCCTTACAGGAGGAGGCTGGGCTTCTGGTTTCTAAATTCAGTTCACTCTAGCTCCACAATAAAGAAACAAAACCTTGTGAAAAGTGCGTTTGTGGTTTCTGTGGTTACAGCAGCAGTCACATATGTAGGCTGGCATGAAATCCAAGCCAGGGGGACAATGATAGGGGCCTGAAGTATAATGCAGGATGAGAATCCAATATATAGACAGAGAAAAGGATCTCTGAAACACAAATGCATTCTCCTGCTTGTGTGTCCAAGGAATCACTAAATACAACAGGGGAAAGTCAGTCCCTGCAAGAGTTAAATGTGTGAACACTGCCCAAGGAAACTGACCCCTCTCTGTTGACTGGAGATGTCAGAGGGACATGGAAGTCAACTCTTCTCTATACGTATGGCAAGCATCTGCTTTTCCTGAAAGGTATGTATAGGTGTTTAAAGCTACCCACAACAAAATAATTAAGTTCTCCACAGTCTGAACTTGGCTAAAAAAAAAAGAAAGACCAAAAAATATAGGTGACAGACAGCTTCAGTCCCAAGCAGAAGAGTGACACTAATAGCAAAATATATTAAGCTCTCACTGGAAAGTAGTCACTATGTGATTATCTATTTATCCATCTATATCTATGATCCTATACAATCCCCTGACAGCTCTATGAGTAGTTTCGTTTCCTACATGATGGGGATTAGGCTTGAAATAGATTTAAGGTTACCCAGCTATTTAATTTAAAGACAGAATTTGAACCTAAGTCTGTATTATTTCTAAGTCCCCTCTCCTAATTACCATGCTCTCCTTGTTAGGAATATATCACTCTAGTTCTTGGACTTTTTGCCTGAGCCCTCCTTGCATCAGCCATACCTACCACCTGAAAAAGAATATTCCATTCAGCTCTTTTCAGGAATCTGCTAATCATGACCACATAAAGGATAGTTATGGCCTATTAAATATACATCATATCCTTCTTTGCCAGAAATGGGACTCCATTTAAACAAGCAATTGAGCTTTATTGTTATTTTATTCCTAAGTTCCCTCCACCAACTCCTTTCCCTAAAGCAATAAGGCAGATATCACATTAGAAGAGTATATGAAAATACCTGAGTTGTTAAGAGAACTTAACAGGAAATAGGCATAAAGTTCCTCTTATAAATTTCTCTCCCTTTTTGGTGAACTTTCTTCCGGGAATAAGGTGGATCTGATTTGGGATTTGAACTTGTAAAAATATAATTGTGTTGGTTATATGAATGGTAACTACAAATGCACCATTCCGTCTAGAAGTTTGGGAGAGTGGATTGTTGGCCAAGGCATCTGTATATTGTGACTATTCTTGATAACTGGAGACAATTTACCTGGTTATGTGTCATTTCATCTCCTATAAACCATGAAATACTTTAGAGATATTTACCATTTGGGGACTTTTCTTAACAAGCCCAGGACTAATCTTGTCACCATCAGCTACTTATTTTTAACTCATCACTGAACTAGATTCCTCAAAAAGGGAGGCTGGTTTGCTCAAAGTGAGAGAAAAATGAACACTGGGTCCTGTTCGATAGGAAGTGAAGAATGTCTTTGAGATGATTCAGGTAACTCCTTCCCTGCACAAGTAAAACCAACCAGTAAGGTTCTTTACTGATAACACAGTCTAAACTATCAGGTTGTGCAAGGTGTGTAAAATGCCAAAGAAATGCTACCTCCTCTTTCTCTGACTTACCCATGGATATGAACATTATGTTCTTTCCATCTGAAACTGGGGACTTTTACAAATTGCATAATTATTAACCACTGAAAACAAGGCCTTTGTATACATACCTCTATTATTACTTTTATGTGCATTCCAAAAATATTGATTCCTTCACATTAAAATACCATACTCAATTTTTATCCAAAATGGATAAAATCACTCATATTTCTGCGTTATGTGAAACTTTTAGGCATAAGGGATCTCATTTCATTCATAAGTTGTGTGTCTCCAAAGTGGGTAATTTAATGTATGTATGTGTATTACTAAGTAGATAAATTATTTGTTGAAAATTAATGGTTGAAATTGACAGGGAGTTGAAATATCTAATAACCATTTTCAGGAAAGATATCAAGGAGTAAATCCCCTCCCAGGATTCTCTGAGGCCCATTGCAATATAGTTTTATTGGGAGAAAATTCATATTTGAAATACCTAAATTAGAGCATGTTGCTTAAAATCTCAAGCATATTGACCCATGACATCTTCTGAGACCCAGATGGGCAGATCATCTCATTTTATAGAAACTCATGAACAGCTGTCAGCAATAATTTCTAATGGCTCCATTTGATTCTGACACATGATATCCTGACCCCATCATCTGGGTCCATCTGTGAGAATGGCAGAAAGATCAAGAAAGGTGGCCAAACCCAGACCATCAGCTGCCTGGCACAGGTAAGAGGAGTGGATGGGTGGAGTGGAGCTGGCAGCATGCTGCTGCTACCAGGCCAAGATGTTCCATGGAAGTGGCTTGACCACCTCTCAGATCTGCCCTCTGCATTTACTAACACTCAGGGACAAAAAAAGTGGTACAAAATGAATTTTGGTGAACTCTATGAAATAAAAAATAATTTAAAAGGCCTAAAAGTATATTGGATGGGATTAAGAACTCAAGGATTTAAAAAAAAAAAACATTTAAAAATAATTATAAACATAAAGTACTAAAGATAAATGATAATGCCAAGTTATAAAATATTTTCATTTGTAGTTGACAAAATAGAGGTTGGTTGACATTTATTACTCATAAATGCATTAAAACCTCTATCCCCTTACTTTTACCAAAGCTAGCCCCAAGAAGGTAGAGAATAGCTGCTTTGTCCAAGTTAAGTATTTCAGCATCTAGAAAAATGCCTGAAACATACCAGCCATTTTGTAAGTTTATGAGAGTAAATCTCAGATTTTTTGTTCCCCTGTAACACTTTTTAAAAAATTTTTTCTAATTAGTTATACCTGACAGTAGTATGCATTTTGACGCATCATACATAAATGGAATATAACTTCTCCTTCTTCTGGTTGTACATGATGTAGATTCACTTCAGTTATGTAATGATACGTACAGGGTAATAATGCTCAATTCATTCTACTCTCCTTCCTACCCTCATTCTCTCTCCCCTCCTTTCACTCCCCTCTGCCTAATCCAAAGTCCTCTATTCTTCTCCAAGTCCCCACACCCTTATTGTGAATTAGCATCCGCATATCAGAGAAAACATTCAGCCTTTGGTTTGGGGGATTGGCTTATTTCACTTAGCATGATATTCTTCAGCTCCATCCATTTACCTGCAAATGCCCTAATTTCATTCTTCTGAAAGGCTGAGTAATATTCCATTCTGCATAAATGCCACATTTTCTTTATACATTCATCTGTTGAAGGGCATTTAGGTTGGTTCCATAGTTCGGCTATTGTGAATTGAGCTGCTATAAAGATTGATGTGGCCAAGTCCCTGTAGTATGCTGATTGTACATCTTTTGTGTATAAACAGAGGAGTGGGATTGCTGGGTCAAATAGTGGTTCCATTGCAAGTTTGCTGAAGAATCTCCATACTGCTTTCCATAGTAATTGCACCAATTCGCAGCCCCACAAGCAATATACCTTTTCCCCCCACATCCTTGCCAACATTTATTGTTGCCTGTATCCTTGATAATTGCCATTCTGACTGGAGTGAGATGAAATCTTAGTTTCTATTTGCAGTTCTCTAATTGCTGGAGATGTCAAACATTTTTTCATATACTTGTTGACCAATTTTATTTCTTCTTCTGTGAAGTGCCTATTCAGTTCCTTAGTCCATTTATTGACTGGGTTATTTGCTTTCTTGGTATGTTTTTTGAGTTTTTTGTTAAACCTATACATATACATTTTTAGACATAGATGGACACATTTATTTATTTATTTATTTATTTATTTGACCCTTAGGTATATATGCAAAGGAATTGACCATGATGATTCACACTGATAATTATCCGCCACTATCATCAACAGAATTTTCATAGCAGCTGAATGATGGAAACAACTCAAGTGTTCATCAGCAAAAGAATGAAAACAGAAAAACAGATATATGATATGGAGACACAAAGGGAAATTAATCAAACTTAAACATGAAATTCTGAAGCATGCTTTGATATCCCTGAACCTTGAAATATTGAACTAAAGTAACATAAATCAGACACAAAATAACACGTATTGTTTGATTCCAATTATATAAGGTACCCAGAATAAGACAGAGTAGGGTAGAGGTCCCGAGAGTGGAGGGGAGGAGAACCGAATATCATTGTTGAATGGTTGCAGTTTCCATTTGAGAAGAGGAAAAGTGTTCTGGAAGCAAGCAGTGGTAATGCTGTGCTTCACTGTTAGTGTACTTTACACCCCTGGACTGTGAAACTCAGTATGGATAAAAGGTCAGGTTTCAGGCTGAGTGTGTTTTACCACAATAATCAGTATGAAAATGGAGCTCATAATCCAGAACAACAACAAAAGAAGTAGTGGACAGAGCTTTGTTGCCTACCCAGTCTCTCCCTTTTCACAAGTCTCAGCTTTTCCACAGAAGGATAAATGGAAATGAGGATAATGTCATTCAAATCACCCACAATGATTGAGAGATTTGTGACACAGGGCTAAGACAATCAGATGGTGGAATTGCTCTGATTATGTTAAAATTTAGAAATTTTTGCTGATATTTTAAGAGGTGAAACTCTACTGCTGCCCTGGTGTGAGTGGGAAAGAACGTGCCTAATGTGCTCCTGGCAAGAACTTGGCAACCTTGACCAAAGCTTCCTGAAAGTTAATCCAATGCAGGGGGAAGAGCGCAGTTTAGCAAGAAAAACCCCAGAATACAAGGGAGCTAGTGTCTTCACTGACTGTTATGGGAATCCTGCCCTACCTCCGGTCTTGTTTAAACCACTTTGAGATGTTTTTCTATTGTTTTCAACCCAAATAATTCTGTTAGAAACCAGAAATATATATGAGGCTTTTATACTTGCTTATTTCATTCATGTAATAATAATATTTGGAAAAAAAATATCTTCACAAAAAATGTTTTCTCATACAATAAATCCATAATTCCATGAGCCATCATCTAAGGCCCAAATTGCCCTTTTATTGGCCTCAGAGAGCTTTCATAACCTTAGGTCAATAAACAAAGTAATTTATAAAATGGGATTGGATTATCATAGAATTGCTTTACAGCAACTCCACGTTCACATGCTGAACATTTTCATCATTAATCAGGTTATTTCCTATCAAAATAAATTTTGCTTCCTATTCTTCCTCACAATCAACTTTGATTGATCTCCTATGGTGTTAGCAAAGGAATT
>CM053404.1:18571600-18592364 GCA_028644305.1 Xerus rutilus | reverse complement strand
CACCAATAACAGAACACTCAAAACTTAAGCAGAGCCCTACTACAAGAGTAGTCATGTCATAACATTACTGAAATTTCTTTACAGAAAAATGCTTGGAAACAAATATTTCCTGAGAATTTGTTTTCATGGTGAGGAGCTTAGTACAAGACAGCGTTGCAGAGACAAAAATATGGCCTGTGCAATCAGACAACCCTCAATTAAGATTTGACTTTGGCCCCTTCTGAGTTTGCAACCTTGGAAGTCATTTAATCTTTCCCAGCCCTGCCGGGTTGCTGCCAGTATTGGATTAAGTGTAAAATACCTAGCAGAATCCATAGTACCCAATAGTCAATAATTACTCAGAGAAAACAGCAGGACTTTGAGGATCTGACAGGAAGAAAGGGCACAATGCTGGGGGAAGAGGACCGTAGAAGTAAAGTTTGTCTGATTAAATCTCACTCAGTTTCAATGTCACACTATGATAATGACATTCACTGCCAACATCATTTTAATTTTTAATTGCCCAGATCAGGGATTTGCTGTGATGGACCCTGCCAGGTGCTGTTAGATGGAAATGTTATTCAGAGACAGCAATGGACTCATTGAGTTTCTATTGCTAAATTAGAAGTGTAAGAATCCTTTTTTTCCCTTCAACAGAAGACAATCGGTTATCCAAGAGTTGATGAGAAGATGCCAATGGCTAAACACAGTTCAGCAAGTACACACTCTAATCCATTATCAATTCAAAAATTAGGATTAAAGTTAAAGAAAAAGAGCAAAATTTAACAAGAGGAAAAAATGGTTTCTAAAACTGTTACTTGAACATTAGATAATAGCACAGTGATTAAGGGTTTGGATGTTGTAGTCAGGTAGATGTGAATCAAGCACCCACCACTTGCTATCTTTTAATCTTAAGAAATTTGTGAACCTGAATTTCACAGACCTCATCTGCAAAATGGAAGTAACTGTCAGGCGGGATCATTGTGGAAATCCAAGGGATGAATAATAGTGTTGCATGTGGACAGACATATATAAAAGCCTTAGTAACTGTTATTTTTATTCTCATTTGCATATCAATAGTGAATAATAAAGGTAAGTATAAAGAAATTTACTAACCCCCAGCTAGGAACAAAAACAATACACCATTCTGCTTAAATCTTTGATCTTTCCTATGTCGTATCTATTAATGAAAGGTTAACCCACTCCCATGTGTTTTCATTTTTATAACTAATTTAAAGCAAATATTTGAATGCCTCAATTCTTCATATTAACTTTGAAAAATGAAATATTCTCCCAAGGTGGCATTTTATTTGTAAAAATACACAAAGGAAATGTGTTTAAAATTAACATTCTAAGACCCTGTTTTCACTGGCAGAATAGCTTGACAATTACCATTGTTTGAGAAACATGATTATTCCCAAGTTGCTCATACATTTAAACAGATACTACTGCCATAAAATCAGAGAACATCTTCAGTCAAGGGTATGAAGATAAAAGATCCCTCTTGGGAGAGACGATTATTGCGCTATGTTCCTGGCTATAAAAGGGTATGCTTTAACTTTAAGAAAATGACTCCCAAAACCTGTTTACCAACTGCAATAAAAGATAAGAAACTCCAGGGTTCCATTTACCTAGAAAGATAGAAAACAAACAGAAAATGAAAAAAAAAAAAAAGTATTCTGGCCATTATTGTCAGAAACTACCTGTGGAGTGAGAAATGAAAAGGCCAGCTAGAAAATTTAACAAAAACCAGTTTGGATAGTTAAAGAAAATATCCCAAATCAGAATTACTATCTTCTTTTAGATAGCCTTACCTTGTTTTTATAAAAATTATAAATGATCTTTGCAAATTTTTGAAATGTTCAGAGTTAAGAAACAAATTTAAAAACTATGTATGATTTTACCACAATATTAGTATACTATTAATATTTTGATTATTATTCCAGGCATTGTTCTACACTGGATCTGCATGCAGCTACATGCATAAAATTTTAAACAAAGTAATATACCATATATGTTGTTTTGTGATCGGGGTATTTGTTTATTGATTTATTTGAGTACTAGAGATGGAACTCAGGGGCCCTTTACCACTGAGCTACAACCCCAATCCTTTTAATTTTTTACTTTAAGGCAGGGTCTTGCTAAATTGCTGAAGCTGGCCTTGACCTTGGGATCCTCAGGCCTCAAGGCACTGGGATTACAGGCAGGAGCCACCATGCCTGTCTCAGGGCTACTATTTAGTCATCATAGAATAATTATAGGTCTATAAATAAAGGGGCCTGAAAAATAACTTGGAAATGACCGATAAAGAAACAACAAAAAATGAAAACAAACTCACATTCACAGTCCTCCAAGAGACCTCAGAAGAGGTGGATTATAGTCTCATTCCACACAAGGACAATTCAAGGAAACATATTGGATCTAGTTTTGTATCCATTCTTTAAAAGGAAAGCCAGCACACAGAGATTTGCTGTCCCCTAAATTATGTAGCCAGCAATTGTAAAAGTCTTTGGTCAACGCGTGATTTCAAGTCCCTATTTAGTCACCAGTAAAACCTCTGATTTAAGAGAAGTCATGAGATGCTAAACTGGAGCCAAATCCATATGGGTCCAGGGGCATGAGCAAACAATCTAGAAAATGATGAAATCCAAATAGAAAACAAAAAGAATAGTTACAGAAATCAAATTTGTGAATGTTATATTTATCAATGAAAACCAGTGCCAAATGTGACTTTGGCATATAAAATATTTTAAAATACTGTTTAAAATACATACATATGGTGTCTTGGTGATTCATTTCAAATAACTAAATATGGACACACTTCTAGTTCAAAATTTCCACCTGTGGAAAACATCTTAAATGCAAGTAAATGTTTGTGAAAAAAGTTTATAATGAAAAATGGAAAACAATATAAATTGCTAAAACAGGCCATTGACTAAGTAAAATACACACATGTTGATCAAGTCAGATCAGAAACTATAAAAATAAAAGAACTTTATCTGAGGTCTTAGTAATTGCAATTTGGGAGATGGATTCAGATAGTTCTAAATCAGTTTTCCAAAGGAGGCAGGGGTAGTAGGAATTTACCAAGCCAAGAAATGCTGATTTATTACAATGCAGCAAAAAATTTCCTTGTAGGAGACCTCTATTAAAAGAGGAGAATGAATTAGAACTAGATGATAGGGGCTAGTGACGTAGAAAATGACAAATAGAATGTATATGCATAGTAAAAATGTCTATAAAACATGATTCTGATAATCTCTTGGCATGTATCGGGAGTCTCTGGATACAAGGTCATCATCTGATAATTCCAAATGTGGTCAATCTAAGGGAGAAGTTACTAATTATAACAGCCTGAGATATGCTTAAGTCCTGTTTCCTTAATCATCTCCCTACTCCATATTGAAAAGCCCTTTCAATGTGGCTCTCAACGTGATTTTCATTTTATTTCAAAAAATTTAGTAATAGTTCCCAAAAGCAAATTTCAAAATATTTAGCAGCCTTAGTTAATATTTGATGGGATATTTTAAAAGAATCATAGAGGAAGTATGATTTTGCAAAACATAGGTAAACCTAAATGAGGCAAACATTTTTTCACACAGAAAATATGTACATTTTTGAAGTTATTTTTATCATTTTCTCCATTTCCCATATTTCTATAATGAATCCATGAAGTTATATCCAGGAAAATAACCAATCTTACAGCCCCATTGTCAGGAGTGATGGTTGGGGAGCAATGTAATTTTGTCTAATAGAGCCATGTGCTCTAGATTTAATATTGTCATTTCATCTCAGTTGATAAATCAGAACGTGTTCAACTCTGAGTCAGGATCAAAGGGAGATGCCAATCTTGGTCTATTCCTCTAGCTAGAGATAATGAATATTTCAAAGGATGCACCCTTTCTGATACCTTTCTATCTAGCAATGACATCAAACAGAATTGTTTAATGTAAAGTGGATGCCCAACACCCTTTAAGATATTAGCTCCACTGAGACCAACTAAAGGCCATGGAAGGGAAGAGTTTGGTCCATGCATAAATTCCCTAATCAACAGATTCTCAAAACACAATTATTCTCTGGTTATTCCATTCTGCTGCATAAATTTCTCTGAAGTGTCTCCCACAATCATCCTCTTGATGCAGCTGGAGAGTCCTTAAGTTATCTCTCTCCTAATTATCATCAGGGGTTCTGTGTCCTAAAAATAACAGTATAGCAATACATACCTTTAACATGAATCAGGGTCTCCGTTAGTATGTACTGGACTTCAACTGAAGTTTTGGTTTGTTCCTGTGTTGTATCTTTAGGAGTTCAATAATATTACAGTCTAAATTCTTATATTATATATTACATTATATGATATTTACTTACTGTTCAATTTTATTGTTTATACTAACTAATCTTGATCATTTTAAGAAAAATTCCCATTCAGATCAGTATTATTCCTGGACAATATTTTTAGGAGACAAAGTACAATTCTCACTCTCCCCACTCTCCAATCCATTTTACACCCTTATCTCCTACCCCTACCTAAATAACCTTGCCAACTAAGCATGCTGAAATAGGAAAACTTCATAATGCACTCACTGCTTGAGAGCATCCTGAAGAAATCCTTGTCTTCTCACCTTTGTGGCATGTACTAACAGCAGTCATGTTGAACAGGATTAAGGATAAGTGCATATTGAAGAATTGTGAGGATATTAAAAAAAGAATAAGACCAATAGTGAGACACCCAGTCATTGTTCCAATATGATGATGCATTTGAAAGTCAATGTGGTTTACAGAAATATTAAGGGGACCACGTTTTGCCCTAATATAGTAAGCATGTCTAGGTATAATTTCTTGGTATAGGTTGAACATTGAAATTACTACCTCCAATATCCTTTCTGATTCACCACAATAATAGCCCTATGTAGAACAGAAAACGGGACTAAGAGTGATTATAAGAGGAAGGAGACTGATTAAGAAAGTTCCTGAGAAGAAAGCTTCTCAGTTGAGAACTAACTGCAACAAAATGAAATAAATTATCTCAATTATAAAAATATTCTGTCTGAAGCAGGAGGAATAAGAGTACAGCCAACTGTGTTCATGTGTCTTAAGGTACATGATCTTCTCATGATGTCACTGGCATTTCTACACTGAGTGTCAGGCTCCATATTCCTTCCTCTTGAATATGAACAAGTCTGAGACTCAGGCAGCTACTAAGATATGCCACGTTCAAGAAAACTTAGCGATGGAATATCTCAGAGAGAGAGCAAGAGAGAGAGAGCGCACATGGGTACATGTGTAGCTTGTACCTTTGTAGCTCTGGACTGCCATGCAATGAGTGACTACCTTAAAGCTGCCACACTGGAAAAAACATTCAGGTCCTGCATGGACATAAACATTTGTGAAGGGCCCCAGCCATCCTCAGCCCTAACAGTTTGTAGTCCTTTGCTCAGGCACCAGGCATGTGAGTGGGTAAGCAAGCCTTGAAATTAGAGACTCCATTCTGCAAGACTCTTCTTCTGAAGCCGAGTGGAGCAGAAATGTGAACCATGCACATACTGCAAGCTGGCAGGCAAATAAATGCTGTTTTCAGTAACTTGGGGTTTATTAAACTTTCTTTGTAACTGAATCATAGTGGTTTGTACAATAAGTTGGATGTTTCTGACTTTTCAAGAATTATCCCAAGTCATAGATTTGAGACAAATTTTGTAAAAAAGTGGATTCTGCCTTCTTTTATATACAAAGGATACAAGGATTTACTATCTTGTCCTAAATACATTCACAAAAGATGAATTATGTTTCCTAATAATCTTGACTTTGGAAAGAGCCTCAAGGCCTGTAGTTCATACATCACTTAGCACTTGTGCTGTGTGAGCCATACTGTGTTACCAGAATAAGAAAGAGAGAAAAAAACAAAAACAAAAAAGTCACTTTCTTCCCTGGATTATTGCATGACTGTCAGTAGACACCTAACCTATCAGAACGTGCTTCCTCACCAGAAATACAGGGATAGTAGTACCTGCCTGGCTTTCCTCCTAGTTTTGTTGTCCAAGTACGTTTCAATATCTAGCAAATATAAAATATAAGTACACATGATTTTTAGCTTTAATTCCCTCAGTAATACCTATTTAAATTATTTTCATATCTCCAAACACTTTAGAAGCAATAGGAACAATTCTTGATCATAAGTAATTGAGAACCCATTTCCTCCTTGAGAAATGTTGGCTCCATGGCCCATAGTACCTGAAGTTGACACACAAAAATGTACGCCTTTTCAAAAACTGAACAATCTCCTGAAAAAGTCCATTTTTCTTATCTGAGTTTTGTTATGTCCTGGAGTTCCCTTATGACATCTGCAGAAATAGTTATGGAAGCCATTTGGAGAAAAACAGAGGAAAAACTGGCACTGTAATGGATGACATGTCAAGAGTCCCACTGGGATTAACAAACCCACTCATTAAGAGCAGGAGGAAAGGCTTACCTAAATGAAATCAAAACTGCTCACTATCAAGTATGATAGAGTCATAGAACCCACTGTCAAAACAAGTAAGGCTTCATCTGGCATTAGTGAGTCACAGACCCAGGCCCTTGGTATATTCATCATGAGAAGCAGTTGATCCTAATGGACTGAGTGAACTGTGCTGGTTGGTGACTCACTGTCACCTTGGACAAATTACTCATGTCTCCAGAACACTGAAATTGTTGGTAAAAATGTGTAATTTTAGTTACCAACTGACCTAGAGGGCACAGTTTTATTGATGAAAGATAATGAAATATTGATTATTTTTCAAAACAAGTACATGATGAAGTTTTAGAAAAAAAATTCAAATTCATAATGTGTCTATGGATGGTTCCAGGCATAGTCTAGCCATTCTTGATGTTTGACTTCTATAGGGAGATAGCAAAATTTTCTGTTAACCATACAGGTCTTGGGGTGAGACTGTTCTATTTGGATCTAAAGTGTGCTAATACTGCCATCTAATTTTGGGTTTTAACTAGCCCCTCTAAGATTCTGTTTCTTCAACTGGTAAGTGTGGTTTATTTTGTAAAACATCTCATAGGCTTGCAGTAAATAAGATAGTTGATGTAAAATGAAAAGTCAATAAATAATTGCTATTGTTTTTTATTTCATGATTTATATAATTATAACCATATAATCTACACAATAAGTTTATACTCTCCTTTCACACCCTTTAAAATCTTATAGTTACATATAGAAATACTATAGAAGATGCAGACAATGACCAGTAACATGTGATTTGGAACTACTGTCCTTCAGTTCCCCACATCTTCCCCAGTGTCCCAGTCCTCCCCAAGTTGCTGAATTGCTTCTATAACTAAATCCTCATACCATGCCCTGGAATATTTCCCACAAAAGCTGGCCCATTAACCCTGTTTTTCAAATAGAGCCCTTCAATTTTAGAGATCTCACACAAACATTGCCCTCAAAATGTATTCAAAGGTTCCCTGTGCCCCTTAATCAAATAAGATTATTAAGTTTTCCTCTGAAAAGAACCTCTAATCCAATAGCCTCCATTGACTATATGAAATATTTCTGTAGTCTGTATATATATATATGAAAAAATGCCCTAATAATCTTAAAGTTTTGATTAATGTACAATAATGCATTTTTTGGTGTTCATAATTCTACTAGTCAATGCTGAAGATAATTTTGGCTATTATTTTCTGCCACTTAAGTTTTCTTGGGCACATAACCATGCTTCTTTCTCAGAACTCTATAATACTGCCAAGAATTCAAGAAGGGGGGTGGGGGGAACACACATAGTCTTGCCCTTAGCACTGAGTTCCTATTGGACTAAGAAGGTTGTGTGGATTCTTACCCTCACAATAGCCTGGCAACCTGGTAATTATTGTCTCAGCTTCTCAGAGTCAGAAACTGAGATCCAGAGATCTTGGCCCATGGTCAGACAACCAGCACACAGGCATGATCTGTAATGTCTGACTCCAAAGCTGGCACCATTTCTAAGTCAGAGAATAGATACTTCACTTTGTGGTAACATTATTTAAAAAAATTTTCCTCAGAGGGTAGTTGAATGTTTTTTATTTGTGTTTTTAGATATACATATATATATATATATATGATAGTAAGGTGTATTTTGACATATTATATGTACATGCAAACCATTACAGTTTTGATCCCATTTTTGTGGGTTGAACATGATGTGGAGTTACACTGGCCACATATTTATATATGAGCATTTTTAGGATATTTCAGTAATATGAGTATTAGACTCCATCTTTGGGAACTCCAGTTCAGATGGAGACTAAGCATTTGTCATTTTTAAGGAGTGATAGGTGATTATAATGGGTAATCATGGTGAAGAATCACAGCCTTGAACAATATAGTCAGTATATGTTTCAAATTTTGAAAAGAGTGTTTCAGAAAGTAAAGGTGGCTTTTTGGGGGAGGCTGGGGCTACTGAGGAGTGAATCCAGGGGCACTTAACCACTGAGCCACATCCCCAGCCCTTTTTTGTATTTTATTTAGAAACAGGGTCTCACTGAGTTACTTAGGGCCTCGCTAAGTTGCTGAGGCTGCCTTCAAACATGGGATCCTCTTGTCTCAGCCTCCCAAGCCACTGGGATTACAGGCATGCACCACCACGCCTGGCCAGAAGGTGGCATTTTAAAGCAGGCAAGAAAGGAATGAGACAATTTGCCTCTAGAGCTGGTATTGCTACCCACAAAAACTTAAGTTTTACTCAACTTGCTTCAAAGTCACAAATCAAGTTCCATCAGTCTGCACCAGATTCTGTTATATAAAAGAAAGACAAATGAAATGGATAACAGTAACTCATGTGTAGTACACATTTCAGCTTATGAGAGACTGTCATACATAATATTTGAGATTTACAACTAGGGAATGGGTGGATGAGAGGTAGTGAAGGCATTCATTCACCAATGAGAAAGCAGACGCAGAGTGGTTATATAATGTATAGAAGGTCACACTGCTAGTGAAGTACCTAGTGTCATTATGCAACTCTGACATGGTTGCTTCACATCCTTATAACTTTTTTTTTAATATTTATTTTTTAGTTGTAGGTGGACAGAATATCTTTATTTTTATGTGGTGCTGAGGATCGAACCCAGTGCCTCCCGCGTGCTAGGCGAGCACGTTACCACTGCGCCATAACCCCAGCCCCATATCCTTATAACTTTGAGTCACTGATTCTCTTCACAAATGGATGTATTTGATCAATAATTCGAAGAACAGGACAAAGGGTAAGGGAATATTTAAATTAACCATTTCCCTAAGAGGCACCATCAAAGTGCATATGACAGATGCAGCTCCACTCACATTACCCTTGTGTGCACGTGATTTGGGGGATGGGACCCAGTGCCTCACACATGCCACGCAAGTGCTCCACCTCTGAGCCACACCTCCAGCCCTCAGATTATTTTAAGTAATCCTCCAAATGTGCCGTAGCCCAAAATCCTCAAGACACTGTTTGACAAAGTTCTGGTGCCTGCAATGGATCAGGGTGAAGAGATGCATTCCTCAATATATTTCTTGTTGGGATGCCCCTTCTTAGTTTGACAGAATTAATTGTGCTTGCTTGTGTCACTATTCCAATTTCCAGAAAGACAGGATCAGTCAATCCTGGTCCCCTAAAGTCTCTTGTAATTAAGGAGAGGCATTTGACCACCCAGGAGAATAAACAAGAAAATCTCCATCAGAATTGTACTACTGATATGATGTTTTTTAGAAGTAAATAATATTGAGATCCTGTCTCAAATTAAATATAAAAAGGACCAGAGATGTAGCTCAGTGGTAAAGTACACGCTGGGTTTAATCTCTCCTCCAAAAAAGGACTAGCCAAACTCATGCAGTCAGCATACACCAAGTAACTAAAAAGATGTCAACAGAGTGACAGTACCAAGAAGTGAGCAGGGACAAATTCAGCTTTATGTGCCTTCCAAGCTTTCCCTGTTTGTGATCTCTTTTATATGCATATACCATCTATCCCCCAAATATTGTCACATTTTATGATATATGAGATGCTGTGTAACAAGCAGCTCTTACTTCAACATGAGGAACAGAGATCAGGTAATGAGATATAATCTAGGGAACATATTTATATTCTACCCTAGAACATAAAACAGTTTTATTTACTCAGTAAGAGGAAAAATGTGACTTACAATGCATGTTTTGCCAATTCTCAGGCATTCTTTCAAAGAGGCAATCTCCAATTGCAAGTGGAAAACTAATTTTAATTTTTTATAATTGCCTGCTCTCTGCCTTGGAGGAAATCATTCAGTCTTTTTCTCCAAGAATCTTTCCATCATTTCAACAGCAGACACTAAGTCAGGAGAAATTTAAGATTAAGTGAAGGGGAAAAACCTCACAACTAACCTGTTTTATGACATTTTCACATCATCTTACTCTTGTTTCCCTCCTCACCTATATTTTATTGGTGTTCAAAGACTTGTTTTTCTTAGTCAGCGCTAGCTAACTGCAAATAAAATTAAGACTTGGACAGAAGAAAAGTTGTGATTTTGCAATTTGACTTGCAAATTGAAGCCTATGTCAGTTTTTCCCTTTGATTAATCCTGGCCCCCTACATGTATTTGGACCCATACAGACCCATTAATCCAAATCAAAGTCTTACTATCACAATGATATGAGGATAGACAAATGGAAGTGGTGAAGATTGCAGAAGCCTGAAAGAGCACCTGTCCATGTATGAACAGAGCTGCTACACAGCTCTAGTAGCTCATTGTAGGAATCAAAGTCCAATATTGCCAGAAATTTCTATTTTGAAAAGGACGCTTAAATTCTCATTATATAACCAATAACATTTTGTAAATGTTGGCAAAGAATTTTTTCAAAATTTAAAAACACAGATGAATTAAATAAATATTCTTTGTTTAAATTAGATCCAAAGCCTTCCAGTTTCTGATTCCAGGGAGCATAAATTCTTTGGAAATGACAACATGAGTTGTACTTCCTTTCCTTTTCACAGCGTGGGTGCACGGCAAGCCTTTAGTGAAGAGTGTCTCACTTGACAATTCAGGAGTTGGCAGCTCTTATTCCAGAAAAGGTCAAAATCATCACAAAACTGATAGAAATTAAAAGCAGTTATAGTGGTTCAAGATTGACAGAATTCAACTAGGGATAAGTTTGACCCACAGGAGGACATTTGTAATATCTGGGAAAATTCTCATTTGTCAAACTTTGGTGAGGGTTGCAATTTGTGTCTAGTAAGTAGAAGCCAGGATGTTGCTAAACTTCCTACAATATATAAGACAGCCCTTTTTAACAAGAGCACCATGCCCAACATATCAACTGAGTGAGAAAACTTTCTTCAGAGGCTGTTTGCACGGAAAATCAGTGTGTACCCACCTTTGCCTTTGGTGATTTAAACACTGACAGGAAAGTACACTTGCCCACACTGTTACTAAGGTATGTCCATCCTCATATCCTCATCAGGCATATTGAGGACCTGCTTGCCTAGGCTCAGTAAGAAAAGAGCCCAGAAACTTGTATTTTCAAAAATGCTGGTACATAAAGAACTGGAACATCCAACTGGAAAAATATTGAAGACTAAGAAGCCCAAGTAGTAATAAAAAGGAGGGAAATTAAGATACATCATTATAGTTTGTTTTTATGATTTTATTCATAAAAATAAAAGTTTCAGGTTCACAGCAACATTGAGAGGAAGGTACAGGTGATGTCTCATGAACCTCCACACAGGCTTAGCTGCCTTGTTATCAATATTCCCCACCAGAATGATACATGTGTAATTAAGGATTTTTACCTGGAAATCTAGAGAGAAGGAAACTATTTGTGTTTGCTTAGATTTTAAACATACAGACTTTTGATTCAGCAACTTCACTTTTTTCACTGTTTTCTAGACTAGGAAGTAGCTAATCCATGTGCCACATCAGCTCAACTGTTTATATAAAGATAAAACACAAACCTATTCATTTATGTATTTTCTGTGGCTGCTTCTGCACAACAGCAGCAAGCTGAATGTATATAAGCAGCAGAGACAATATGACCTACAAAGCCTCAATTGCATAGTATTGGAGAGTATCTAGAGAGAAAAAAATTATGACCCCTGCTCCAAAGCAATGACTTTGCATTTTTGTTTGTTTGGGTTTTTATTTCATTTTGTTTTTTGGTGGTGGGGGTTGAACCCAGGGCCTTGTGCCTGCTAAATACATATTCTACCACCTAGCTGCACCCCCAGCAATAGCTTTGAAAATGTGCTCCCCTGATAAGAAACATCAACATCCCTTTGGAACATGTTAGCAAATATGAGGGCTAACACCAGATTTACCAAATCAGAAACTCAGACTAATAGACTGTGTTTTAACTAGTTCTCTGGGAAACTTGGATGCTTACAAAAGTTTGAGAACCACTGAGTTAGAGAAGTATTTCCAAAGCCTTAATCACTTAGGGAAGATTACTTAAAATGCAAGGGTTCTATCTCTGGAGATTCTGGACTCATCAGGGCCTGATGAACCTCTAGATTTTCAGGGTTATTTTGGGAGTTCTCTCAAATAACAAAATCCAAGTGATGACCTGCATGGAGACTTATGACTGTGGTTCATGTCTGCACATGTTAAGGTTTTCAGCAACATGAGGAGTAGAAAACAGTTATTGGTCTCTTAATTTTTACAAGTAAAATCCATCTTCAAGATTTCTCTGGTTCTCTTTCCCCAGGAGAGGTTGATTGCTGGAATTAATGATTCTTGGAGTTAATCCCCTTATGATCCTTATCTCCTAAATGGAAATAGGTAACTAAGAAGCTATAACTTGATCAATTGCCCTTTGCTGTATGCAGATTTAGGACTGCAATGCTCTCTGCCTATAGAAATTTTCTTTAAAGTATATTGTATTTGATATCAATATAGCTATTGTGTAATTAATTAATGTTTTCAAGATATATCTTTGTCCATTCATTTACTGTCAGCCTAGGTCATGATATTTGAAATGAGTTTCTTATAGACAGTATATATGTAGTTGGGTTGTATTTCTTTTATAAATTCACTCTATAAATCTTTCAATTGTTATATTGAAACCATTTACATTTAAAGTAAATGTAGATATATTAAGCTATTCATTATCCTTTCATATTAGTTTACCGTTTTTCAACTCCCCCATCACTTTTCTGTGGGTTACTATTTTCTCTTTATTTATTGTATTTTGGCTGTACTAATTTGTAGTTCCCTTAATGGACCGTCTGTTGGCACTATTGTTTTTCATGTCTTCAATTGCTGTCCTATAACCATTAAGTCCCTTCATGATCCCTATAACCTTTCATATCAAGGCCTTTTCTAAACATAATTGCCATGTATACTGAGCACCTTACCAAATGGTATTACAGCATTTTTTGGACTATCAAATATGACTTAAGACAACCATGATGAAAGAATTTTGTTATTTTGATCCCTGTATTCACTATCCATTTCTTATTTTCCTGCTGATTTTCAATCCTCCTTCTGTTGTTATAGTTTAGAGAACTTTCTGTAGACATTTCTTAGAGATATGTCTGATAGTGATAACTTATTTTACCTATATCTCAAATATCTTAATTTTCATTTATTCTTGAAGATATTTTCATTGGAAGTATAATTTGTAGTTGATAATTTTTAAACCACAAGACTTGAAAAATACTGTATACATTTTTTCTGGCTTCCATAGTTTGAAATGATGAATGTGCATCCACTACATTCATTTTTCCACTCTAGGTATTATGTTGGTGACTATCTCTCAAGCTTTTTTATCTTAATTATTTTTTCAGTTCCATAGTCTTTCTCTTCTCCTTCTTGATGACCTTTTTTTATTTTCCAAAAAATCCTTAAGGATTTTATTTTCTTTCACTATTTTTGTTTTTAGAGATTGGGTAACTTAATATTCTGTATTTGATTTCATGGACTCTTTCTTGTCTCCAATCTACTATTGAATTCACCCAATGAGATTTTTCTCTTTTGTTAAATTTGTTTATGATATTCTTTAGTTTTCTAGTTACATAGTTTTCCTTTGGCTCTTTTTGGTTTTCCATTTTTTGTGTTTTCTATGATTTTCAATTTCTTGTTTCCAGAGTGATCATAATTATGGGTCAAATCATTTTTGTCATTTGAGATTTAAAACCTATGTCAGGGGCTCGGATTGTAGCTCAGTGGTAGAGCGCTTGCCTCGCATGTGTGAGGCCCTGGGTTTGATCCTCAGCACCACATACAAAGCAATAAAATAAAGACATTGTGTCCATCCACAACTAAAAAGATATTTAAAAAAATAAAAAATAAATAAATAAATAAAACCTATGTCAGATGATTCTATCATCTGAGTCGCCTCAGAGTTGGCATCTGTTGATTATGACTATCTTTTCTCATTCAAGTTGTGTCCTAGTTCTTACTATGAAAAAATTGTACAGCACTGTAGACATCTGGGATATGACATTTTCAGCCTCTGTATGCACTTCCTTTCATTCTATAGTAATAAGTGACCCTTTTATGAATATCTTGGGGGTTTAGATGGCAGTGAATAGTCAGCTTTCCTCTGGGTCCCACTTATATCACCCAGAAAGGTTGAATTAAGATTTACATCACTTCATTGATGATGAGTGGTGTGAAATTTCAGATCCCACTTTAGCACCACTGACACTTTTCTGGTAAAATTTATGCTTAAGTAGAATTAACCCCTCAAGTTACATCATCAATAATACAAAATCACTACCAACTGGGAATGGTAGTGTATACCTGTAATCCCAGTTACTCGGTAGACTGAGACAGAAGGATCACAACCTTGAGGTCAGCCTCAGTAATTTAGCAAGACCCTCAACAACTTAGTGAGACCCTGTCTCAAAATTTAAAAAAAACTGGGGATGTAGCTCAGTGGTAAAGCACCCCTAGATTAAATACCTAGTCTCCCTCCCCCAAACAAAATCACTAAAATCTTTCTGTATAGATGGAGGTAGAGGTAAGGAATCTCTCTCATCTATCTCTTCTCTGATTTTCTCTCTGAAACTCCAAATTTTCTCATCCTCTTTGCTCACTGCTCACTCTGGACATGGAGTTGTCCAAGGAATTGTTCTTTTTCCCATAGTCTCAATTCAGGGACTTGGACTTTTGACTTGATTTGGCTAAAAGGATGTTAGCAAATGAGATAGATACATGAAAAGAGACAATAGAACCTGTATATTCCCAATCTCTTAATTTTTAGTCTTTATATTGAAATATTCCTGGACTATTCTGCCAGAGGATGAGACATGTAGAACCAAGACCAGGTATCCCATTTACTTGAGCCAAACCTGTCATGAATTAGCAAACAGCCTGATGAATGAGCCATCCTGGCCCAAGTCAGCATAGATACATAGCCTACCCAAACCTAACACAGACACACGAGAAAAACCAGTTGTGTCAGGTTTTCTTTTTTTAATTGTTATTAAAATACCTGAGAAGAACAACTTAGCAAAGGAGAAGTTTATTTGGCTCACAGTTTCAGAGGTTCCGTCCATAGACTGTTGACTTCATTGCTCTGGACTCTGGGTGAGGCAGAACCTCCTGGCAAAAGGGCATGGCAGAGGAAACAGCTCAGTTCATGGCAGCCAGGAAGCAGAGAAGGAAGAACCAGAGGGACAAGATAGAAGCCCCAAGGACATGCCTCCCATGACCTACTTCCTCTGACCCAAGCTGGCCATAGTTACTACCCAGTAACCCATTCAAATTATTAATTCATCAGATGGATTAATCTACTGAGTAGTTTACTACTCTCGTAATCTAATCCTGTATTAACACAGGAGCTTTTGGGGAACACTTCACCTTTTAACCATAAGACCAGCTGATAACAGTTCAGCCTTCTCCCGACCAAATAACCCCTCCATACTGGCAAGCTAGACAAATATTCTGTGCATGAGTCACCAAGGTTCTATGTAGTTTTATCACACAATCTTACTGTGGCAATAAGAATCTTATACAGGAAAACCAAAAGTTCTATGTTTAGTTGATACTTAAAATGTATAGTCAGAAAATAGTTTTTCAAACTGAGAAAAAGCCTCAAAGAAAATATAAAATCTAAATGGAAAAAGTGGCCTCAGGGTAAAGTTAAGATCAAGTGTGTGATTGCAAAACCATTTGATGAGATGACAAAAACAGTCTCCTGTAAACACTCTCAAGTAGATAAAAATGGTCTCTAAGGCTCTTCGCCTCCCCACCCCCAGCCCTTGCGTACCACAGATTGAACTGAGGGGCACTCAGCCACTGAGCCACATCCCCAGCTCTATTCTGTGTTTTATTTAGAGACAGGGTCTCACTGAGTTGCTTATTTTCTTGCTTTTGCTGAGGCTGGCTTTGAACTCATGATCATCCTGTCTCAGCCTCCTGAGCCACTGAGATCACAGGCACGCGCCACCGCCTAAGACTCTTTAATGTGCTTCCCAGACTGCTTCAACCTGGTTGATAGCAGCATGTCTAACAATCTCAAGGGATTTTTTTTTTCCCAAAACATAATAAGGGTATGTCCTTTGTATAATGGAGCAAATGTACAAATGGTGACACAGAATCCCATAAAACATGTTACAAGAACTACATTAATATGAATTAAAATGTACAGAACATTTCAAAACTAAAATATAGGACCTTGACCTTCTCCCAAGTTACAGAACCAGACTACAGTCAAAAGAACTGACAACATACACCTTCTGGTTTTAGAATCTTTACGGACCAATGACTACAATATAACTCTTGCCTATCCCCTGCCGTTGCTGAGGCTGGCTTTGAACTTGCGATTCTCCTGTCTCAGCCTCCCTAAGTGCTGGTGCGATTCTCCTGTCTCAGCCTCCCTAAGTGCTGGGATTGCAGGCTTGAGCTACTGCACCCGGCTTATCCCCTGCTTTTTGAACAGGAGGATATAATGGGGTTATCCCATGCTTGCTTTCTTCTTTATATTTGCTGCATACAGAGGAGCTAAGTTGCCTCTTAGCTCATAGATTGTCAGACTGAGAGAAACTGTACTCAGGTACTATCACTGAGGGGACACACAGAGCCTCACATACATCTTTAGCCTAATTTAGATATGCTGTAATGGGAGGAGGCTTTGGGGGTCTTTGTAGGAGGTGGGCATATTTTTGCATGTGAGAAATATATGTATTATTTTGGCAAGAAAATACACCATATTTAGTTAATATTTTGAAAGTTTCAGTGATATCTCTTACATGCTTTTCTACAATGTGACCTTGTCAGTCCATAATCAAAAGTGTTTTTCCTCTATTAAATCAAACATATAGGCCTCTGACTGCTTTGACCAATAAATAGCAATTGAAATTATGCTGTATAAATTCTAGGCTTAATCCTTAACTGGCTTAGTTTGGCAGTTTCTGCTTCTGATTACTTGATAGCATTAGCCATATTATAAGCGTAAATGTGCTGAGAGTAATGAATTGTGAACATTCCCAGCCATATGAAAAACCCCTGGAGGATGAGATAATATTGAGGCATTAAAGTGGGGATGGGGAGAGATAAAGAGGGGGAAAAAGGGAGAGGTGAGAGAGAGAAAGAGGGATTCAAAACGCATGGAGAAACGAAAGGACACCATATAATATCCTACTTCAAATTCATGAGATACCTCAAAAAGAAGCATCTGATTTCTACAGAGGACAGTCAAAGATAATAATGAATTGTCATTTTAGTTTTGTGGTAGTTTGTTGTTTAGCAATAGATAACCACACCAAAAGAGAACATTTTTTTTCATAAAATTCTCCTGGTTGATTTTAATTAGCACTTGCCTTTTCCTTCTTTTTTGATGAATACAAATTTATCATAGGCTTATACTATTATATTTTAAAATCTGATATCCATATTATGTTTACCACGCAAAACTGCTGTTCGTCCACTGCCTATCAATGAATAAAACAGTGATCAGCAAATCAGTAAACTGAGCATGTGAAACTCAACTTTTAATTTACTGCTCTGTTTATTTATCCATCTTCATTAAAGCCCTCAGAACAGCAATTAGCCATAGGGATACAAGAGTAATCACATACATATTTTATCACTTTGTCAAGTTCAACAAATAGTAGGTGCTAATGGCCTTTAATGAAGACAGAAGCCATCATAAACTTTTAAAATCCATAAATCCACAGATTAAGCAATTATTAAGAGGCTATTTACCAACCATGTCAGTATGTTTAGTTCTAGAGAATTAATGATTAATATGATAAGATCTTTTCTGCTTGTGCTGAACTCTGGTCTCCTGATGAGGCTACAGAGAAGGTGTTACTGTAGTGCTGAGGTTACTAAGCTCAACTATGCCATGAGACTCCTTATAGTTATGTTCATGCAGAGTTTACTATATCATTTATAATTTATAACCCTGAAATGATTTTCATTCTATAAATAGGCTTTTCTCAGCTGCAGAGGCTTGAAGCTAAGTTCAAAAACATTGAATATGTTGCCTAAGAATAAACCACTAATATGCCATGAAGTCAATGTTCAAAACAGTCAGTTCCAATGGCAGAGTCCATGCTTTTCAGTTCTGTGGCATCCAAAGAGTAGTGATTTATTCTCAGTGTAGTGGAGGCAGTGGGTGAGCATTAGGTTTCATGGAAGTTCAACAAGGGATTTAAGCTTGGGCATTTTGAAGAACCAATGACACACATATATACAACACACACACACACACACACACACAAGAAAATGCATTTCAAACTTGTATTTCAAACTCTAGTTTAATTTTTCTGCAGAAATATTTGTTTTGACATCAATCCCTGAACTTTCAATTTGGAAGAAGTGAATTCTGTTCTATCACTTCTGTAATGAATAGGAGTGAAATGAATATTAAGACAAATGAGTCAGCTATGTCACTCTTCAAATTCAAAAGCAGAGTGGCACACCTCTTCTTACAGACTTTTGTAGTTTAAAAAGTAACCTAAATTACATAGAGAACAAGTGATACCTGACATAGTCTGGTAGATTGTTAAAGGACGTTCTGTTAGTTATGCTTGTTAACAACAGGTATTGGAGGATGATGGTGTTAGCCAAGTCCCTTTTACCAAACTCAGGGCAATAAATTTTTGACCTTGGGCTGTCTGGGAATGGTCCATAGTCCAGGGTAGGATGTTCAATAACACTGATACTACTAGAATCCCAGTTACTCACCTAAGGTCACTTTGGACTTAGTAATTTTTTGCACCTAAGAAAAAAGCTAACTACTGTAAAGAATAAAATCTTGCTCCTTTCTAGTGATGGGACCACACAAATTCATAGACCCAGGAGAGGAATAGAAGAAACAACAGGATAGCAAGTAGGAAGAGGAGTAGTCTACCCAGTTATGTATCTTTGGGGATTTAATTTTCTACATCTTGACTCAGTCATAAAAGTAAGGAAGACAGATATCAATTCATCTGATATTTGTGATAGTTTATTAGATGTCAGAATCTTTGCTTATTAGTGAAAATACAGAGGAAAGACAGATATGGGCTGTGCCCTAATAGCATTGACAAAGGAGAACAATAACATTAACCCAAAAGATCCCAAGAAGATTGCTACAGGTTGGAATTCTCAGGAGACAGACTCTGTGATAGAGGTTAGGTGTGTTTTGACCACCTTGTGGGAGGGAGAAAAAGGAGGTGAGTTTGTATAAAAGAGACTGGGCTATCAAATAACTTAACAAAGGCCTCTGTTATCTCTATGAAGATATGAAGAAGTTGGGCTCTTTCTGAACTGGACAAGGCAGTAAGACTTTCTGTTGCTTTGTGTCAACCAGTTACTATAGATAAAGGTGGTCCCAGTTACGTAGGCCACTCACTTCAGCCAAGGTATGTCCAAATATGACTGATATCTGAGAGATCCCAGAGAAAAACTCTTTTCCTAAAAAAGGATCTAAGTAGTTCACTAACAAGTTCATGATATAGATGCTCAATTATAAAATGTGAGAGATGCTAGGATTATTAGAAATCGTACTCATATGTTTGGACTCATATGAAGTTGTTGGAGAAGCCATTACTGAGAAAGTTATTATTGAGATTTGAAAAATATAACTAAGGTGAAAAAGAAGTGAGGACAAAACATTCATAATAGAGGACTTCTCAACACTCTGGAACAGAGTCCTTGAGAGAAGCTGACTCATTGGCAGGTGCAAAACCACACAGGACTTTGCAATCATAGTTGTCATGGCAAGGGGGACTGCAATGTGATCAGATATGCATGTTTTAAACAACCTGGCTGCTGAGCTGGGGGATGGACTTCCAGAAGGCTGGTGTTCTCTAAAACTTCCAAGGAACTCTCAAGTTTCTCCAGAGTCTCAGAGGCAATGTCACCCATTGCAAACAATCATCTTGTCTCACAGGGTCCAGATTCAAAGATGTGATAATATGGCTGTCAGATTATTATTGATGATGACTGAATCCCTTATATGTATCAACTAATAATTGTACCATCCATTGACTCTGAGATATGAGATCTCATTTCATGTATGTGGAAAATTTTGAATTAAACTTAGCTTCCAAGCCTCATTTTGACACTGGTTATTTGTTCTCAAGGGTAATTACTAAACCTAAAGTCCAAACTGGTCTTAAGTTGACAGTGAAGAAATGGCAGTTAAGAATTTACCTATTATTCTATTCTCAAAGCTGATGCTTTTCTTAATTTCAGTAGTTTTCTGCTTTGTTTAAAGTCCTTACCTAGAAATTGACTAGGTTCCTGGAGATGCAATGAAAATACACTTGTTTATTCCAAATTTAGGTTTAGAATTAACCACAGT
Source organism: Xerus rutilus (assembly GCA_028644305.1). Taxonomy (NCBI): domain Eukaryota; kingdom Metazoa; phylum Chordata; class Mammalia; order Rodentia; family Sciuridae; genus Xerus; species Xerus rutilus. The sequence goes on along the minus strand of CM053404.1, from coordinate 18,571,672 downwards.
ATTAACATTGATAATGTGGAACCCGATGAAGTCAATAATTGGTGACCATGCAAAGATTATCATGTTTCTCCG
>CM053404.1:18442404-18571100 GCA_028644305.1 Xerus rutilus | reverse complement strand
TTTTTTTTATCCATTTATCTATTGAAGGGCATCTACGTTGGTTCCACATTTAGCTATTGTGAATTGAGCTGCTATAAACATTGAACTGGCTGTATCACTGTAGTATGCTGTTTTTAAGTCCTTTGGGTATAGACCAAGGAATGGGATAGCTGGGTCAAATGGTGGTTCCATTCCAAGTTTTCTATGGAATTTCCACACTGCTTTCCAGATTAGTTGTACCAGTTTGCAGTTCCACCAGCAATGTATGAGCGTGCCTTTTTCCACACAACCTTACCAACACTTACTGTTGTTTGTATTCTTGATAATTGCAATTCTGGCTGGTGTGAGATAAAATCTTAGAGTAGTTTTGATTTGCATTTCTCTAATGGCTAGAGATGAACATTTTTTCATATGTCTATTGATCAATTGCACATCTTCTTCTGAGAAGTGTCTGTTCAGCTCCTTAGCCCATTTATTAATTGGGGTGTTTGTTTTTTGGTGTTAAGTTTTTTGAGTTCCTTATATATCCTGGAGATTAGTGCTCTATCAGATGTGCATGTGGCAAAAATTTGTTCCCAGAATGTAGGCTCTGTGTTCACTTCATTGATTGTTCCTTTTGCTGAGAAGAAGATTTTTAGTTTGAAAACATCCCATTTAGTGATTCTCGATTTTGCTTCTTGTGCTGTAGGAGTCTTGTTAAGGAAGTAAGATCCTAATCCAACATGATGAAGATTTGGGCCTACTTTTTCTTCTATTAGGCGTAGTGTCTCTGGTCTAATTCCAAGGTCTTGATCCACTTTGAGTTCAATTTTGTGCATGGTGAGAGATAGGGGTTTAGTTTCATTTTACTGCATATACATTTCCAGTTTTCCCAGCAACATTTGTTGAAGAGGCTATCTTTTCTCCAATGTTTCACCACTGCTATTCAACATCGTCCTTCAAACATGAACCAGAGCAATTAGATGAAAGAAATTAAAGAGATACAAATAGGAAAAGAAGAACTCAAACTATTATTATTTGCCGATGACATGATTCTATACTTAAGGGATCCAAAAAATTCTGCCAGAAAATTTCTAGAATTAATAAATGAATTCAGCAAAGTAGCAGGATATAAAATCAATACCTGTAAATCAATTGCATTTTTATATATCTGTGATAAATCCTCTAAAAGAGAAATTAGAAAAACTACCCCATTCATAGTAGCCTCAGAAAAATTAAAAAGTACTTGGGAATCAATGTAAGAAAAGGGTTGAAAGACCTCTACAGTGAAAACTACAGGACACTAAAGAAAGAAATCGAACAAGACCTTAGAAGATAGAAAAAATCTCCCATGCTCTTGGATAGGCAGAATCAATATTGTCAAAATGGCCATACTACCCAAAGCACTATATAGATTCAATGTGATTCCAATTAAAATCCCAATGTCATTCCTTATAGAAATAAAAAAGGCAATCATGAAATTCATTTGGAAGAATAAGAGACCCAGAATAGCCAAAGCAATCCTCAGCAAGAAGAGTGAAACAGCAGGCATCACAATACCATACCTTAAACTATACTATAAAGCTATAGTAACAAAAACAACATGGTACTGGCACCATTTTGCTACACATGAATTTCCAGTTTTCCCAGCAACATTTGTTGAAGAGGCTATCTTCAACACCAAAGTAGACATGTAGACCAATGGTATAGAATAGAAGACACAGAGACAAATCAACTTAAATACAGTTATCTTATACTAGACAAAGGTGCCAAACATGTACATTGACATGGTGTTTGACAGAAAAATCTCCAAGACTGAGAAAAGAGATGATAGTATCATTATCACCTTCATTAGAGCAAATATTCATTGTTTGATTACTATATGTATGGCAATGTTCTAGACCTTTACATGTATTAATTCATGTAATGCTCATTGTAACCTTACAACTCCTCAAGGTATTATACTGAATAGACCTCTTCCAATTTTAATGAGAAAATCCAGCTCAGTACAGCTTAAGATAATGAAAATGAGACAGGGGAGTCGTTAACACATGATAGCAGGTCTGTCTAATCTGTTATGAGCAAATATTTGCTCATTCTTTCATCCCTTCTTTGATTTGGCTTTATTCTCTTCTTTGAAAAGATGACTCATCTTTGTGGCAGAGATGACTGTTGTTATCTGCTCATATAAATGCTAGGTGCCATTCTCCCTCCAGCTTAGAGATGTTGAGAAAGAACACTAAAGGCATCCAGGTGCGTTGGCACACACCTGTGATCCCAGCACTTTGGGAGGCTGAGACAGGAGAATTGCGAGTTCAAAGCCAGCCTCAGCAATGGTGAGACACTAAGCTACTCTGTAAGATCCTCTCTCTAAATAAAACACAAAATATGACTGGGGATGTGGCTCAGTGGTCGAGTGCCCCTGAATCCAATCCCCAGTACCAAAAAAACCCCAAAAAACTAAGGGCTTTCCTTGGATCACTTGTCATTCTTTAATCTACCACATTGGCAGCCGAGGGGAAGAAGTTTTCTGGTTGATTATCTCTGGCTCTCATAGCCAACCTTTGTTTTTGCTCATATCAAAATCATCTGGAAAATCAATAAAGGGGTAGATAAGAAGCATCCAGTCCTATTACAGCTGGGTTTTCTTATTTTGCTATACTGTATTTGAAGAAATTAAGCTTAGTGAGGTTTAATTATTGGTCTAACATCACCCATGTTTAAGTATTAAGGTAGAAGATGCAGATCTGATTGATGTTAAAACCCATCCTCTACATTGCTATACTGAACTACATTTCCAAATCCTGACTTGGAGAGGGGTGTGGTGGGAAGATCAGCAAGGCTGTGTGTGTGTTCTACACACTCTTCACTAATGCTAGGAATGGACAAAGTATAATGCCTATTATAAGACACTTTTTTGAGGGGGAAAAAAAAAACAAGTTGATCTGAAGAAAGGTTCAGAACTGGCAAACCAGAAAGAAAACATAAATATTGTACTTTCGTATATCATCAATATGCTTAAAAGAAAATAATTATGTTGAATCCTGGCTTCCAGTTGAAAACTTAGACTTAAGAGGGAATTGAAGTCTAGGCTCAGCACCATATTTACATTCTTGGAGTGTCTTTTTTCTCATCTGAACCTCCTACTTCACCTATTTCAAGACTCAAATTAACAAACAACTATCAAAGTGTTTTAAAAAGTTATAAATGTCCTCTTCCCCCACCCAATACACAATTTAGATGCTTTTTATAAGTAAAGGAGGTGGGTGGGATGTATTGACAGCTTTCAAAAAACCTGAGAAAATGAAAGGACATTAATTCTAGTACTCCTAAAAGGAGACAAAACTTACCCCCAGGTAATTTACCACTCAGTCCTATTCTTTCATTGCTAACATCTTCCTCCTATTTCTCCTTGGTCTCCTTCTTCAATTCTTATTTAAATCTGATGAAGTTATCTTTGTAACTAAACTACTGGGTAGGACTCTTAGAGATGAAATTTTAGGCTCCTTGAAAGATTTTGTTTGCACCCAAATTGAAAGTAGTTTCCTTCTAATTCTCTCTCTTCTGTTGACAAGTGTATTGATTCCTCCTTGCTGATCATTAACATACATTCTTCTGTTATCTTCTGAGTCTTTTCCTCTGCAACCTAAACAGTCCCTTTGCTGTTCCTCATAAGAAACCTCTTTTTCCTCCTAATGTCTCCCATCAGCCACAGGCTGATTCTAGATGGAATTTGGGCATTGATTTATAGTAAGCCTTCATCCATTGCCCTAAGGAGACAAGGTAATAATGCTGTATTTTTGAATAATTGATTTAGAAAACCAAACCCAACTGCTACAGGATAAAATAATGGGATTTATGCTATACCTCATTTATTCTGACAGTTGTAAAATTCCAGGTCTGATTATACACGTTGATGCTGTTAAGATTCAGGGAGACAGTAGGGAAAGGGAGTACATGTCATTGTCACAGTGGGTCTCATAGCATCTCAAGGATCACTTAATTTGGCCTGAGATTTCTGGTCATGTATGGGATTCTGAATTACTATCCATGTGGTATTTTACAACGTAATAACTGAATAAGAGGAGAGACAATGTGGATCTCGGCATTTCCATGGGCTCCATTCCTGAACTCACTCTGTGACCTTTGGATTTGCAGCAGTGTTATATTTGGGTAGAAATTCATCCTAAGGGTTAGGGTCGTAGCTCAGTGGTTGAGTGCTTGTTTAGCACGTGTGAGGCACTGAGTTCGATCCTTGGCACAACATAAAAGTAAATACATAAAGTTATTGCATACATCTATAACTTTAAAAAAAATTTAAAAAAGAAAGAAATCAATCCTAAGGGGACCAGCTCAGTGGGATGAAAGGCTTAGAGGATCCTTATTCTTCTAAGTTTGTCTCTTTGGGTTCAATATCAAGAAAGAAATAAAGGAAGGAAATGTGGAACATAAAACATCCAGCCCCTGAGTGGATACATCAAGATCTAGATATAGGAGCATATTACAGAGTCATGGATGAATCATGAACACACCAGTCAGAAATTGTTAAGCAGTGGTTCTATCTAGAGGTGAGACAGCAAGTAGAAAAAAGTAGGGTGTAAAACCTCATGCGTTTTATTATGAACCCATTCACACACATGCATACATTTACACAGCATAGCTTTGATTAAAAATGACAAAAGGGGTAATTTAATATATGGCTATAAACAAAAGATATGAAGTTTGGCATGGAGCACAAAGTAATAAAAATATTCCGCACACACAAACGACATAGTATTACTTTCGGAGAGAAAAAAAAACAAAACAAAACCAAGGGTTGTTGAATAAGGCAAGATGTTGTTAAATTTTCTAACAAGTGTCCATCAGAGAAAAAGAACAAGCAGTGCATATTCCCCAGAAACAGAGGTTTAGAGGGCAACAGAGAAGAATGGGGAAAGGGAAAAAGGGGCACAAAGGCAAACACACAGGAAGAAGCCAACATAAAAAGTTTAAAAAAAAAAGTTTAGTTCTTGGCTTTCTTTCTATTAAATATAAATAGGCTGACATGAAATAAAAATAAAGTTTAAATTTCATTTCATAGAACCAGGAATCAGATCCTGGTAGATAGGAGTTTATGAATGTGTGTGTCCATGTGTTTATGCATCTGTGTTTGAAATATTATCTGTGGAAATAGGCAGTAAAAATTTGAAAGTAGCCCAGATGAGTCATTTTGCAGCCCTCTAAATCCCTGGCCGCTCTGTTCACAAATATAGTCATCAAGAAATAAGGATCTCTTTCTTTTGTTTTGCAAAAACATTTTATGCCTAGCTTAGGTGGGTTTAGAACACATTTATGGGCTCCTTTGTTGCATGATTCTTACTCAATAGAAAAACAAAAATCAATAATTCAGCGCTGGTCATTATGGACTCCTGGAGTGAATGAGAAACGCATCTCACAGGCGTTAGAGCACATATAGAAGTGGGAATTATTAATAAGGTGCTTCAGCCTTGCTATTGGATTGGAACTAATAAGATCATATTATCCACCATGAGAAACTTTTCAATTTCCACCTGCTTTGCTGAGCTGGTGATATCCCAGGGGCTGTTCGTAGGCAGAGCCTCTGATTTGTAAATTTCCTGATGCCTGTGGATCTGAACGTGGAGTCTGAGGCTCCACACAAGATTGGGGTGCTTTTCTGGTGTGTTTCTTTCTAAGATACACCAAGCCTGTCAGAAGTGGTTTAAGGAGCACATGTCTGTTCACTACTGTGGAAAGTCACTGTGGCTGGCTCTAAGCGTCCCATCCAGTGCAGCTCTGGATACAGGAATGTGTGTAGGGAAGGCAAGGACTGTCCTTACTCCTTCAGAACCAAACATTTATCAAAGCTGGAAATGGAATTGTTGTTTTATTTCTATGCACTTTAAAACTCCCTCCATGATAGGCACTAAGTGACTCATGGTGGTTAAGATTTACTAAGCATCAGAAGTAGTTTCTAAATAAATCTCCATTGATTCTCTTTCATGCATTTGAGGTAAAGCAGAGAAATCTTAGAGTTTAACTATCAGTGAACATAAACCTAGTGTATGGGAGCTACTTTTTGAGAACTAGTATAGTCAACAATACTCTTTGATGTATTTTCAACATATTTTTATTTTAATTGGCACTATGTACATATTTATAGAGTACCAGGTGACATTTCAATACATGTATACAATATCTAATGATAAGATAAAGGTAACTGGCATATGTGTCACCTCAATTATATTATTTGTGTTGGGAATTACGAATTCCTCTCTACTAGATATTGTGAAATATTTAATTAATTGTTGTCTTTCATATTTATTCCACTGAGCTATAGACATTAGAAGATGTTCTTCCTACCCAGATACACCCATTAACCATCTTCTCCATCCCTGTCTCCCATACACCCTTCCCCAATACCATTATTCTATTCTCTACTTCTTTGAGTTCAAAATTTTCCAGTTTCTACATATCTGTGAATACTATTCAGTCATAAAAAGGATGAAATTTGGTCATGAGCACATGAGTGGAACTTGAAAATATTATGTTAAGTGAACTGTCAGGCATAGAAAGAAAAATACCACATATTTTCACTTAGATTGCCTTTAAAAACATATCAGATCTCACTTGTAGGTGAGCCCCAATCCTTTCTGTGACCCCCTTCCACTTCCTACCCACCATGTTAAACTAGTCCCAGATGGAAAGAGAACTCTCCAAAAGGTTAAAAATATGCCTGCCCCTGGATCCCAGAAAACGATAGCAGTAGAAGAAATAGGGCAGACACAGAGAGAGAGACTTCATTATCTCATTAGTATTTATAGCAGTACACGAGGGAAGGCTTGACCTTTCCATTTTTACAGTTGAGAAATTGGTAAGTGGAGAGTTCAAACCACTGGGTCCCCAGAGTTCAGAGTAAGATGGGAAGTGGCTAACAGAGGAGCTCTGGAGGAAAGAGAGCTCAAGGGGACAGTGGTGCAGAGGTCAGCGTGAATTAGGGGTGTTTGACTTTCATTCTGAGGGGTCAACGTCCTCATAATAACAGATCATTGGATCATTTGGAGATTAATGCCTGTCACGAAGTTGACTGTGCCAGGACCTGGCTTTGAAAGCAAAATGAACAAAGAAGTTATAGTCTACAAAATCAGAAGTTGTCTATTTTTATAGATGCCAAAATAATACATATATAAAGATATAAAAGTATATGGCTCAAAAATATGAAAGCTTGGTCTTATATTTACTAATAGTTTACATTCCCTTAGTTATGCATGCCTGTGTGAGAGATTTGTAGGAAAGGGGTTTACCATATTTTTAAGGAAAGAAAATTCTAAATTGGAATTTATCAAAGCTGACATCAGGCATCTAGCCTCAATAATTAGACATGTTGGCTGTAACCCTCTTTGGAGAGGAGACAGGTACATTTTGAGTTTCTCAAGTCATAAGAAAAACTCCATGTCATTCTAATTTCAGGCTTTGGTCAATCGTCAACACATCTTTTCCTTGCTTCTAGAAATCAATTTGCAATTTCACCCTGTGGGGTCTAATTACTATTTTCAATGAATGGAACAATGAAGGCACTTTATCCAGGACCTCAACTGTAAAATATAAATTACATTTTAAATTGTCAAGATGAACAGAATAAAAAACATTCATACGTTTCAAGTTAAACCTATGTATAACTTATATAATTCGAAGGTAGCTTTGTTTAAACTGCTTGACTGATGATTTTAAAGATCTTAAGCTTTGGAAGTATCATTGCTGTATTTTATAAAGTTGAGTTATTGATTATTTAAGGTCAATTTAAAATGAAGTTAAAAATCAGAAGTTCTCTTTGGCAGTGTGACATGAATCTCATCACCTGAAGCTAGAAAGCATAAAGAGATATTCTGGCTTAAGGAGAGGGAAGTTCCCATCTGAGCACACAGTAAACTTTAAGGTTCGACTATTCCTGAGTCACTAAGGCTATTTGAAACTAAGAAACTGGCAAAGAAAGGAGTCATCATTCTTGGAAGGGCAAGGACCCCAAATATCAGAAGAATGTAGGGCTACTGTCACACAGAGAAACACAGAACAATAGTTTAGATTTTGGTCTCATGATGGGGCCAGCAAAGAATATTGTTGCAGCTGTTCTTGGTTCTTCTCTATCCAATTTTTGTGGTACATTGATAAGTGACCTGAGAAGGTCACGTTGATCAGGGGTCTGAAACTTCATTGGGCACAGCTCACTACCCAGCCAGGTACACCACTGAGCCCAGAAGAGGTCCTGACAAGAGTGAGGGGAATCTCAATGCTCAGCATCAGGGAAAGAGTTTCAGATGCAGTCCCCAAATCAGCTCTAGACATAGGGGCTATTGATTTCCCAGGTAACCTTTCTCTTGAAAATTTCCCCAGGAAAAGCCCTACCAGACTCCTTATAGAATCTATTCCCAATGCATTCGAGAAGTGCAAAGAACAGAATGCAGTAGATGCTGTTGAATGTAGCCATGCAACCGACAGCACACACTCATTCATTTTCTCAGCCACAAGGAATGTTGCCTGAGAGAGTCTCAACTGAATCTTTCGCCAAGAATTGCTGTTAATTAAAGAGAACTAACTCATCTGAAGTTAGATTCTTCTCCATGGGGGTCCCCTATTTATGACGGGCCAGCTTGCTTCTTTTGCCTCAACTTGGAATGTGCTTCAAAGGCTGTTCCAGTCTCAAATTCCCTGTAGGACTGGCTGAGGCACTATGTCACTGTCCACCTTCTCCCTCTATTCTCCCCATCCTACTCTTTGATGGCTGTGGCTACCTGTGACAACTCCCTTGTTTTTTTAATTTTCCTTTTTATTTCCCAGCACTAAAAAAAAAAAAAAAAGCTTCTACCTTCTCCACAGTTTTGAAACCTGAACACTTGACAATCCTACTCAGTACCTCCTTCTCCCCCCGTCTTGGTTATTCTCATCTAACCAATAAATGAACCATGTCAGCTCATTCAGAAAATCATCTAGACTCTTCAACATTCTACTTGTAGTTCCAATACCCTGGCTGGAGCTATTATAATCCATCTTTACTGAGAGTTTCCTCTCACCCTTTTAACATATGCTTCACAATACAGTGCGAATGTCCTTTCCCATGCAGAAGATGAGGCACTAGACCTTTAGAGGCCTCCTTCAGTCTCTGCATGTGCCAGCTCAGCCTGCATCCTGGGCCTCTGCTCAGACCTCCCTTCACTTTCTGACTCTCCATGTTCCTGGGAGTTCTGATTTGGGCACATGCTGCCTCCTCTGTGTGGAGTACTCTCCCAAACCCAACATATATAAACACTAAGTCTCAGTCCTCTCTACCAGGCGACTAATTTGACATTCAACAGGACTCTTTAAAGATGAGACAAAGTAACCATATACCTGACTTGCCAGTTTTAGAAAGTGTACCCCAGAATTTTAAACTTAGTCCATAAATCTTTTATGATTTCTCAGAGACTCAGTGTTAAAAGCAAGCTTTAAAGGATTGATTTTGTCAGTTAAAAACCCATTATAAAGGCTAGGAATCATTACTGAAATTAATTACTGCCAGTTTAATGATATTCCCTGGAAATTTATATCTTTGTCAAATATAGATATTGGCCTGCTTAAGTTTTCTAAATTTTATTCTATAGTCTCCTTAAAGTAGAAGATAAAATCTATTAATGGAATTCAAACTTTTTTCAAGGTCCCTGACAGGAAGAAAAATTCCAAATAAACAAGAAAGTAAAAGAATGTTAATTAGCATCCGATTAGTAATAGAATGCAATGATCAATAATTTTCAAATAAATTGAGTCTTTTGTAAATATATAACGTGAAAACATAGGCAACTTCTCCTTGAGGTAAGATCAGTGTCATCCTATTATAAAAACATTCAAGCAAACTGTCTTGTTAAAGAGATGAAGTTTTATAAGAAATAGTAATACCAGAATATAACCAGCTTAAGAAGGAAGGGTGTTTAGTGGTATCCATAGGCCTGTGAAATGCAGAAGTGCTAGGTAATTCTACAGATAAAAAATATTCAAAACAGCAGCAATTATGTTATTTAAATTAAGTCTAAAATTATTGGAAAACCCCATTAAAACATTATCATTGCTAAAAGAATCAAAAGAAATATATTATTAAGTTTGAAAATTAGAAACCCTAGTTATATGACAGCTAAATTAAAAGAATAAAAACAAACTTTTTAGGAAGTTGAGTAAACATTTAAACTACACATTCAACAGCAAATCAAATTCCCCTTGGGAGTGCCCTGATCCTTTTCAGCTGTGTACAACATGCAGGTTCTCATGAACAACATCCTGTTAGCTAGAAAGAGGCATCAAGATAGAGGACAGTGACCAGAATAAAGGAACCTGAGCTTGCAACTCTGTGTAGTGTCATCCTCTCTTCAGCTGAGAGCATGCACTTTGCACTTAGGATGACCTGGGCCAAACCTCTGCATTCCTCTTCACTGGCTGTTCATCTTAGGCCAAGTTACTTGGCATTTCTAGTCCTAGATTCTTTATTATTTATCTGTTACACCAATAATACATGTGATACTGTTGTGAGCATGATTCAAACACATGCATTGTGGCCTCCAAGGACTCACACCTTAGACTACTTGGTCCTGGTACATAGTAATTATGTCTGAAAATCAGCACAGAGTCAGCTGTGTATATTATGACTATTGAAATAATGGCTGGAGACAACTATTGTTATTTAAAATGTTTTGTTTCACATATAAATGCATGTCTAGAAATGGTCAAGATGGTAAGCATTTGAATTTGACTATACCGTGTCATGCTCAGAGAACGAGAATAGTCTAGTAGAAAATCAGGTGACCCCAGGAGTGAGGAATGGAGTGAGGAATGAAGAGAGGAGAGGAGAAAGAGTGAGAGATTAAGTAAAACAAATCCATTTTCTGGAGCACTTATAAAATCAACATATTGTAATAAGCCTGTGCTTTATCTTTAAAATTGAGATCTAGATTGTAAACTGAAGAAATCTTAAGAGCTCATTTTAACGCTTTATATCAGCTGTGTACACCCAGTTAGGGCTCTTCATAGACCAGTATGTGTAGCATTCAAAGTGTGCCAAGATGAAAAATTAGGCTGAAGAGAGGGACCAGAGGCCAGATCACAGAGGGAAGGATGTGATCAATTTTATATAATTTTATAATATTTTTTCATTGTCTAAAATGTTACCATTTCAACATACAACCAATATTGAAGTTAATCTGTGAAATAACACACATCTTTGTATTTGTACTAAGTATCATATTTCAGTTTGCATTTTAACCTAGAGCACATCCCAATTTGGACTACCAACACTTCAAGTGTCTAAGTGGCAAGTGTCATATAAAAGCCTTGCTACTGTTGCAGATACCAGCAGGGAACACTGTGGTCAGGTCAGGTCAGGTTAGGTCAGGTGAATTATCTGTCATGTAGCATCACTCTAGCCATGATATGGTGGAGAGTCTGCAAAGTGAGAGTCAAGAGCAAGGAAAGGTATTTAAAAACTCCAAGACTTGGTGCAGGAGGATTGCGAATTCAAAGTCAGCCTCAGCAAGAGCGAGGCACTAAGCAACTCAATGAGACCCTGTCTCTAATAAAAATACAAAATAGGGCTGGGGATGTGGCTCAGTGGCCGAGTGCCCCTTAGTTAGTTCAATCCATGATACTGCACCCTCTCAAAGAAAAACCCAAGACTCATATTCTTCATCTGTAAAATGGGGATAATAACTGCCAAATACAACTGACAAAGTTGGAAATCACAGGGAATTTATAAAATGTGTAATTAAGGATGCCAACTAAAGGTGAAGTTCTCTGTGGGAAAATGGTCAATATGTTGTAAGTATAATAATACTGGGATGTATATCAAATTTGTTTAGATAGGGATCATGAACAAATTGCTATAACTCAGAGAAAATATTCATCAGAAAATCAGCCCAACTCCCCATTTATAGTTGACCAATAAATCTACTAGTGAGGGAAAATAATTATACTTAATTATCTGTTTGTGACTAAATTGATAATTCACATATTAAAGTAGTTGGAAAATGATAAAGGAAAAACGTCTATTCTGATCAATAATCAGTAGTCAAAGTTCAGGCCATCCCATAATTTTTCAGAACTGTGCAAATAATGACTAAGTGATTTTCAGATGTCACTAGAGAAGGGAACTCACTCTCCTAGCCTCTGGCCATTTGTTTAGGTGGCTGCCATTTCTTCTTGACAAAGTCTTAGTTATGGTGCCTTTCATGTTTCAGAGAAGTGGAGGATCCTGTAGTTACAGCCTGAAGTGACTCAAAGAGATCAGTAATTTTAATCTCCATTTTTATTTAATTAAACAAATGGAAAACAGCCACATTGCCAAACATCCCTTGCCAATTAATTCATTAACAGAGGCACCACAGCTGAATTCTCCATTAAGGGAAATGGTTTTCTGACAATTCACTATTGGATTGACTGATTAGCCTTTGACCTAATTTCACAGTACATAGCCAAGAATTTTAAAAAGCAATATGAGAAGCAAGAGTATTGGGTATAGCCTATCTGTGCAGTTCTGTACAGTAGCCACTAGCCACACCTGCCACTTAGGCACTTGAAATGTTGGTAGTTCAAATTGGGATGTGCTCCAGGTTAAAATGCAAACTGAAATATGATACTTAGTACAAATACAAAGATGTGTGTTATTTCATAGATTAACTTCAATATTGGTTGTATGTTGAAATTACACTATTTTAGACAATGACAAGTATTATAGAATTAAATGTATTTTTTCTTATTTGCTTACCATAAAAAGTAGAAATATCAATGTAGATAGTAGAAAAGTAAAAATTACATATGTACAATGTATCTGTGGCTTCCTCATTGGCATTGGATAGTCCTAGCATAGACCTACAGTTATGTGAGGGAGTAAAAATTATTACCCACACGATGTGTGTGAGGATAATGTAGGGTGAGGCAAGAACAAACTCCAAGAAAAAGATCTAGAAGGGCAAGCAATACTGATGAGAAGAGTCTGCAGGTGGTGTGGCTCCTGACAAAATTTTGAGTTCAGGGACATCAGCTGGGAAGAAAGTCACATGGGCATGGCAGATCCAAGTGGATAGCACTAAAAAGGCAGAGAAAACTGTCATTTCTGCTGCTTGAGACATATGACAAGAGTGCTCATTCTAGAGCAGAGGAACCTGATTTTAGCTCAGTCTCATTCTCCCTCCTGAATAGATTTTCATTTTTATAAGCCTGAAATCTCGTCCTGCGTGCAATTTGATAGCCTGATTTTTCTTTACTCAGTGTCATATTCTGAACATTTTCATATGGCATTAAATTGCTTTCAAACTGCCATTTCTGAGGCTGTGTAATGGTCACGGCATGGATCTACCATCATTTATGTAACTATTCTTATGTTATTGGGCATTTATTTCCTAACATGTACTACTACAGAAAATGCCATTGTAGCCAGGAATATTGAACTTCCATTGCCTTTTGTGAAAAGTCAGGGAGTTAGACTGCTCTTTGGAGAATACAATGCAATAGTGAATACTGCAGTGGTATGACAGCGAGTAAAGGTACAGTGACGTTCCCTTCACCTCCTTAGGCAGTACTGTCAGTCATTTGTGAGCTAGAGGTAGCCTCATGAAGCCCTAAACCACCTTTACTTCTCTACAGCCACAGCTCACTCAAGATGACCTCTGAAGAAGAATCTGCAACCTCCCCTTGCTACTTGCAAACAATTAAACTATTTCAAACTAAGCAGGTTTTTGCTTCCGTCCTAACATTGGGTCACATTTTAAGAAACTCCAGAGTGATCATCAAAAATGATTGCAAATTAATTTACATCACATGTGTTATCTCCTTACAGATATCAAACAAGTTTCAATTAACACCATTCAGAAAAATTTATTTTTCTAAATCTTTCCTAAACTACCTAAGTTTCCACACTCATCCTACCATGTCCTCAATATGTCTCTCTTTTCTATTTCCACTCATTCTTAAAAGAAATAAAGAAACCTCCTTGTACTTCTATACATATATATTTTAAACTCAGCACAAGACAAGAATGTTCTGGTTTTCTCTCTACCTCTTCTCTTCAGCTCAGTGATTTATCATTCACATCCCTGTGGCTTTTTTTCATTGTTGTTTTTAACTCTCAGATTCTGCACTATAAAAGAAGATCCAGGATCTGACACAGGAATCAATAATTGCTTCAAGAAAGATGCAGGAAGTGTTTGTGTCAGAACTTCAAACACATAAAATAATATTAAACAATATAAAAGTGGTACAAAGTGATACATGTCAAGCCAGTTATGAACAAACTGTGCACAGAGGCTGAGATGAAGCAGCCAGTATTCTTTAAAGTGGAGCAGGGATGGATAAAGCAAGAGAGTGAGGTTAATCATTTGTACCATTCAAATAAGGAGGGCTTGAGTTTGGGTTTTGGGCTCCCTAAGGGGAGCCCATACTTTCTAGTTACAAAGTAAATGACATTGAAACTGATCAAAAGTGGTCTAAGGGAAAAGCTGAAGCTAACAGCAACAGAAATTGTCCATAAATTAAGAGTGAGCCTCAGAGAGAGGTATGACTCTGTATGCTACAAACAAACTTCTCTGGAGTGGCATTAATACTCATTCCTGTTTGCCTTCTGGGAAAAGTTCTCCACAGAAATATGATGGAAACAGACTGTGTGGAATAAATGGGTTTGCAAAAATGTAATATGCAGTGTGGCTGATGTTATGGAGCTGCAAGAACTATGAGAGGCTGGGAATATACTGTGTATACAACCTTGCCCAGCCTCTGAGATGCACCTGGAGATCTGTGGACAGAGTGAGGCCTAGCTCTTAAGCCACACAGCTTGACCATCCCTCCATATAGGGATGGAGTTTCCTATGCATGAGCATCTTTTAGTTTTATCAGCTCAGAACACTCACCTCTCCTTTCCTTGGGTGCAGGTTTCTCTTCACCTCCAGACAAATGGTTGCTTAGGCAGTTGCCGTTCAGTTTATATGGGTAGGCACATAGTTGCCGAGTGACCCATCTTGTTCTCTTACCTCTCTGTTCTCAGGTATATTTAAGCAATATAAGGTGAACTGAACCAGAAAGGTTTCCCCTGGAGATTTTCCCACTTGAGTTAATAGGGAGAAGTTATATTTTCTATTCAGAAGACTTAAAGGAATAATAAGTACAAGACAACCTGCAGCCTGGTTTTAGGTTTTCTGGAAGGTAGGCTGAAATTAAAATAATAATAATATATGGAGAGAAGAGAAGAAGATAGAGGAGGAGTAAAGAGGGAATAGGAGGGAAAAAGGGAGTAAGGGAGGGACCAGGAGAGAGGAGGAGAGGAAGGAAGTGGAGGAGAAAATAAGAGTGAAAGGATAGAACCAGTGTTGGTTTGCTGTTGAAGTCTCTGGATACAGTCTTCCCAAAAGCCAGTGCTACAGTTGATCCATAGTGTTTTGCCTATTGAAGCCAATACATTTGACTCTCATATTGGCTCACTCTTATTCCAGCTAACTTCTATTGCTTATAATTGAATAGTTTCTACCAAGAAAAGGATGCTGCAGCTAACACTAAATCTTTTACAAGTAAGAGAGGAGTTGGTGAGATCAGGTGGGACTTCACCAAAGGGGTGGGATTTAAAGTAAGACTTGGCTTCCACAGGGGGAATTGTGGGAAGACATATTCATGGAAGAAGAAATAGCATGGCAAAAGTAAAGTCAGTACAAAGAACAGAATCTATGCAGATTAGAGACCAATTTGGCCAGAGCATGAGAGAAAAGACTGAAATATTGCTCTGTAGATGTTTCCATGACCACCACTTTCTCACCTCTCTGGTTCCAGCTCAACTGTCACTTTCTCAAAGTGGCTTATCTAATGCTCACAGTCATGGACCGTCATGTATGTCAACTTTAATCTGTAGGACACATGCCAAATGCAATACCCAAAGGAATTGCTCCACTGTTCTCTTGTGTGTCTCCTCTTCTGGACTGGGAGACCTATAAGAACAGGTAACTTGTTCCGCTTTCACAACTCTGATGGCCAATGCCCATAGAGAGCGATTTTAGTAATACCTGTTGAGACAGTGAGTGGGTGAGACAAAACAGAAAAAGAAGCTGGAGCAGGATGGTGGCAGCTATATAATCCAAAATCTGTGAAGACAGTAAAGAACAGGTGGTAAGTTGTCAGAACTATGCTTTTAGGAGACTGAATCATTTAGTGTGAAGAGGCACGGAGTGGGCAAGAATTGAAAGAACAAAGCAATTATGAGGCCATTGCAAACGCCCAGGCAAAAGCTAATTTGTCATTTGAGTGAATTATCTGAGGGACTCTGGGTTTTCATAATCACAACAAAGAAAAAAAATTATAAAGTGCATCTGTTGTTTTTCCTTTCTTTCCATTTCTCTAAGCTAGTTCACCAAGATTCTCCCAGCATCCTTTAGATGTTTTTCCCCACCAGCATCTTTCATACAAATCTACAATGTCAACCATTCTCAGGCCCCAAAGGTAATGGCTTTAAAAAGAAGAGAGATAGTGGCAATGGCTGTCTGATCAGATAATAAAATCACCCAGAATAACGTTTACTTTGGCCAGGCTTCTTGTGTCCCCAGGCCAGATGAGGCCAACTTTATCACCCACACAGATTTTGCTAGTCCAAAGGGAGCAATCTGTACTGCCCTGAAACATCATATTTATTCAATTTGTGTGTTTGCTTTTAACACTTATTATTACAGATATTTTCATATTGTATATGCTACATCACAACTTTTTTTTCTTTAAACATCTAGTTTGGGGATTTAGCCAAAGTGATATGTAACTTCCTTTGCTATTGCTGTAGAATTTCCCAATGTGTGAGGATATGCAAGATTTATTTAACTATTGTCTTACTGAAGAACTTTTTATTTATTTCTCTGTTTGGTTTTGTTTTGAGGATTGGACAATGTCATGTTGAATTTGTTTACATATATTCTTAGATAAATAGGTTTCCAGTGAAACCTGTCTTAAGACTAGAATCAAAACATTGGGCCATAGGCTGAGTTCTGGGTAGCCTTGTCTCCAAAGCTCTGCATCTTGAGACGTCACATTCATCCCTGTCTCAGCAAGTGGAGGCACAGTGTCTGAAGAAGGTCGAGGGCACAGCCTCCCACGCCAGGTACACATGAGATGGCCTCTTATTCTCCTTACTAGCTAGACCTAGTAGTTGAATGCTGGACCCCAAAAAGGTTCATCCATGCTTCAGACTAGAATATGTGAATGCTAACGTATTCAGAAAAGGAATCTTTGAGATGAGGACATCATTATGGATCATGCTGGTGATTCAGGAATGCAATGGTAAGTATGCTTAAGAGTAGACCAGAGGGTCAGACAGGAACACAGAGGAAAAGGTGATGTGGAGATGGAGGCAGAGATTGGAATGCTATTACAGCAAGCCGAGGGAACCAAGAAATGTCAATGGAAGAGGCAGGGCAGGATTTTTGCACGTACTTCAGAGGGAGTGAGGCCTGGCTAATACCCTAATTTCAGACTTCTGACCTCCAATATAATGAGTAAACATATTTCTATTGTTTCTAAGTCATCTAAATTATAATTTGTTACAACAGTTACATAAAACTAACAAACCAGGTGACCTCAGAAATGTATTTAACCTCCCTTAGACTTACTAATGAACTTTTTAAAAGGTGTAGCAATAGTACTTACATAATTGGGCTGTATCTGAAGATGAAATGAGATCATGGCTGTGAAGCTCTGTATAAATGGTAAGTAGGATTAAATGAGTTGAAGTATGAACTGACTACATAAATGGGTCCCATCAATACTATAACTTGTTAATTAACATTGTGATATTTTGATCTCCTAACCAAAACCCCAAACCAAGTGGCTTGTTCACTGTTTTCCCAAGGATTCAAGGTTATAAGAGGGCAAATGCCTTGGTAGAACATCTATTCTCACCATGACGTCATTTGTACATTTCCCTCTGTGGAAGTGGCAGTTCCAACCTAACCTTCTTGAATACACACTTGGGAAGGAGAAGGGATATGACCTTGAACTGACTTAAAGCCACATCTAGAGAGAACCAACAGAGGAAGGTGCCCCAAAACCCCACATGAAGGTGCCAGGTAAGACGTCACAGATCACGATTTTGAGTGCATATCTATTTTTGTCTATTTCTAGGTATATAGTTGAATCTGGTCTCTCAGAATATTTGTGTCAGTGTGAAATTCTGTACATGTCTGTGGGTAAGAATCTAGGCCTATACATACGGGCATGCTCTGTTCACCTGTATGGTGGGGGCAGGTATATTCATGTGACCATGTCTCTGGGTTAAATGCAAGCGCCTGATATTTATTTGACAATGATCAGTGTAATAAAGCTTCAAATAGACCAAGCAATGTCTTCAGTCCTACTATTAAAAAATTGTCTAGGAACTTTAAAAACACACTAAATCCCACATTTCATAGTTCAATATTTTAAAGTGCAAAAAAAAAATATTATAAGGTTAAGCAGACATCAGCATTTCTTGAAAAGCCTCCCAGGTACCTCTGAGGTGCATCTGGAATTGAGAACTCCCATGCTAGCTACATGGTCAGACCTCTGCTATTTTCTCTAGAAATGAATAGCTTGCTTCACTTGTGTGTGACTTTAATTTTATCACAATTCAGTAGGGAGAGAAATTTAATTAAATTATCTGGCATAGCAAAGGGCTGACTCTCCCCTTTTCTGCCCAATAAGATGATGATCTATTAGAAAAGTATGAAACAGCTTCCAGATTAACCTCTGGAAACAACAAACAGTCCCCTCCCAGCCTACCTTCCTTCACTATGCTAACACGGGCCTCTTTCCATTTAAAAGCTATCTAACGAATAAGCTATAGGCCTGTTTTAATGACCATATAAAATCTTCATATTCACTGCCTGTGTTTGACAAACAGAGGATATATGGATATAATAAACCAAGTACTTTATAAAAATTTAAATGCATGTTTTGGAGAATTCTTTACAGGGGAATAAAGAGGAGAAACAGGAAATGAGACAAAATTGCTAAACCTAGAGAAGAGTAGAATCTAAATGAAGAGAAGAAATGAAATATCAAACTCTTAGAAATGTGGGAAGCAAGGCTCTAGCCCATAATATGGCTTTGTGAAAATTAGAAAAAGGTCTGCGCCAGAGTTCTTACCAAGTGGTGGGAGCACAGGCTAAGGCCCAGGACCATCTTCAGAGATGGCCACAGGAGCCCAACCAAGGCCACTCCCACTGCCATTTTGAGTTACCTCCACTACCACCAGCATCATCTTTAGTGGCAGTAGTGTCCATCAGGGGACACCTTTTGGGGACTAGAAGTGAACTCCAAAGTGAGATACAGGTAATCTGTAGTGCAATACCTCAGACGAGCATTGCAAGAAGGGAAGATACATAATCAACATGAAAAAACAAGGGGAAAAAATGCTCCAAATTAACTAAGATACTACAATAATAGAATCCGCTGACAGCACAGTTGATGAAATGTCAGAGAAAGAATTCAGAATATACATAATTAAAATGATCTGCAAATTAATGAATGACTTAAGTGAGCAAATAGAGGCAAAAATTGATCACTCCAAAGAAATAAGAGAGCAAATAAAGCCAACCATTGATCACACCAACAAAGAGATGAGGGAGGAAATAGAGGTAGCAAAAGATTACTTTAAGAAAGACCTCAAGATTGTGAAAAAAAAAAATGAGAAATTGTTGAAACGGAGAGAGCAATAAACCAAGTGAAAAACTCAATAGAAAGCATCACCAGCAGACTAGATCACTTGGAAGACAGAACCTCAGATAATGAAGACAAAATATACAATCTTGAAAATAAAGTTGACCATACAGTGAAGATGGTAAGAAATCATGAACAGAACATACAAGAATTATGGAATAGCATCAAAAGACCAAATCTAAGATTTATCTGGATAGAAGGCAGCACAGAATTTCAAACCAAAGTAATGCACAATCTCTTCAATGAAATAATATCAGAAAATTTCCCAAACAAGAAAAATGAATTGGAAAATCAAATACAAGAGGCTTACGGGATATCAAATGTACAAAATTACAACAGATCTACACCAAGGCATATTATAATGAAAATGCCCAGCATACAGAATAAGGATAGAATTTTAAAGGCCGCAAGAGAGAGGAGTCAGATTATATAGGGGGACACCTATTCAGATCTCAGATTTTTCAGCCTAGACCCTAAATGCCAGGAGATCATGAAACATATACCAAGTTCTGAAAGACAATGGATGCCAACCAAGAATCTTATATTCAGCAAAATTGAGCTTCAGATTTGATGATGAAATAGAAACCTTCCATGACAAACAAAAGCTAAAAGAATTTACAGCAAGAAAGCCTGCACTACACAGCATTCTCGGCAAAATTTTCCATGAGGAGGAAATGATAATCAACAATGAAAATATACAAAGGCAAGGCCAATCAAAGGATAAACCAAGTCAAGGAAAAAACAAAAATAAACCAAAATGACTGGAATTACAAATCATATTTCAATAATAACCCTGAATGTTAATGACCTAAATTCATCAATTGAAAGACATAGACTGGATGAAAAAACGAGACCCAACAATATGCTGCCTTCAAGAGACTCATCTCACAGGAAAAGACATCCACAGACTGAAAGTGAAAGAGTGGGAAAAAACATATCACTCACATGGACCACGTAAACAAGCAAGAGATTCCATCTTCATATCAGATAAAGTGGACTTCAAACCAAAGTTAGTGAAAAGGGATAAAGAAGGACATTTAATATTTCTTAAGGGACTCATACATCCACAAGACATAACAATCATAAATATCTAAGCCTTAAACAATGGGGCATCTATGTATATCAAACAAATCCTTCTCAACTACAAGAATCAAATAGACCACAACGCAATAATACTTGGTGACTCTAACACAGTTCTCTCACCACTGGATAGATCTTCCAAACAAAAACTAAACAAAGAAACCATAGAACTCAATAAAACAATAATTTAAACTTAACAGACATATATAGAGTATTCCATCCATCAACGAGCAAATACACTTTTTTCTCAGCAGTACATGGATCCTTCTCCAAAATAGATCATATGGTATGTCACAAAGCAAGTCTTAGCAAATACAAAAAATAGAGATACTACCCTGCACCCTATCTGACCATAATGGAATAAAATTAGAAATCAATGACATATTAAAAAATAGAAACTACTCCAAAACCTGGAAATTAAATAATACACTATTGAATGATGCATGGATAACACAAGACATCAGGGAAGAGACAAAATATTCTTGGAGATAAATGAGAACTCTGATACAACATATCAAAATCTCAGTAGACTTAAAGATCAGAATCATATAATTTTATCAATTGATGCAGAGAAAGCATTTGACAAAATACAATACTCTTTTATGTTCAAAACATTAGAAAAACTAGGGATGGCAGGAACATACCTCAACTTTGTAAAAGCTATCTATGCTAAACCCAAGGCCAACATCATCCTCAATGGAGAAAAATTGGAAGCATTCCCTCTAAAAAGGGGAACAAGACAGGGATGCCCTCTTTCACCACTCTTATTCAACATAGTCCTTGAAACGTTAGCCAGAACAATTAGACAGATGAAAGAAATTAAAAGGATATGAATAGAAAAGAGGAACTCAAACTAACATTATTTGCCAACAACATGATTCTATACTTAGAGGATCCAAAAAATTCCACCACCAAACTTCTAGAATTAATAAATTAATTCAGCAAAGTAGCAGGATATAAAATCAACACCAATAAATCAATTGCATTTCTATACATCAGTGATAAATCCTCTGAAAGAGAAATTAGGAAAACTACCCCATCCACAATAACCTCAAAAACAATAACATACTTGGGAATAAATTTAACAAAAGAGGTGAAAGATCTCTACAATGACAACTACATGACACTAAAGAAAGAAATTGAAGACCTTAGAAGATGAAAAAATCTCCCATGTTCTTGGGTAGGCAGAATCAATATTGTCAAAATGGCCATACTACCCAGAGCACTATATAGATTCAATGCAATTCCAATTAAAATCCCAATGTTATTCCTTATAGAAACAGAAAAGGCAATCATGAAATCCATTTGGAGGAATAAGGGAATCAGAATAGCCAAAGCTATCCTTAACAAGAAGAGTGAAGCAGGAGGCATCACAATACCAGACCTTAAACTATACTACAAAGCTATAGTAACAAAAACGGCATAGTACTGGCACCAAAATAGACATGTAGACCAATAGTACAGAATAGAAGACACAGAGACAAACTCACTTAAAAACTGTTATCTTATTCTAGACAAAGGTGCCAAACACATACATTGGAGAAAAGATAGCCTCTTCAACAAATGGTGCTGTGAACACCTCAAAATCCACATGCAGCAAAATGAAACTAAACCCCTATCTCTCACGATGCACAAAATCCAACTCAAAGTGGATCAAGGACCTGGGAATTAGACCAGAGACCCTGCACCTAGTAGAAGAAAATGTAGTCCCAAATCTTCATCATGTCGGATTAGGATCTTAATTCCTTAACAAGACTCCTATAGCACAAGAAGTAAAATCAACAAGCAATAAATGAGATGGATTCAAACTAAAAAACTTCTCATCAAAAGCAGCAATCAATGAAGTGAACAGAGAGCCTACATTCTGGGAATAAATTTTTGCCACACACACATCTGATAGAGCACTAATCTCCAGGATATATAAAGAACTCAAAAAACTTAACACCAAAAAAAGAATCAATAAATGGTCTAAGGAGCTGAACAGGCAGTTCTTAGAAGATACACAATCAATCAACAGACATATGAAAAAATGTTATGCATCTCTAGCAACTAGAGAAATGCCAGAGATCAAAACTACTCTAAGATTTCATCTCACACCAGTCAGAATGGCAATTATCAAGGATACAAAAAACAATAAATGTTTGCAAGGTTGTAGGGGAAAAAGGCATGCTCATATATTGCTGGTGAGACTGCAAATTGGTGCAACCAATCTGGAAAGCAGTATAAAGAATCCTTAGAAAACTTGGAATGGAACCACCATTTGACCCAGCTATCCCACTCCTCGGTCTATACACAAAGGACTTAAAAACAGCATACTACAATGATGCAGCCACTTCAATGTTTACAGCAGCTCAAATCACAATAGCTAAACTGTGGAACCAACCTAGATGACTGTCGATAGATGAATGGATAAAGAAACTGTGGTATATATACACAATGGAATATTACTCAGCAATAAAATAGAAAAAAATTATGGTATTTGCAGGTATATGGATGGAGTTGAAGAATATCATGCTAAGCGAAGTAAGCCAATTCCAAAAACCAAATGCCAAATGTTCTTATAAGTGCATGCTGATCCATGATGGAGGAGAGGATGGGAAGAATGGAGGAACTTTGGTCAAAGAGGAGGGAGGGGAGAGGGGGCATGGGGACAGTAAAGATGATGGAATGAGGTGGACATCATAGCCCTAGCTTCATGTATGACTGCACATGACATGATTCTGCATCACGTACAACCAGAGAAATGAAAAGTTGTACTTCATCTGTGTATAATGAATCAAAATGCATTCTGCTATCATGTATACCTAAGTATTATTAAAAAAAAAGAAAGAAAAAGAAAAAGATTTGACTCCTCTACAATGCAGCCCCGGGCTGCCTCATTGGATGAGTGCCTTTCTGGATTGGGTGCCCTAACAGTCCTGCTGGAGAGGGTAAATGGTGGATTAGGCTGTCTGAGGATCTATGTGACATCTCCTCTCTCTCAACTTCCAGCTCACACCCTCAGAGAATTCACAGATATTGGAGAATTTGAAAAGTTACCCAGATTTATTAGAAAAGAAAAAACACCAGATATTAAAATATTTCTCTGTATCTATGACTTAGCAGTTGCTCAATAAATGTGTTTACTGAATGAATAAATATATTAGTGTTAGATGAAAATTTGGATCTATATGGGAAATAAAAAGGATCCTTTCTTCAAACAGATAAAGCAAAGACCCTATAGAAAATCTTTGTCTCCAAATTTTTCAGCAAAGGAAACTGCCTTGGAAGAAAATATTCTTGGAAAATTACCCAAAGGACTGAAGTAGGGAAACATGGACTGTGTTCATCTGCCTTACTTGCTGATATTCAATATTGTACACACAGAAATATAAAATAAATGAAACATTAATTTTATAATTTTCCTGAAACTTCTATTCAGCGGATACCACCATCTTAGGGCTCCTAAACATGGATTCTTTAGTGACTGGACTATCGTTCCCTAAACTGAACTCTATTTTCTAGGATCACTATCCCTGTACTTTTCAGGTTTATTGCAAAAATAAAAATAAAATATCATGTAAGAGGTCTGGAACATGGAATTAAGCCGTAATCGTGTATTCTCAGGGAGTCAGTGCAGGACAGACACCATTGCTGATAGAGCATGATTCTGCATAATTTCTGGTTCATCTTCTGGTTGTAGGTAGGAGGCATGTCAAAGGTTTCAGCTGCATGGAATCTTTTCCTTCACTGTCTCTAAATCCTGGACCAAATACTAAAGTGATTCTATGGCCAGATCTCTAGATTCTTTTTTAAAGTCAGCCACAATAATTTGGAAGCTTACAAATGGGAAAAGCCCGACACAATTAGAGGGGCTGTGGTGGGGAGGAAGACTGAGACAGATGTGTGTGTGTGCAGGCTTCTGCTCTTTCCTTACAAAGTCCCATGGTCCCTGCTCGCTTCCACTTAAAACATATCTGTCAAGCCTACTCACTTCCTCTGTGTCTTTAGATACGTAACCAGAAGAAGTAGCCACCAACAGACTAATATTGTTTTACTAGCTTCCACAATTGTATGTGATCTAACTACCATAATGAATACATTACATCATTTCCAGTGGTTCTATTTCTGAATGAACCCTGGCTGATAAAGATCTTGGTACAAAAAGTAGTTTTCAAGGCAAAGAACTTTAAGGTAGGTTCTAAGAATAGACTATGTCTTATCTGGAAATAGTCTCTGACACTATTGAACGGCTTTGCTTTAATCTGTTGTTAGAAAATCAACCACCATAAGTCTATGGCATGCAGTGGCCAAACAGCTAATTAAACAGCTAATTGATATTTAGAAACAAATACCTATAGAAATGATCACTACCACAGAATATTTTAATGAAAATAAGGTACATAGTATAGTTGGTTCATTGCTTTTAAATTCATCGGAGACTTTGAAATAAAATTATAAGCACAGGGCTTTAAATTCCCAGTTCAAGGACTACTGAAGGGACTCAGAAGCTTTTATGATGGCACTAAAAGAAAATTTTATTATCTGAAGCTACAGGATTGAGATTTCTGAAAATGAAATTCAGTCTAATCATACAGATGAATAAATTCAAAAATAAAAATACATCCAACCTTTCAACCTTGTAGGTTTCTTTATGCCAAAGTTAGAATAGTCACTGGGAAAGGATGGCACCCTGAAATTTGGGATAGAGGCAGATGAGAAGATTTGGATGAAGCAGGAAAATTCTGCTTATCCTCTCTAGATAGTAGAAACACCTTCTTTCTTTGTCTGAATAGGATTACCTGAAAAACCTGTTAAGGCTCTTATGAAGTAGAGCTGCCATAAGAAAGTTGTGGTCATTCATCTTACCTGTACACACTATTTCTTATTGCTTTAAGCTTTGTAGTAGGACCCAGTCCTAGCACAGCATGAGGGAGAGAGATAAAATGTGATTCCCAGGAAAGTGCCATGCAAACCAAATGTACCTTATTATTTTCAAACTCTATGTAGAAAATTCTTTTGAAATATTTGAATTATATATTAATAATATGTAATCAGAGTTAAAGAAATATAATATTGGAAGACTAACTTTGGGCTTATCAAACAGATATGATGAATTCAACATGTTACTCGAAAACTTTGAGAAAGCAGTGATAGGTTGCTTGGTTAATTGGGGTAAGTCTGGACCTCAATATGGCAATATTAAGTCTAAATGTCATGTCTGCTGTGGTATGCTGCAGACAAGGGTATTTAAAAGTGTAGTGAGGGGTTTCTGGGCTCAACTCAGATGAATTAAGAGCTTGCAGCAAGCATTCAACAAGAAAAGCTGCAAAAACAAAGAATTTTATTTCTCCCATCAAATTATTGAAGTTTCAGGGCAAACAATCATCTCAAAATTGAGCAGTAGATATCCAAGAGACACAGGAAGTGACAGCTTTGTTATCTGGAACACAGATGACCAGATGCTGTATCAGTGCAAGAACTTAAAACTAGAAATGTCAATAAATTGCTGTGGCCAGTTGTGAGCTAGTGTGAGAACAAGCTTCTAGGAGCTGCAGGCACAGGAATATTTGACACTCTTAACTACAGTAAAAGTACAAGAAAGATAATCGTGCAAATCCAAACTGAGGGACATTCTACACAGTACTGACCAGTAGTCAAAACTATCAAGATGACCACAACTAAGAAAAGTTGATAAACCATCACAGTCAAGAGGAAAATAGAAGATAAAAAACAAAATATCATATCCTAGATGGAATTCTGGAACAGAAAACGATAAAAAAAAATAGTAAGAATTTTAATTAAGGATAGATTTTGTTCAAAAGAATGAAGGCAGAGGAAAAGGGAGAGAGACACAAAGAACAAAAGAAAACACAAGATCCTCACTTCTGGTTCAGTTCTATCAGTAATTGTTTTAAATGTAAATGGCCAAAACAATCTGTTACAGGGCAGTTTGTCAGGCTGGATAACCACCACTGCCCCTCCACCAAAAAAAAAATCTTCCTAAATTTAAAGTATCGGTTAGGTTAAAAGTAAAAAGTAAAGGGATGGAAAAAGATATACCAAGCTAACACTAATCAAAAGAAAAAGTGAGGGGCTGTATGTAGCTATAGCTCAGTAGTAGAGTGCTTGCCTAGCATGTGTGAGGCACTGGCTTAGTTCCTCAGCATCACACAAAAATAAATTAGTAAAATAAAAGTATTGTGTCTATCTACAACTAAACAAAATATTAAAAAAAAGAAAAAGTAAAATAACAATTTCAGACACTAGTCATCTGTTAAGCAAAAAAAAGATAACCAGTCTGGTACAAATACAAACTAATATTGATGTTTATTTATTTATTGAATTTTTATTATGCATTATGCACAATGCTTCATAGGATCATGTCATTTTTTTCTCAAATACAAGAAGTAACTAAATATTATACCAATTTCACAGTTGAGAACACTAAATCCCAAGAGGTTAAAGGTGTACCTAGGTTCAAGATTCCAACTGAGGTCATATGATTTCAGAACCCATTCCATTATAGATAATTGTGTTTAGTTGGTTAACAAGGAGTTAGGAACCATCATTGACTGGTAATAGACCAAGTGATAAATGGAGAAAAGTACAGACTTCTTGGAAACTTTAGGAACAACCACATTTGTGTTTCATAGACTTCCTTTTATGACAGATAATATATATATATATATATATATATATATATATATATTTTGGTATCAGGGATGGAACCTAGGGGCACTTAACCACTGAACCACATCCCCAACCCTTTTTTTGTATTTTATTTAAAGACCTGGTCATGTTGAGTAGCTAAGAGTGTCACTAAATTGCTGAGACTGACTTTGAACTTGCAATCCTTCTGCCTTAGCCTCCTGAGCTGCTGGGATTACAGGCATGCGCTGCCGCACCTGGCTTGCAAAATATATTCTGATCCCACAAATTTAAACAGGAAGGGGAAGACATGGTACTGAGTTGCTTAGTGATTTTTAAGCTATGAAAAATGACCACTCTACAAAATTTTAGACAGAACAGTGGCCCTGAAGATTGTCAGATTAGATCCTTCATGTCTAAGGACGGGGTGGGCATGTGTCTAGTCATTCAGCAGCTAGGGTACAGAACTAGGATGAGATTTGCATCCTCCTCATCTGATGCAGATTCTACTACATCATGCTGATTCATATATATTTCTTCTGAATGACATAAGGTATCTATTTCAAAAGAGAGATTGGTTGACTATGCTATTCTTTAGCCATTGCAGTCCCAGAGATTCTGATCAACTGCATATTCAATAAAATAACTACTCTTTTTCTGTGAGAACCAGAAAGGATCCTTTCTTCTCTACTAATGTCCTCATGTATGATGTGGAGAAAACCTTCAAATACGTGCAGATGTCATGTTCAGAGACCTTCTGTGAAGTCCTCTACTACTTTTCATGACTTTGACTTTTAAGAGTAAGTGATCTCTGTGAGAAATGAAACCAGGTCACTGCCCTCATGCTCTGATTCATTCTAATCTTTCCATGAAAGTTAAAAAAAAAAAAAAAAACTAATTTCACATTTAAAGATGGCAAATCAAGCAGCCCAAAATACAGATAGTCCCAATTTATGAATGGTTGGGTTTATAATTTTTCAACTTTATAACAGTGGGAAAGTATATCCATGCAACTAGTTCTCTTTGTCACTTTCAGAACAGTATTCAAAAAATTTCAGGAGATACCCAGCACTCTATTATAAAACAGGCTTTGTGCTAGATGATTTCGCCCACTGTAGTCTAAAATAAGTGTTCTGAACATGCTGGAATCAGTCTGGGCTAAGCTCTGATGTTGGTAGACTAGGAGTGTTAAATGCATTTTCCACTTAGGATGTTTTTTAACATATGCTGTGTTTATTTGGATGTAACCCCATCATAACATCTGTAATCACCCATTGTTATGTTTCATGCAGTGTGGGTCCCTTTAAATTGTCTTATTGTATGTAAGTAAAGCAAACAGTGAAATTGGGCCGGCTATCAAAGAAATCCAGCCGCTCTTTATCTGATCCATATTTTTAGTTATCTCATACACACCACATTTCACCTCCATGCTTATCTCTACTTATGGCTGCTTGCTTTCAAAAGGCAACTTACCAATAGAAATTCTGCTTTTTGGAGCAATAAAGCAAGATCTCCAGACCCTAGAGATGAAGAAAAGTAAATGCCCAGTCATAACTTGGCTGAGCTTAAAAGAGCTCATCAGAAAGTGACCATTAGAGAAACGTTATCAAGATTACATTCTCCAGGAAGCAGTAAAACAGAAAAAGGGGGAGAAAATTAGGCCATGAGGGTAATATGAAAAAGGAGAAAAGAGTCACCGTGAGGCTTCTGCTCTGACTTTGGCTCTTTCAGACACAGCGGGTTTCTAAGTGGCCTTTCCCCCACAACAGGTGCTAGGTTCTCAGGACCAGAAATGTCTCTGGAGCCATTTATTTCCACTTTCCCTCATTAATCCCTTTCCCACCACATTCTTCAAGCTATGGTCCAGCCCTAAATTTTTGAGAATCTAGGATGCTGAGAATGTAACATGTGCCAGGAGATTCTCTCTTCCTCAGCTATCTGTAAGAAAGATTTGTTTCCAGAAGAGAAAATGAGTGAATTCTCAATTAGTGAAAAATGCATGGAAGTGTCATTCTTCCTCATATTCAGAGTATAAAACAGAATTATAAGACACTTTAAATATATCTATCTATATAAATATATACATGGAGATGTAGTGAGGGAGAAAGGAAACTAGGAAATGAACTGTTTAGTACCATTCTAGAGAAATAATAACATAATAAAATTGAAAGTCCTATGTTCTCCTGGTAGCATTAAAATAAAAAAAAAAAGCTAATGAAACTATTTGACAGCATATAATATGTGGAGAAAAGATGTCTATAACCTTTGACCCAATTAAAAAATGTCTAGTGATTATCAAAGGGAAAATGAAACTAGAAATGAACACAAAGATATATTTGCATTGTTTAGAAGTGACCTACTTTTCTGCATAAAATAATTGTTTTATTCACTAAGTTGCAGCAACTCAAATATTATGCAGGAATTTAAAAGTATGTTTAAATACTATGTAGCAGCAGGATGCTTGTTATGACATCTTCACTTTTTGCAAAGATTAAAATGCTTTCATAGCTAAAAATTTGAGTTATAAGAATCAGAAACTGATGGCAGCTGATTATAGAAAGCCTGAACAACAACAAGTTAATGACAAAGGAAAACACCGACACTCGGAGATCTGCAGAATGAAGAGTAAACAGAGCCAAGGAGAAATACCTTAGAACACACCACAGAATCAGACATTGCCACTGGGGTCTCTAGCCAAGACATTCTATTTTGCACTGCTGGCCACACCCATGCCAGGGCCTAGATGCTGCCCTGGGATTGTTATGGCAATCACAGCCTCAAACCCTGATGAGTCACCACCACCTCTTCTAGGACAGATACTACCACTTTGGCGGCTTCTGATTCAGACTTGAGGTACATGTGTTTGATTTGCATGACCACAAGAGAGGAAGGAAAAGAGGCACTTGGTATTGCCAATTCACATGATAGAAGAAGCTCTTTCCTAAGGACTTCTCCAAAGACAATAAGAAGGTTTAGACGCAGATCAGAGGAAAATAAGGATATGTATCCACTGGAGATACAGAAATATATTATGATTGTGAAGAAGGAAAATTCTCTGAATTAATGCAAATATAATAAAGTTATAATAGTGACTGAATTCTAGTCTAAGTATTCTTTTCTTTCTTACCTTCCTATTTTGGCACTGGGGATTGAACCAAGGGGCACTTTATCACTGAACCACATTCCGAGCTCTTTGTATTTTTTGAGATGGGGTCTCATTAAGTTGTTTAGGGCCTGGCTAAATTGCTGAGGCTGGCCTTGAACTTGTGATCCTCTTGCTTCAGCCTCCTGAGCTTCTGGGATTACAGGCATGCACCAGTGCACCAGCCAAATTTCTTGTTTCTTTAATGTTCTGTGCTTGTTATATTCAGCTATACTTTGCATGATTTTGTCCCTTCCAAAATTCACGTTGAAACTAAATTCCCAACGCAAGCGCTGGGAGCTGGCATTGATGGGAGGTACATAGATCAAGCGGGTTCCCCTCTCATAAATGGGTTAATGCCATTATTAAGTGCAGAGTCAGCCCCCATCAACCTCTTTGCCCTTCTACCTCTTGCCATGTGATGACAAAAATATAAAGCTCACCAGGTGCCCATGCCTTCATCTTAGACTTCCTGACCTTCAGGACTGTGAGCCAATAAATGTCTGTCCATCATAAATTACCCAGTCTCGTGTATTCTGTTATAGTGTAGTAGGGACAGACGAGGCTTGGACATCGAGTAATAGCAGGAAGCAGTTTATTGGCTGCATTCAGGTTTAAAAAGGGGGCTTTATGCCTCCATCAAATCACCCCTCTGAACACTGAGTTCAGAAAGTTTTAGAACTTTATACTCAGTGGATAAGGGGAAGGGCTGAGAGGCTCACAATCTGTAGAAGTTCACATAAAAGCAGCTCTTTTACTGTTCTGGGCACCCACATCAGGCCAAGGACACTTTCTGTGAAAATCAGTGTATGGGAAAGGGAGAGTCCTCCCCCCCTTTCTTCCCACCAGCTGGCTCTGCAGGACGTGCCTATAGTCCTTTAAGTTGCAAACACCTCTGTGAAGACCTTGGGTTAATTTTTCTTATCACATTGTGTTTCTGCATGCATACCGCCCCCCCCCACACACACACCTGAAATTTCTTTTGCAGAAGTTTTGTTGAGAGTCTGAGAACAAATTTTGGTGGGGGAATCTGGAGAAGCTTAATTAAGATTTTCTGTGGAGAAGGGGGAGGTGCCACTACACCTCCTAGTAAACCAACATTTTTTTCCAACTGTCTTCCTTCTGCTGAGTTGAAGTTCAAGCCTCTGATGTCAGAAACTGTGCCTTCCTCCTCCCTTTTCTATCCAAGCATGCCTCTCCTTACAGCACCTAGAACTGAGCTCAAAAACTAAGGGACTTTTAGCAAAGTCCTGAAAAAATGATGAGATAAGAGAATCTGAGGCCAGCAGGGAGCAAATAAATCAATAAACAAAATAATAATTCAATGAACAATTGTGCTACTGAAAAACTGATCAAAATCTAGCACTATATCAGAGCCAGTTTTGTACTATTCTTCAATATCAATTTTATCGATATCTCCCATTGAACAAAGTATCTGACATAGCAAATTTACTATGTTCTTTTTTTGGGGGGTACTGGGAATTAAATTCAGGTACTCAGGGGCACTCAAGCACTGAGCCACATCCCCAGCCCTGTTTTGTGTTTTATGTAGAGACAGGGTCTCGCTGAGTTGCTTAGCGCCTGGCTGTTGCTGAGGCTGGCTTTGAACTCACAATTATCCTGCCTCAGCCTCCCTAATTGCTGGGATTGCAGGCATGTGCCACTGTGCCTGGCTATTATGTCCTTTTAATAAGGATTGTATTTTTTTTAAAGTATGTATAGATACACACACACACACACACACACACACACATTTATTTATTTAAGGTACTGAAATTTGAACCCAGAGGCAGTTTACTACTAAGCTATGTCCCCAGTCTATTTTTAGTTGTAGATGGACACCGTACATTTATTTTATTTATTTTTATGTGGTGCTGAGGACTGAACCTAGTGCCTTGTGCTAGGCAAGCAGCCTACCAACGAGTTATAACCCCAACCCCTATATTTTCTTAATTATTAAAATACACACCCACGTATATGAATCAATGAACTTCAATGAATGCTTTCAGTCATCAAGGATAAAGTAGCATTAAACAAAATATTTTTTATAGAAATCATTTTATATAGTCAGATAATACATTCTTCTTTTGAAATCCAGGTAAGTATTAATGTAGCTAGATGTGGTGAGTGTGTATACTAAGGAGCTCATGCAAGGCATGCAGGTAGATTGACATAATTCCTCCATGGATCACTGCTCGTTCTCCCCAAATACCAGGCAACAGACATGATCTTCTCAAATCCCAGTGAATATCCACAGGGTGAATGAAAAGAGGCTACAGGGTTAATGACTGAGGTTTGAGGTTCTGAGTGCAAGGTGACTATGCTAGATGTTAGGAAAGACTACGCTGTGCATTGTCCATAAATAAGAGAGGGCTTCTAATTGCATGTCCTTATCTTCAGCACATCTTGACTGAGCATCTCCAGAATCTACAGTTGCACATCATTGTGCAATAGCTTTTTTTTTTTTTTTAAAGTACTTGGGATCTCACTAAGTTTCTTAGGGCCTCGCTATATTGCTGAGGCTGCCCTCCAACTTGTGATCCTCCTATCAAGCTATTGAGATTACAGACATGTGCTACACAGTTCATGGCTTTATTTCTTATGTTAATATCCTCAGCCTCTGCATAAATGCAATCCAAATCCTGGGACCCTGCTTGCCAGCTGAACTATCACAGGTTTGGAAACACAGAAGCAGGAACAAGAATAATTTTTGTGTTCCTTAAAGTCTCTGGTAAAGCCTAACTTTTTGTGAATTAAATATAGTTCTAGAGATAGACATATGTCTGTGTGTGTATATATTGCATATATGTAATACATATATAAAATATATAACATTAAATATAATATATATGTAACATGTTATATGTTATATATTAATATATCTATTAATACATAAACATACACGTATATTTATCTCATTTTTCCCTATATCTTTTTTGGTTCATATTCCAGTCTTAAGAACATTGAAAAATGATCTACAGTTCCCTTAGAAAGCCCTGTTTTTTATAATACTTGACCAAGTCAAAACAATGGTAAATTGTAAAAGGATTAACAGTTCTACAACAATCAATTAAAAAGTATTCACATGCTCATACAATACTCACAGTATTCAAACACTACTCACAAAGCCCACACTGTACATTAAGGTTTTTCAATCAAAGCAGCAGAAATGGAGCAAAAAATAATACAAAGATCGCATATATCAAGAACAAGCAATTTAAATGGGTTTCCTTTAGGATGTTTTCAGCTACTAACACCAGAAAGCCTGACAAATTATGAATGAAACCATGAGGATTTTTATAGTTTATTCAAAAGACATCTGGAGTGTGGTAACAGCTTTAGTACAGCATCTCCATCAAGTTTTCAAAGAACATATTCCCTTTGCCTTCCTGTTCTGGTGACCTCAGAGTATTTGATTATTTTTATTATGTTTATATCTTCCTCATGCCCACCCTAAATCCATTTAAGAAAAAACCAAATACTTTTCTTAATAGCAACATACTAAAAAATATAGCAGTAATTGTTATTGTTGATGTCATTATTATAATGTTTTTCTATAGACCAGAAGAAATGACCCTGGCCTTCAGGTCAAAGTGACATTCCTAAACAATGACTCCTTCCTGTTTGTCTATCAAGAAGCCAAAACTTTACCCACTCCTGCCTCCACAGAGGATTTTCCCTGCTGCTGTATTAACTCAGACTGATTCAGTTGGTTGCCTCTTACTGCAAGGGAAGCTGGGCAAGTTAATATATTGACAAAAAATAAAAAAAAATATTTCGGCAATTGTATCTTCAAACTCCAAGAGCTGCCTTATCCACTCAAGTTACTAGTAAGACTGTGGATAGTGAAACCCCACTCTCTCACCTAAGCTTTCCCTTCTCAGAATTGAATTACAAATATACTTGAGAGGTGTCAGACATTTGAAAGCAGGTAGAAATCTTAGGAATCTGACTATCATATGAGGAGATGACATCCTCATAAAAAAGAAGGTTAACCAGAGACGCCACTGGTGATTACAAGTTTACATTCTAGAAATATTCTAAGCAAGACAGTACCATAAAGTTAGATTCAAAGCCCAAGTATGTTTGTAAGTCAAAGTTTTTATCACAAGTGTTCTCCTTTTTCCAGTTTCTTTCCAAATATTTTCTGGAGGCAGTTGAAGTGCAGGGATGCCAGAG
Source organism: Xerus rutilus (assembly GCA_028644305.1). Classification (NCBI taxonomy): domain Eukaryota; kingdom Metazoa; phylum Chordata; class Mammalia; order Rodentia; family Sciuridae; genus Xerus; species Xerus rutilus. Next base: position 18,536,386 of record CM053404.1, on the reverse strand, counting down.
GAATAGGCAAAGTGTGGTGCTGGATGATGTGATGCAGGACCCAGTGAGGAAAGCAGCTGAAGGAAACAGGAGCTTGGAGGGACAGGGAGCCAAGAAAAGAAGGTAGCTGAGTAAGGTGATGTGAGCCACCAGGATTCAGGGATTAATTAGCAAGGTGAGTATTTGAGCAAATACCAGGAGCGCAGTATATAACAAAAGTCCATCCATGTGAGGTGGCTGCCCTGGTGAGAAACTGGTCAGTGTAATAACACACAGGGGAATAAGAAAGCAAGAAAATCAATATACTGGATTAACAGGAATCAAGTTTCTAGTGTTGGAAAAGAGTTACAAATACTGACAATAATCCTAAATGGTTGGATTTGAATGAGAAGTATTAATGTAGACTCACACTATTCTAAGACACAGATATAGAAAGTGTGTGTGTATAATATGCACATCTATTACTTCAGACTTTGTCTCAGCTTCACTGAGAAGTTAGTGAAAACAGGTTCATTTCTAAAATTAATTATTAAAACAAACTGTAGCTCCATGGAGAATGGACATAAGACCAAGACAGTGACTGTCCAAAAGAAACTAGAATTGTCTTATTGTGACAATCAGGTGAACTGTTCACAGAATAAGAGGAGAATATCAAAGGGATATAGAAGTCGGTTTGAAGTCTTCCACTGGTCAATGTGGCTACTTTGAGCATAAGAATAAACAATATGATAAGAGATTAATATGCATTAAATAAAAACAGAAATCTATAAGCTAAGATTGATATGAATAAATACTTGAAAACAAAACACTATTTTAGATTAGAATGTGAAATAATAATGTAGAAGGAAGAATAGATTTAAACTATGTATATAAATCTTTTGTCATATATATACATAGTTTCAAGGTATGTTCCCACAAAATATTTACTAATTCCAATGGGAAAAAATGAGAATAGCAGAGAAGAGAAATCTGATAGATACAACATTAACCTAGTGACACCATGTTGACATCACCCCCATGGGAAGAATCCACATGGAGGGCACTCAGGCTCCAACACAAATACAAGCTTGTTTCCGTGATTGATTTGGACAAAATGTATAATCTGCATCTAATCATTACAGCACCACAACTGGGTATTGAGGAATATTTGACAAAACAATTTCTTTGTAATCTTTTTAAAAAATAATAAGAGAAAAGGAAAAACACTGAGAAAGTACCTTGGTATCATTTGGATATGGTCAGAGGTTAAATGGTTGGATTGTGAAAGCTATAGCCTCATTAGTTCAACCTAGTTTCAACAGACAGAATGGGTGGTAACTGTAGGCAGGTGTGTCCTGGCTAGAGGTGGGTCACTGGGGGTGTGTCCTGGAAAGGTTCATCCTCCCTGTGGCCCCTTCCCCGCTCTCTTTCTCTATGCTTCCTTGCTGCCAGGAAGGTAGCAGCTTTCCTTTGCTGGTCCCTTACCCCATGATATCCTGCCTAACCTTGGGTCTAGGGAAATGGAGTTGATCATCTATGGACTGAGACCTCTGAAATCTTGAGCCCCAAATAAACTTTTCCTCCTCTAAGTTGTTTTTGTTACCTTTTTGTCACTGTGACTCAAAGGCCTAACAAAAACATCCCAACTTGAAAACACACTTGTACATTATCTTGGACTGAATCATTTCTAAAAATAATATTCATAAACTTGACTAAGTAAGAATAGAATGTATGGATTGTATTATTGTATTCTATTAACATCAATGTCTTGATTTTCAGGATTTACTGAGTATACATAGGAAAATGTTCTTTGCTCTAACAAATGCACATGAATGTATCCAGAGTAGTGAAGCATCTTTTCTGTAATTTATTCTCAAATGATCCTAAACCATTACACATATACCTGTATGCTTATATATGGCAGATATTGAGATGTACAAAGGAGAAAGTGGTAACTGTCAAAGAGTTGCAGAACTTAGGTGCAAAGTAGAGAGAGTGCATTTTCTTGCTCTTAGAATTTATATCAGTTTGAAATTTTTTAAAAGTAAAATATAAAAAAAATACTTTTAAAAGGTGCTAACAATTTTGATAACTGACACCTTGTTTTCATGGAGGAATATTCACAGGGCAAAACACACCAAGGAAACATTCATTTTTATTCCTGACAAATCACACATTTTAAGCATTTTTCTGAAGGCATCCAATGATTGATATGATTCATTAAGAGAAAGTTCAACTTCTTTCCTAGGTGAAGGAAGAAAAGCCACTACTCTGAGATTAACATAGGGTCACTACACATTTAAAATTTGCACTGGAGAGGCCATTTTCATCTGTGTTCACTTTCCAAGGATGTTAACTACTGTATTTGAGGGTTATAAGCAACTGGAATACCGATTTAAGCAATTTATTCAGAAATATCTTAAGGGATTTTGTGCTGTCACTGCTACATAGTTTAGCTCTCTCACAGGACACTAGCCTAGCAGTGAATTCCTTCTAAAGCTTTTAATTCTTCTTTAGCTCTCTGACATCATCTCTTTTTAACTTCTTAAGAGTGTCTTTGCTATCAATACAAATATTAACTGTTTCAGAATAAAAGATCCAGCTTTTGAAAGGCCAATATCTTGGATGAAACCAGACTTCTCAAAGCAGAACTGAAATCTCTATGGTGCCATTTCACAATTTCTCTGCCCTCTTTGTTCATCGGCCCAAGCCCACCCACACAGCAAGCATGATGGTTAAAGTCTTCTTTCCTCCAAAAGAAATTCATCTTCAATACCAACCACCATTGCTCTTCCTAATTTTTATTCCATGTGCCTCACTCTAGACTTGTTTACATTCTGTTTTCTGTACTAGACCAGGAATAAGATCTTCTCAAAAGGGTACTGGAGTTTGCTCATCTCTGTGGACTTTTAACATGTTGAGCACTGATCTCCAAACTACCCTGATACACTCTTGTGAAGTCTAGATAAGATTCCAAAGTTCAATAATTTGGTAGCGTGATGAACAGACAGTGGGCTTGCCTCCATGGTCCTCACCTCTTAGTATTCACCCCTGCGCGTAATTCTCTTTCCTTGACTGAAGTCAAGACCAGTTAACTTGCTCCAACCTAATAGAATGTAGCAACACTGACAAGATGCTCATCATTATGTATACTTGAATATATTACATAAGATTATAATGCCCATCATAAGAGCAGACTCTCCCTCTGACTGGCTTTGAGGAAGCAAGCAGTTATGTTGAGAAGGTTAAGACAAGGAGGTAAGACTGGCTTTGGGCCAACAGTCTGAAGAGAAGGCAGCTCACAGTCTTCAAGAATTAAATAAGACTACAGTCCCACCTGACACCAGAACGGCAATAAAAGGCTTTTAAAGTTGACACTTCATTTTCCATTTCTCTTTTTGGGCCCATGATTTCTTTCATAAGATCAAGGCCTTCAACTTATATTCCTTTCTTTATTCCCCCACCTCAAAAAGACAGTGTGATTCATAAAGGTCAGCTTAACCATAAACCTTGCTTGGCCATTGAAACAGAACTTCTAAAAAAAAAAAAAAAGAAATCCTGGAACTATTATGTTGAATCTCCTTCTTTTGAACCCCAAGAACTCTCTACCACTGAAATACCTTCATTTGGAATCTCTCTTTTCTTGTCCATGCTGTAGCCTGTCTATATGCTGTGTCTTTTCCCTTTGTAGAGGCAAAGTGACTCTTATGGCCTAAGACTAGTGTCTGCAAGACAGAAGTGCCTCCTTAAATATTGGTTGAGTTATAATTCAGAGCCAAGAGCCTTGAAATTGCACTGCAGTGTTGCCTAACCTACTCCCCATCATAGAAACAAAAACCATAGTGTTGACTTCCCCAGGTTTTCACACATACAGGTGACACACACTCTAAAAGAAGGGATCTAGTTGTATATTAGCAATTGGAAAGCTGCTGTTCTTTATTTATCAGAAAAGTCTAGAGTCTCAATGCCCTAATCAGGATATAAGATCTACACTTAAAACATGCATGAGGCACTTGATCCAAGCTAAATGATGGAACTGAAGAATAGGAAATGATACTTGAAAACACAGGCCTCAGATGATAAAGGCAGCAGTTTAAACCTCTGACCAAAACCACACTGAAGACCACGCATTGCCTATGATCTAGATAGAGAGACACATGGGTGACAGCAACCAGGAATCAGAGAAAAAGATCAATCCAAGGATGAAGTAAAACTTCATCTCCTACCAATCAGAAGACAACACTGACAAGATGCTCATCATTATGTATACTTGAATATATTAAACTTGAATATATATATACTTGAATATATTAAAACTCACTGGTCCCATTAACTTAAACGTCTCCTTTGAAAATCTTTGAGGTGAAAACCAAGAAATAACCAAAAAAATTATGTGAAGAAAATTGAATAAGGAAGAGTTTACAGGACAATCACATTTCCAAACCAAGCAAATATCTTTGCAATATGAAAATTCACAGCTTGAAAGTGAGATAGAGAGGCTTCAACTGAATTGAAATACTGCCAAATGTACATCAAGAATATGTAATGCAATCTCAGAGCAAATCAACTGAGCAGGAAATATACTGCTTAGAAACAGAAGAAACTTGCCAAAATGTATAGATGCAGGGTCTATATGGCATGAGCACATTTGCAAGAAAATGGCTGAAAACATGGACAAAGAATTAAAGAACCAATTCTTTCTATCCAAACTATATTATTGTTGATGAGAAAAGTGCTCAAAAAGTTTGGATGTTAGCTCTGTTCAGTAAGAGAGCAAGATGAAAAGAAAAGAATCATAACAGATAAATACTGGCTAGAGTTTAAATTCTAGACTCTTCCAAATGGCCCTTTTGCTTCTGGTGTTCCATATACAGCCCTCAGAGGCCCAAATGTATTCAGGATCCCCTGGACCATGAGGTCCCCAAGAAGGAGGTTCAAGCTATAGTTAAGAGATCCAAGATCTCAGGAAGATTTAATTCATCTTATGGAAGCCAGCCTTGAACATCCACAACCACACCTTTTTTCCCCTCTTTGAAAGTATTTTTAATTTCCCTTTTTAGTTTAACTGCTGCTATTTAATTTTGATACTATAGTTGCTCTAATTAAAATTTCATAGCATTACAATGCTTAAGGTAGTATATTTCAAACAGATTCATTCACTATTATCCTTATGAATACTTTATTATATTGAGCCCTCTACCATTAGTGTAAGCACTGCATTGTGTTTTGGTTAAGTAAAATGTTCATTATTAACTTTAACCACTTTTCAAAGTTGAGATGGTTAGAGAAAATAAACATTAATTATTTCTATATGCTAAAAATTAGAGTTCATCTGAACCCATTTAATACCAATATAGCAACCACACTTGACAACAACTCTACTATGCAAAAAGCAGATGAATTACCCGTGTTGAGGAAGGAAGGTATACTTAGAAGGAGAAAAGAAAACAGGAAGATGGTTACCCAATTCCATCCTCATTTGATGAGGGGCTTTTTGCTGGTGGAGGAGGAAAATGAGTAATGCTTATTTTTTTCTCATACATACATATAGGAAATAAGTAGATATATCCTAAAGGAAAAAGCCTAGTATTTTCAAAAGTAGAAGAAAAGAGTAGATTGTTTGAGTGATCATTTTTGAGTCTAAAAGGAATGATACCTTAAACAAACATCAAACACAGAAAAGGACTCTGGGCCAGATTGACTCTTGCTTGAATAAGATCCCAATTTACCACTGTTTCACCTGGAAGGTTATTCTGAGGGTAATATTACACTGTCTTGCTTTGAAATTGTCCCTAACAACACATATTTAAACACCCAGAGAAACATGATTATATCTTACTTAGTAATGTTACAAAAGCAAAGAGAATTCTCATTGTATAAGGACAAATAAAAAATGAATCTTGGGATTGAGGATATATCTCAGTTGGTAGAGTGTTTGCCTCACATGCATAAGGTCCTGGGTTCAATCCCCACCACCACACACACACACACAAAAGATTCTCTGTCATAGGACAATTTGACAGTATAAATTTTAAAATTTTAAAATTTTTAAAAACAGTGCATAACCTTTGACTCTGGGCAATGCATCTCCCAGAGCTGCTTTAAGGAAGGGATAGTTGCATATTCTGAAATAAACCTGGGATACCAAGATAAGGGAGGAAGCTGAAGAAAGAGATGTGTTTGTATGGAAGGAGGAAAAACAATATAATTTTAAATTCTAGGATTTTTAAGCAGATAGAATAGAGATAATAGAATGACTGCAAAAATAGCTTTAAGAATATGTTTCATAACATTTCTTAAATAACTGATACTCTTCTATTTAAATCATAGGATTAATTATGGCATAGGAATTTGATGAACAATGAAAAGTTAGAGAAACTAGGCAGAAGCAAGTCAAATGCACTTTCACTGGCCCTAATCACTTCTTGGTTCACTCAGATGGAGACATTGAGGCCCCAAGGAGACATGGTTTCCCAGAATGAGATGACTATTCAACAGCAAGTGCTTCCTGCTCTCCTATCCCTGGAACAATCTACTTCTTCCCCTAGCAAGTTGGAACCCCAGTATTAGGGTAGGGAATACAAAGTTAACATCCTCTCCAAATAGCCCCTCATCAAATCTTATGCCTCCTGGTGGATAGTCTTCAGTTAATGTTAAAAATAAAAATGCTAGCTGGATTTTTTCCTTCCTTAGCTTTGACTTCATGGGCTCCCTTCTTAACCATTAGTATAATAGACTTTGAGCTGATGACATAACTAAACAGAGAATATGTGAGCCTTGAAAAATCCCCTGACCACCTTTGTTTTAACATTTTTCTTCTGGACACAGGCTCAGATGATGATCTTTCCTCCTGGCATACTGAGGATTAACTCATGCATGTTATCAAACACAATCAAAGCCTGTAAAATGTCCTTTTCTATAAGCAAGAGCTGCATCCTGAGGGAAGATGCAGATGATGGGTGGTGTCTGGGGTATGTAATGACAATCCTGTTACTCAAGCAAAGGTTAATCGTGATGGTGAATGCTGCAGATGCTGAGAGGGAATTGGGCATGAATATTTGTTGCAACCAACATCTGTGCGATGGAGGGTTACAAAGCAGGCTAGGGCAGAGAGAAAAGTTGAATAGTGATTCAAGCACCACAAACACTCCACCATACCCTGAAAAGTTCTGAAGGTGTACAGCCTATTTGAGTTTCCCCACAGGGGTCTAAAAGGGTAGGATCTTTCTGGCTCCCATGAGGATCCATCAGTGGGCACAGGACAGCTCTTGTGTCAGGCAGCTCTCTGCAGCTGAGGCAAACTATGAATGAACTGTAACTGGGTGCTGACAGTGCTTCTGTTGACCAGGTCATGTGTTCCTCCCCAAAGGATTTGGGCAATGCATCTCCCAGAGCTGCTTTAAGGAAGGGATAGTTGCATATTCTGAAATAAACCTGGGATACCAAGATAAGGGAGGAAGCTGAAGAAAGAGATGTGTTTGTATGGAAGGAGGAAAAACAATATAATTTTAAATTCAAGGAATAGCAACTTATTTTTTGTTTGCTTTTAATACTACAAGACTGATTGTAAGGTGTGTACTCTTGGAGACTTCTAGCAATACAAGACTAATTATAAGCTGTGTACTCTTGGAGACTATGCAGATATTTTATTATTTTTCTTCAAAGTATTTCTATACCTGTGCCTTATTTTTCTCAATGTGATCCCTTGAAATGTAATAGTTTTCTTTCTGATTTTCCTTCATGAAGCACAATATAGGCTGAGAGGTGCTATGACCTGTACAAGCCACTCAGTCAGTTGACAGTACTCTTAGGCTCAAACCCTGTCCTCTTACCCTGTCTCATGCTTTTTACCCAGCACATGATTAATGACAACCTAGCTTGTTGCCATAGCATTTCAGTCCAGTTTCCCATCCTTGGTGGTGGCACTGAGGTGTGGCTTGAGGCAGAACCACTATAAATTGGTGTTTGTGACATTGATTTCAAAACCATCATACCCTCAAGACATCTGGGAAGCAACCACCTGTGGTTCTCCTCCTCTCACTTTTTGAACCAGCTTAATTTCAACAAACATATCAAGAAGCTAGCACATGGAGGCTATGGTTTGCATTTGGGTTTTTTTGTATGTCTCTTGTTTAAGTCTCCCTCCTATCGGCCATATGACTACATTTCTGGTTCTTCTGGGGATGTCCCATTTTGACTCCTTTCTAGGGATTAGACAGACCTCTTTAATGCAGCTGCACAAGTGGATAGTTCATGATATTTTTAATAGATACATATTTTCTTTATAGGACATCACTCATTTCTCTTTGGGATGCTAGACCAAAGAAGTTGAGAAAAGCCAGTGGACAAAGTAGAAAAGGAAAGAAAAAGCAGGATCAAGAGGTGAGTGAGGGCCAGGAGTGCATAGAAACAACATCCTCAATCAGCTGCATGAGAGCAGGAGCTCTCTCTGTTGTATACATCCCATCTCCTTAGTTCCTAGAACATCATGTGACAAGTACCTGTTGAATGAATGAATACAGTTACAGAGAACCAGGAACTGTCAGAGATTAGAAAAAAAGCTATTTTGGCAAAGTAACCTCTTATTTTAACAATTATAAATATCATATGCAATTATATACTTTTTCTTGAAAAGGATCTAAGATTTAACTTTAAAGACAGAAATAGCCACACAAGGACCCTGGTTATACACAGCCAAAGACTGTTCTCCCCTTATCCAAAGTGAATCTCACCATCATATATATCCACCCATCAACAAGACACTAATTAAAAAATATATGTATATAAGTACATAGCAGAAATATCAGTAGAGTAACAGGAACAAGGGGAGGAGGTGGGGGGAGGGGAAATACTAGGAACAGAATTAGAGCAAATTATATTCCATGCTTTTATAAATGTCAAAATGAATCCTAATGTTATATAATTAAAAGGAATCAATAAAAATAAATTTTTAAAAGAGGAAAAAATTCTGGTGAGCTATTGCATAGTAGGTGGATTATAATAATTATGTACTATCTATTTCAACATTCTGTAAGAAAGGATTTTGAATATTTATGTCAAAGAAATGACAAATGTCTAAAGAGATTTACCTGATTTAAATATTAAGCAATGTATACATGTATCAAAATCACATGACACCCTATTAACATGTACAATTTTAATGTGTTTATGCATAAGTCAAAATAAAGTTTTTTTTTTAAAAGCTAGAAAAGACATAATCCCAGTTATATTTCTGTGTATATCTTTTCTAATAAATCCTCATTTCTAGGGGCAAGCCTCTCCTGGGGGTCAAAATTTGGGTAAAATTTGCATTTCTTTCTGGGTGTTCCATTAAAATAACATGTCTTCTCTTGCCTGTATTTGAATATTTCTGTTTATTTGGTTTTAAAAACACAGGCAGGAATTTCAAACAGCAGGCTCCATGAAGTTAGTAACATCTAGATGAAAAGTGAAGTTGTCTGAAGTTAATATGACCAAAAGTGAATCATTAAACCCAATTTGCCCTATCAAGTTGTGTCCTTTAGACCAAAGAAGGGTCTGCTCTCCCAACACATGGCTCTCCTCTGTGAGACACATTGGTATGAACAGAGGAAACCAAACACTCTATCCACAAAACAAGGAACCCTGAATTTTCCATCTCTCACATGATACAACCAGTTAGTCTCCTGGAAAGATCTCAGCCCCATGTGCTAGAGTAATAAACAAAATAAGCGTAAGACATGCATTAATGTTCAAATTAACCCTGCTTTAACGCCCATGGCCTTTTCTACAGTCAAATCTATGGTCACAGCCTTCACCATGATTCATAATACCAAAGCTAGCCTCTGTCCCATGCAAATTAGTTCAATGCCCTGACCCTCACAGTAGATGGTTCTTCTAATAAAACAATAACTTGGTGACAGATTGTGGAATGTGACTCAGTATGTATACAGATGAGCCTTCATTTTAGCAACTCTGCAAATAATTGGCAATATTCATTCATATGCAACTTTTTTACCTTGCATATGAAGGTTTTTGAAAGCCTTCCAAAACTGAACACAAAATCTATATCTATAATTTCCTAACTCATGGTTTTCACTGAGTCTTTTCTCCCACTTCTCTTCAGTTTTCTGTTAACTGATAGGTGTTTGGCATTTATTGTATACCAGAAACTGTCCCAAATGCTGAGGCACCAAGTATTAGAGTAGTAAAAAGTTACCCACAATCCTTAGCTTTTTGGAGTTTATATTTAAGGAGGAAAAGAGGAGGGAGAAGAGATGAAATAGGGAGGAGGAGGAATGCAAATAATTATGTAATCGGTGACAATATTTTTTAATCAGCCCTAGTTATAGCTTGCTTTAAGCTTCTTTCAATTTGTGGTTTATCTAGAGTCTGTTATATGTACCCAGCATTTACAAATGGTAGCTCAATAAATCCATTCTAACATCCTAAGGAAGATGTTCCTGTTTGTTTTGTAGAGGAAGAAATTGAATTTCACAATATGGTGACATAATAACAACAGTAATTACAACATAATAGAATCTAACATATACAGAGCATGCCAAGCATTTAGTCACACTGTTTCATTTAACTTCATCATAATCAGGATGTGACACTATTATAATCCTTATTTTACAGTTGAGAAATGAGTGGTGAGCAACTCTTCTGAGATCTCAATATGAGTTAGGAGAGCCAGAATACAGACACAAATCAAATCTCCTCCTAAGTCTCTGTTCCTAAGCACAAATAAGAAAACCAATGCCGAGGAATGTTAGATCTTGTCCTGTGATCCACAAGTGAAAGATTATTTTAACTCACATTTATGTGACCAAATGTTCACACTCTTTCTGTTAACTATGAAAGACTAATCTCCTTCAAACCCTAAGGTACATGCTGAAGATATTCCTATTTGATCAATCATACCCTGAGTATCCCCAGTATGGAGGCTTGTACTTCATGGAAAGTAGAAAACAGGAATGGCCACCATCTGCCATGGTCCTCTCTATGGCATATTCTTTCCTCTAGACTTTCTCAGTCTCAGTGTCTCCTTGCCTCCAAGTTGCACCTCAACTAAATAGCCTTTTCCACTTTAGCATGTGGCTGGGTGCTCCCTACTCTGCATCCCCCAGCTTTCACCAGCTCCTGAGGCTCATTCATCTGTGCTCACATATGCTCTTCTGGCAAAGTGCTATACCCAAGGACAGCAGAGGACAAGGAGATGAGCTGACAGAATAGGGCAAAGATGCATTACATTGATAGAAAAGTAAGGGAAGTCATCAGAGCCAAAGGACACAGCCTTCCAGAAGCACAAGGTAGTAAGGAGTATCTCTCACTGTGTTGGGCACTATTCCCATTACATCACAACCTCTACTTTTGAATTTCTTTACCCATTCTGTAAGGTAGTACTATCATTTCCTATCTTATAAAAGAAAAAAATTATATAGGGTATTAAGTAACTTTTCCATAGTCACACAGCTAGCAAGTGGAATGGTCAGGATTTAAACCCACATTACTCTATCATTAAAATGTGGTCTTTATACCACTATTTTTCACTGTGAAAATATGTCAGAGAGACTGAGGACCAAGTAGGAATCTCAGCCATTTATAACTAAGAATAGGTGATCCTAAATCGTTATGCATGCCAGGATACTTTTGAGAGAGTATTCTTAATAATGTGCCAAGATACAGCAGTAAACAGGAATATATAATAACCCTACTAAGAGGACACTGGTGACCTTTAAAACATTATAATAGAACAATGAGGTGGAAATCAGATAGCAGTAGACTAAACACAAAAGGAGAAATAAAGAACAATAGAAAATCAAAGTGGATCATGCTGTTTAAAAACACTGTGATACAACAGAGGAACAATACTGAAAGTAATTTAAGATGACACTAGGTCATGCTTAACTGTGAGCTTAGTGATGACAAGGACCATATGCACCTTATTCATAGTTACATCCATATTATCTGTGCAGAGCCTGGCATTTGGCAACACTCAAATACATAAGTTTCACTGAACAACAGTGAGTTAGAAAGGTAATGTTTTTGTAGTACAAAAGAATGCTGAGAAACATTGTAGGCAGAGAAGAAGGACCCAGTAAAGGTGAGAATTAAAAGAATAATAAGATGATGAATCTAGTAGGACGAATTGGTGGTAGACAGCCTAAAGATTCAAGCAGAATGGGTGCTTGATTTTTAAAGGAAGAAGTGTCACTCCTCTTAATAAAATAATAAAAATATCAATAATGACCAGATTATGTACAGATGGGAGAAAACTTCCCATCAGTTGTGATGACTGAATTAAGGCAATAAATATGCACTGAACATTCTCAAAATGTATGTACTAAATGTGTACTTCATACCTGACACTCAAAACAGGGACAACCTCGGGTAAGCTGGATCCTTTTCACTGGCAACATCCATACTGCAGGAGTTAAATATGAAAAGCCCAAGCCAAGTTCCTTAGACTGAGCGCCCAGTCGGTTGGGTATTCACCGCTTGGCATTGACTTGCATGCGCCCTTCAGCAATACACTTGACATTGCAGGCAATTGAATTGCATTTCTTGTTGCAAAAATATTTTTCTGTGGTGATGAGTTGGGCTTAAGCAGCTTAGATAGATATATAGCATCTGGCTGTGAGAACTGAAGAGAGAATACCTAGAAGAAAAATTATATATATAAGTATATATAATATATATAATTATATATACACACAAATGTATACACACATGCATCATACATACACAAATATATACGAATATACATTTTTCAATATATATAAATTGAATTACAAGTTGAATTATGTATACATATATAAATATATAATTTGAAAAAAAATGTATATTTTTCCCTGACCTAGAAAAGCCACTAGTGAAACAGAACCTATGGAAATAAAACATCACAATATTTTCCAGACCCAGGATCTTTAATTCTTAAGGGATAATTGATGAATGAATGGAATCTACAATAAGATCTTCCATCAAGATCTAGTCAAAGAGAGAGACTCATGCATTCAGAATTATCTTGCCCAAAAGAGCTCAGTGATACATACAAACTTCCTGTGAAGAAAGTCGTCATTATACAATTTCATATTTTAAACATGGTTAACTTGAGGTTTTGTTTTTGTTTTTCTTTTTGCATGAATACGTTTTTATGGCAGAGGAATGGGAAAGCGAGGTGGGAATTGATGGTCCAGGTAGAATCACCACCAGAATTATGAAGCAAGAGACTATGTGTCTAGATAGGATAATATGAAATTGTGTCATCTTAGGGTGAGAACAATATGGAAATTCAAGCAGATAGCTGGCATCAAAATGTGGCTTTTATTGTTTGGCCCCAAGAATAGAACTTCAGGTAAGGAAAGAGAGAAAACTAACATTTACTAAACATCTATTTTGTAAAAGATGCTCTTTATAATGTATTGAATTTACCTTTCATAATATACCTACAAGGTTTTATTTAAAGCCACTGAACTCTTTTTAAGAAATAAAGCAAATAAGTTTCAGAGTAGCCACTAAATCTACATGTATTATTCAAGGTTCTACAGAGAACCAGAATAGAACATGGACAGATACATAGACATGGATTTATTGTGAGGGATTTCATAACACAATCATGAAGACCGAGAAGTCTTCTTGAGCTGGAAGCCCAAAAATACTAGTGGTGAAGTTTCAGTCTAAAGCCCCTAGCCTGGGAACCAGAGGAACCAATCATGTAAGTGACAGTCTAAAGGCCCAAAAGCCAGGAACACTGGTGTGTGAGGGTAAGAAAAGGTATCGGTCCAATTCAAAGCAAATTCACTTTCCTTTCCCTCTTCATTCTCTCTAGGACCTCAGGGAACTGATTCCCAACTGCAGAGGGTGAGGGTTGATCTTTACTCAGTCTACAAATTCAAATGCTAATCTCTTCCGAAGGCACTTTTACAGACACACCAGAAATAAAGCTTTACCAGCTACCTTAGCATCTATTGGTCCAGTCAAGCTGATACATTCTATGCAAATTAGCCGTCACACTATGCAAAATGACAAAACTGATATAACAGGATTTGAAGAAGGTTTCTGTGATCCCAGAGCCATGCTCTCTTCACAGGGAAACTACCCAAAAAACAAAAGCTGGTCATAACACAGAAGCTCGGTTCTCAGGTTTAAAAGAGGTTCTCCTAGAAATGGAGCACAAACAGGAGACAGAAGAGATGGAAAGGGCCTGGAATCCATTCAACCTGAGCCTTGAAATACCCTTAGCAAAGGAAATACTTAATCCTCTGTGATGCCTGGCTGTTCTTGCCACTAGATGCTAAAAAGTTCATTCTCCAGATTTAAGGAATGGAGGGGTAGGAAAAGAAGCCCAGACACCAACAGGGATGTTGGTAACTAGTGACTGTGACCACGGAACAAAGCACAATATTGAGCCACCTGGGATGGGTCAACAATGAAGTGCAAGACTTCAAACCTAATTTGAGTTGAGCTTCCACTGAGCTAGTCAAGCAGAATGGTGGGGAGGGTGGGGGGATGTTCAAAACCATTATGTGGAGAAGGCAAATAATAATGCAGGACAACACATGGGTCAGAGCCATGTCATTCTCTTGATAGGGCAGCATGAAGCTGTTATTAAGGAAATTGTAGACATTCTGGGGAGTATCTACAGAGTGTTTATCATTTCCTCTATGAAGAGAAGACTCTAGTACCAGGCTTTGTGATATAAGAAATAACTTGGCAGAGTCAGAGAAATTCACCACATATTAGGAAGACAGAGACTGAGAAGAACTGGAGGTGACAAAAGGAGGTGTGACTTTCCTACCAATGTGACAAGCCTAGAACTGAGGTTGCAGAGATCTTCTAACTTGATGAGGAGATGCATGCAGCCACCAAAGCCACAAAATTGGACTCAAAAATTTGGGCAGGCTGAGTAAAGTATAAAGGATGTGCCATGGTGACAGAGTATAAGGCTCAAACCCAACCAGGGAGACCCTAGAGAGGTTTTTAGTAGAAACCAAGTGATTGCATCACCTACAACATAAACTGCCTGACATCCTAGCTATGTTTGGACAGGCACGTACCAAGGCACAAGTTTTGCAAGAGGAGGGATCCTGTATGATACAACTTTCCATTCCCCCTTCACTCCATAGAAAGCCTCTCCCTGGCAGAGTCAATTTTCCATAATGAAATTTACCTCCATTATATCTAGGCCCTGTCTTGGCATGGTGACCTTCTGAGTCCATACTGCTTTGACGACTGAAGGGAATCCATAAGCCTGGCCTCGGTACCTATGATGAAGAAGCAAGTGAGGGTCTTCCCTGGTTCTAAATTTTTTTGACAGTATGCAGGTCAACTTGCTCTCTTGGAAGATGTTCTCTCCTGGTTTTCCCCATTGTTATCTGCTAGACAGGGCACAGAAACAGGCTACACTCAGCAGTGGGGGTTATTTGGAAAATTCCTCTGATTTCTTAGTAATTTTAATCTTTAGCGGTTGATATTACCCATCATGAAGACTTTTAGAATCAGAGTTGGCTAGTTTTCTAAGAGTCTCCTTAGATTCCACTTTTCCACCAAAATCTTTTCCATCAAAACCAGGGACAGGTAGCCTTCACCATGAACACATCCCAGCCTCCTCTAACTCTCTGGATAGAGAGTGATATGGAGAGAGAACATTCTAATCAGAGTGAGGAAACTTGAATGCCAGTCCTGGTACTCTAACCACTAACTTTTGGAAATACCAGTTTAACACCTGTAGAATGTCCACCATAATCCCCATTCTGCAAACTTCAGGATTGTACCAAAGATGCAAGATGATTATAAAAAGTGCTTCAGGAAACATGCTGCCTCTAGCTGACATTTGGTATTAACTCCATGTCAGATATTCCTGTAAGCATAAATTTCATGTTATCCCTTAGAGATACACTAGTATAACCCTCACGTTACAAATAAGGAAACAAGAAAAAAAATAACAATATTCCCCAAAGGTCACACAGTGAGTAGTAGATCAAAGATTGGAAAATCCAAGGAGTTGGTTTCAGAGACCCAGGACTTTACCTATGTGTTCTCCAGCTATATTATCATCTGTCATTATTCTGCAAATCTCTCAAGACAGAATCTGTTGCATCTGCTTCCCACTGCCACCCTAAACATCCATCTCCAGCCACCATCAACAACCTCCACATAGCCACCAGCCTTTCTTAGGGGTACTTTCTTTACTATCCCTACTTATTCCATGGTAGGGTCAGAGAAACACTCAGGCTCTGTTCTTTATCAGCTGCACACAAAATACCATGACCTTCCAGATCAAGGGATCTGCACAGGGTTAAGAGAACTGGCTCCATGCGGAATGTTTGCTATGGAATATTTCCTGCATTCCCAGACACAGGTCTCAGGAAGCTTAGGGAGCAGAAGAGACAAAGTCAAATATGTACACTGAGTACTGGGGTATTTCTTAGGAAAGAGGCCAAGAATTAGACAGAAAAGGTGATGATCAGGTGACATGAATGGCTTCTTACTGAACCATCCAAAGCTCCCATTGGGGAAGTGTTCACATTGTGTGGTCCCCAAAACTTAGATTTTTCCTTAAATATTTATATAAGAAGTTTTTTCTGTTCCTCTCATTTAAAAGAGCTTGGTCTTTTGAAAGTGAATTTTTAATTGTTTTAGTATATTGGTAAAGGTAATTTGTAGCCAAGTCAAAGATTTAAGCTTGGTGATACTGTTCTTCCAAATCAAATTATAACAAGCAACAACCATATCATTATGCTTGAATTCCTTGTAAACTTCCAGTAAAAGCAGCAATGCCTAGGATTAAACTCATTTAACTCAACTCTTTCCAGGACATTCTGAGACTGAGAATCTGAGCAAAATGTAAACTTTTCTCTAGAGAGCTTGTAAACCCTAAAGGAGCATAAAATGCAAAAATACAGTGAGTGACTATAACTGCTATATTAAAATTCTTCCTGGCTGACCCCAGATCATTTATGTGCCATTGAATTAAGCACTAAGCTAGTTCTGCATCAAAGGCCTCTGGAGTCTCTTTTTCCTCTTATCAATCTGCACCCACAATGAGAAAGGAATCCCAGATATGGAGTTTTTACCCTTGTGAAGCCTGCAGTAAACAGAAGAACCCTCTCAACAAGCTCATCCTCTCCTCAAAGAGGGCAAGCCTGAACCTGACCACTTCATTTCATTTAATCTTTACAACCTCTCCCAAAGGTAGGTACTACTCTTAATTCTATTTATAAATGAAGGAACCAGAGTTCAGAGAAGCTATTCCAAGATTATAGATAGTAACTATTGACATTTCTGCATACTTTAACCACTATTCTAACATTTGTTAGGCATTTTGTTCATCAATTTTATCAGTAAATGCTTAAGTATCTCCTATTTGTCAGACTCTGTGAGATTTCCTGTTTTGAGGTACAAAGAGCTAGAATTGTCATTGGGGAGAAGGGAAATGTTAATAATAATTAAATTAAATTGTTGGCTAACACTCAAAAGGCAAAGAAAATGCAAAAGAGATTTATAGGAGGGAGTCGCCACTGTAGCAATCAGGTAAACTTTAAACACACATATGAATCTTAAACTAGACTCAAGAGGAAGGATTTGGAAAGACAAACAGAAGCATAGGGCCTTCCAGATGGAGGATTAGAGGAAAGGGATATACCTGCTTGCAAGGCAGTCTTCAGGAAATTTTGGAGCAAGATAAGCATCTCCCCTGTTGGAAAGTGTCCTGTATACAGAGCCAGAAGAACAAGAATCAACACGTCTGACTCCATCTTTATTGCTGATCTCTGTTTTCTAAGTTGCCACATGAGGTTGGCTACGTGATTCTTTATGACTCCAAAACATATTATCTCTAAAAACCAATGTTATAGTCAAAGCACGGAACATTCTGACTTGAAAAGAATTTGTCTGCTTTAAGCAAGGAATTATTACAACTGGCTTGTATCCTTGCTAAGGTGCTATGTTGGGAATGACTGTTAGTAGTCACCACAGACTACTTCCATTTTACTGAGGCTACTTTGTGATACTGAATTGTTCATTGGGAAAGATGCACTTAGCATAGTGAGTGATAGGGAATAGAGGTAGACCAGATGTCTTCAAGAAGGTTGCAATGTACCTGGTGACTGGGGGCCAAGTTCAGGTGATGGATTACATCCTTGCACAAGCTGTTTTTCTTAAAATATCACAAAACCAGCATTTAAAAACTGGACAATTTCCCATTTAAAACAAAAACAAACATATGAACAAACATAACTCTCTGTCTCTAGCTGAGGAGCAGTCATTGAGAAGGGTTTAGGACAACCTTTCACTGGCACATATTTCATGAGTGAGAGTTTCTACCACAGGGAAAAAAAATAATTGCCATGAATTCAGTGATTGATGTGTTGAAGAAATGTATCCCCAAATCCGAGCCCCATTGTGGAATTCATTTCTTTGACTATAAACTTCACAACAGGGATACTGAAAGCAAATCAAATAAATAATGTCTAACCCCAGGGGTTACTAACTTTAGTATAGTCCTTACTTTTTCTATCCAGAAATTTGGATCATTTATATAAAAGTTAAAAACATCATTTATTTTGACCCACATTTTTATTACCGAATATTCCCTCTGTGCTCTTATAAAATTACATTTTTATTCTGATATTCACAGTCTTTACAAGGCTCACTTGCCTAGTTTATTTCTCTTAACTTAAATGCCAACCCTAGGAAAATCCAAGCAAGAAGCTCTAGGCAGTTGGGCACAGTGCCTCATGACTATAATCCCAATGATTCTGGAGGCTAGCACAGGAGAATCACAAGTTAAAGGCCAGTCTCAAAAATTTAGTGAGACCCTCAGTAACTTAGTGAAACCCTGTCTCAAAATAAGATAAATAAATAAATAAAAAGAACTGGGAATGTAGCTCAGTAGTAAATCTCCCCTGGGTTTAATCCCCAGTACAGAAAGAAAAATAAAAGATGGAGGAGGAGTTGTAGGAACCTGAAGATTTCTGTTTCTTGGGTTTGGCCAATTATATCAAACTGTGCTCTCAGGCTGCCATAGAAAGTGGCATGTTTAATAGCCTGGTGAACAAATAGTGGAGTTACCATCACACTTGAGTTACAGTCTGTTTAATCTACAAATCGACTGCAATTTATAGTTTTCTTTTCCAGAGAAAGGGAAACCTTCAGGGTATCACGGAAGAGATAACTGCTATTGCAAAGAGGAGGTCCCTAGACTTGTTGGAGTGGAGGGAGAATGACAGAGGCATGACATGATTGCTGTGTGTCCATTCAAGGAGAAACCTTTAAGTCTAAGTCTACTCTTCTGGAACATATTAGATATATAAGCAATTGTTTAAAGAGTAAGAATGGAAGAAAGGGAGGGAGGAAGCGAGGGCAGGAAGGCAGGAAGGCAGGCAGGCAGGCAGGCAGGCAGGCAGGAAGGAGCGAGTATCCATCAGTTGATGTTGATCTCTGGGGAATCAAACACATACTGCAAGTCTAAAGTATTATTACTGTTCTTCTCTGTCCTAGTTACAAATGTAACTGAGAACTATCTCTGAACCTTCCCTTCACCTATATGGAAGCTGAGATCATATTCTTGGAAGGAGAAATTTTTTTAAAAGAGGGAAAATAAACTTAGCCAAGTTGTTTTTAAGCCCTTAGGTCAAAGTCCTTCTATTAGGGTCATGAGCATTGCTACCATCCTGCTACCACAGGTCTGGATGAGGAATACATTTGACCTGCAGGACACAAATACACTATTTTCCTTGTGTTTCCATACTTTTTGGACACTTTCTAGAGTAGGTATAGTTTTTTTTTGTCCGGGTTAACAATCTTGTTTTAACATAGAAATACCTAAAAGATTAAGGTTGAAGAAAAATACATCAAGCAGAGTACTTCAAAGTATAATTTGCATGCTATTTACTAATAGGTTTGTCTCATATTTCCTGATATTTGGATTTCCAGATTAGTTCATTTCTCTTTGTGGGTCTCCTATGGGAGCAAGAAGCAAATAGAGCTGACTTTAATTTGAGGAATGACCAAAGATATTTTCTTTCATTTTTTAAGGTTTTAGAATTTAAAATGTTTTAGAATTCAAAGTTTAATGAAAATAATTAAATGAATAGGTTTATATAGTGGAATTAGTATATAGCCATAAAATGGAATAAGTCATAAAACAAACCTACTTGCATGGATACAGAAAAAATAGCTAAAAAGTGAAAAATCAATTTGCATAAATATGCATATAATGATCCAATTTGTGTAATCATATAGATATAGATATATGAATGAGTCTTAACATATACTAAAATGCTGCAAGTTGATCCATAAATAGAAAAAAATCAGGAGGAATATGTAAGTTATATGATAGCTATTTAAAAATATTCAGAATACATTTCCATATAATGTTATCTCATATTGTTCATATTAATTTTTCTTTTTTAATTTTTAAAATACATGTCAATTTATTTTTGTTGGACACTTCTATGACTTTTGATGTATGAATAAACTCATATAACTATTACTACAAAAATTACAAGTAGCTAACTCAAAATTATTTTTTATAATGAAAACAAAAAGTATTGCAAACCCATGTGAAATGCAAGGATTCTTGCAGCCTCTGCTAACTGCCATCCCCAGGAAAAAAACCTACTGAGACTCTTCAGGAAGCTCCATCAGAATCAGCTGCTCCAGCACTGCAGCTCCCAGGCCCGGAAACAGCTCTCCCGACAGCTCTATTCCACACAGAGGCCTGGGAGGGATACCTTATAAACCAATCATAAATATACTCTCCTGACAGTACAGATGTCTAGAATGTTAACTTGCAGCTGGAATTTGATCACAGGAAGGGACTGATTTCTCTGTCATCATAGGCCAGAGAACCATGGCCTCTGGTGGAGGCAATGCCCTGCTGGAGTTTTCAGCCTTATGCCTGAGGAGCAGTAACACAACTTTTGGGTTATTTGCAACAATTAAAATTAAAAGATGATCAAAGTGGTTATAAAAATTACTATGGAGGTATGGGACTCCTCAGATCCCGAAAATAGGAACAAAAATGAAAAAGTATGTGAAAAGAAGAAAGATAATAATAGACCTCTGGAGTCTGTCTGCTGTGTTTCTTCCTTAAAGTCTATTTTAAAAATGAGGAGTGAATGATGTTTGGTCTCTTTAATGAGCTACCAGTAGCCTCTGGTGGCCTGTTTCTGCATTTTTTCTTCACCACATCTCTACAAGACATATGCTAATTGTCAGGAGGCCTGCCATAGGCAGGGCAGAGGGCAGCCACAGCATTTACTATTACCTCTTTACGTTTGAAAGGACACTGCAGGTGACAGATTGTGAACATCCTGGGGCTGGAATCACAAGCATCAAGGACCTAAAATCCCAGAGAGACATGTGACTTTGCTCTGTCACCATCTGTGAGCTGGTTAGCTAGGAGAGTTTCCAGATGCAAGAAGCATGCCAAGGCTCTAGTAGGAGAAAGCCAAAGGGAATGATCTTCACTGTTCCTTTTTCCTCAGAGGTAATTTTGTTGATTACCAGTAAAAAAAAAGCCCTATCTATCTCCAATTGAGGATAATCTAACTACTGAAGTACACAAATATTTCTGGGATGAAGCAAATGACTTTGTCATGTAGAGACTTTTAAATTTCGTTTTACCAGGAGTAACTATTTATTTGGCTCTACTCTTTTACTTCCTGCCAGAAATTTGCTTTTTGTTGGGAGTTTTGACAACCTGTCTGGAATGGAATTTGTGTCCATATGGTTTCTGTTTGATTTGGGACTCAGCTTGTCTGCTGAGCCTGTGTCTCCTCCACCATGAACCCTGGCTCTGACGTAACCTTGAGTACCTGTGTGGTCCTTCGAGCCCTGCTCCTGGGTCCTTTCTTTTGCCACTCTGGACGTGCTTGCACATACCAACAGAATCTCTGTCATACAAAGTCTAGTCTTGGCTTCTAGTCTGCTGGCTTTTAGAAGATCTTGATTTCTCCTGTGTGATCATTTTAACTGATGAGGGAATATTAGTCCCTCTCTTTCTCTCTCCTGTTGGAGAATCTGTGTGCAGAATAGGATTCTGTTTCTCTGTTCCTGCATGCTTTGTGGAACACAGGGCACAGTGAGGAGGTCCCAGATGTCCATCTTGCATTTTGTGCAAAGTCATGCACGTCTATTTTTGCTACATAAGCTTCATTGGAGCTTCCATAGGCATCTGCTCTGCTTACCTGGTCACTGACGGCTCCTAGTTGCAGAATTTGAGCATTCCATAATGATTGAGGGAGAAAGTTGCTGTCTTAATGATAACCCAACAGAAGAAGATACTCTTATCCTCATATAACCCATTGCTTTTAGCTGGTTTACTTGAACTTTTGGATTTGACAAATAAGAAAAATATGGAGAATTTGGGATGGTTCCTTTACCTACCACAATCATGATCCCTCATACCTTTCTGTTAATTCTCCACAAAAGAATCCACTGATATTTATACATCATCTATAGAAACAAAAATTGGAGACTCAAATGTCAGAATTTTCTGGGATTTTAAAATATATTAAAAGGAAAAAGGTTATATGATCTTTACCACTCTTAACTATCAAAAGCTCATATTTAGCAGAGATGGACCCTTAATACTAAAACATAGAAGACTGGCATAAATAGGAACCAAGCTAGAGTGATTCATCACTTATATAGGGCAGATGAGGTCCGTGATTAACACAGCTAGTAACATTTTCCATACATGTTCCTCCTGTGCTACCAGTAGTGTCCTGGAGACTGCTGTCCCCAGGTAGGCAGCATGTAGGTCCTGGGACAACAGTCCACCTGTGCTGAAGAAAGCATAATTTAGGCATCAGAACTCACATTACAGGGTAACCTTGGTTCTTAGTTTCTGAGAGCTGTTCTGGGGGGAACCTCTAAGGTCACTATTTTTTTTC
This sequence comes from Xerus rutilus, assembly GCA_028644305.1. NCBI lineage: Eukaryota > Metazoa > Chordata > Mammalia > Rodentia > Sciuridae > Xerus > Xerus rutilus. Next base: position 18,513,545 of record CM053404.1, on the reverse strand, counting down.
TTTAGAAATGAACCATGTGCCCTGCTTATGTTAGCTCCCCAAACACAAAATAAGCTATTTCTGAGAAAGGAAGCTCCCCAGCCAAGTCAATTCATTCAGAAGTCAGAGGCTCACTTTCTGGATGTTAATGAGTGGATGGATCCCTGTATCATAACAGCTGTGTAAGATGACTTCTAACACTACTACTTCTATCTCAGATCAAATATTCCTGAGTAACAAAGACTTAATATATATTAATAATTGCACTGTAAGTGATAATGTAATTGTGAGTACTCCCATCAGCAGAAGAGGAGACTGAGGCTCAGAGATATTAAATCACTCAATCCTAAATCATGCAGAAACTTAGTAGCCAAACCAGTATCAACTTCTATCTCAATGTCCATGCTCCTGTTTTCAAGCAAAATGTGTCATGATCAAAGCTAGGATGTCCATAAAATAAATCTAGTAAAGATTAAGGGAGACAGCAGTGACCCAGTGCTGAAGGACACATGGGAAGAACTGGCAGCAGCTGCCACTCATCCTTCAAACTCCATGTTTCCTTTTTCTCTCCATGATCTCATGTTTCATCTAACACCATAACATCCCAGGAAAATGATACTCATGAGGCCACACTCCAATTCTAGGGCATTGGTCCCTGGGAGATCCACTCCTTTCAGTCTCTCCAAGCAAAAGCTCTCCTTAGCATGGCAAGATCTGAGAAGGATGGTGGCTAACACAGGGAGGGAAAGAACCTTCTCAAATGACTACAGTGTACATTGCACAGAAGAAACTATCAGCTTCTGGTTCAGCTTCTGCACTAAGCCACATGCACCCTGAAGTCTCATGCTCAACATCCCTGCCAAAGATCCACAAAACCATAGCTGAATATCTGGGAGTGAATTTCTTAACATCTTCTTCCACCTCCTGCTCCTCCTTCTCCTGCCAATTCTCTTCCTTTTTATTTTCCCTTCCTTTTCCTTCCTGGACATTCATCTCCTGCTCCTAAAGTATAAGCGTTTTTAAGTCTTTTGCCTTGCCACAAAGATTATTAGAGGGACAAAAACAAAACAAATTAAACACCATGAGACAGGATTTCCCTAGATCTTCTACAAAAGGACTCAGTAAAGAGAGCTATCTTGAGTACAATTCCAGAGTATGTTAAAATATACAGGAGATTTTTGCCTTGGGAAATCTAATTTGAGGAAAAAGAAATCAAACAAAGATGCTTTGAGTACCTTATGTGCCAGATCTTTGGCTGAGTGTTTCACTCCTGTGCATGCCTTCCTCACAACAAGCCTGAGGTAGGTCTGATTATTATGATTATTACACAAAGGATACATAGCATGCTTAGCCCACATCTTTGTTCAAGATTGTATAGCACAAAGCAAAGCTAGGACGTCAACTCAAGCGTTTTCACTCAGATACAACCACACCACACTGAAGATTATATGGTTATTTGTCAAACAAAGAATTAGTGCTCAAAAGGAGAGTGATTTGAGTGGCCCAACTTGCTTAAAACTACACTGGCTAAAATGAAGCAGAGCCAGGAGAAACCCTAATTTCCTGAATCTAATCCAATGCTCCTTCTGCAACATAAAAAGATATTCCAGACACAAAGTCCAAGCACATTAAAAGTCCTCAAAGAGGTCAGAAATGGACTGAGAATCATAGATTTGCCCCACTGGCAATCATGAGAACTCTACTTGGAGACATTGCCTAAAAATTATCTTTTCAACTTAAAAAATGCACAGATTAAACTGTGAAGCACTGTGCACCTAATGTTGGCATAGAATCCCCTGTGCCAGTTGCTCTCATATTTCATGACACCCTCCAACACCCTAAGGAAGCAGTAATAGTATATTTCTTTTTTACAGATAGGGAGAAAGTAGGTCACGGAAGTCAAATGACCAATTCCAGGTCAGCGAAATGGCAAACCACAGCCAAACCTTTAGCCAGGTCAGACTTCCAGTTTAGGAGTCTCTAGTTCAAGCTAGGATACATCAGGACCACTGTCTACCAATTAGAAGATAAGAGTGAATACATCCTAGAAAGTAAGAGCGATAATTCGAGAACTGGGTTTAAAAAAGGATTACAGGGATTCACATCATCCAGTTGAGATACTGTATAGCAAACAGTGCTTAACCTTATCCCTCATTGTGGAGTAGAGAGTTCTGGAATCCAGACAAGGAATGAAGCTATTCCAACTTGAGTCTTAACTACCTTGACCTTAACAGAATGCTTTTGTGATTGCAAAAATGTCTTACCCTTTAATAATTGCACAGACCTCATAAACTGGATAAGCCTGATTCCACATGAGTGAGCTGCTTACTGCCCTTCATATAATTTTGCTGATTTCTACAACTTCATTTTTATAATAGTAATGCTCTCCTTAAGAAAGCAGAGTGAGTTTTGGAGGTCTTTCTCCAGACTGACATGAATATATGTGGGAGGGGGTCCAAAAATACAAAATCTGGTCATGTTAGTTACGATTTCTTAAAAAAGGAAGGAACATTGTTTTTATACTGTACTAAGCCTCTGTTTAAAATCTAAAAAGTGAAATTGAAGGAAAACTGCATAGGAGGCCAGTGTGATAGAAATGAGCTCAGCCTGTCTCCGATAGTCTTTCTCTTCGATGGGTAATTTGTTTCTTGGAAGATGTTTTCCATCAAACTATCTGATAGGCAATTACAACTTCAAGTCAAGGTAAAAGAGAACCCCATTTTAGACAAAGTAGGGGAGAGTGATAGCCCAGCTCCTGGTTTGTGAAACAAACGGATTTACTGGCAGACTCTGAGGACATGGCTGTATGTTTTAGTCAGCTTTTTTAATGCTATGACTAAAAGACCCAATCAGAACAACTGTAGGGGAGGAAGAGTTTAATTGGGGACTCAAGGTTTTAGAGGTCTCCATCTGTAGATACTCAGCTCCATTCCTCAGGGCTTGAGGTGGGGCAGAATTGAAGAATGTGGTGGAGGGAAGTAGCTCACATGATGGTCAGAAAGCAGAGATCTTCACTTGCCGAATACAAATATATACCCCAAGCCATGCTCCCCATGACCCACCTTCTCCATCCACACCCACCTGCCTTCCTTCAGTTACCACTCAATTAATCCCATCAGGTGATTTATTCACTGATTGTATTAAGGCTCCAAGAACCCAATTATTTCTCCTCTAAACCTTCTTGCACTGTCTCACACATAAGCATTTGGGGAACATCTCACTTCCAAACCATAACACTGTCACTGCTTACAGCCCATTCTTTCTTGATATTTTTATATCATTTAGATGTGAACAGAAGTTCTAAAAATTACCTCAAAGATTAATATTTTGTTTGAGGCTGTTAATATTAATAGAAGTCCATGCATCCATTCAATGACTAACTGGTAGTTTTCACATAACTGGTGAAATTCTGTTCTTGATTACATTCTCCATTAGCCACAATGCTAACAACCATCATGGTTCTAGAGCATCTATCAAAGAATTGCATATTAGTTTTTACATCTTCTTGCTCTGTCTCTCATTGGCTTTCATACAAAGAGCCATTTCCAATCCTAAATTCAAGATCCATCATGGAAGATGACTGTGAAAAAGTAAGACATCAAAGGAACAGAAGCAATTAAGAAGCAGCCATCCATTCTTTCATTTATTCAATCAAACTTGAATAAATGACTCTCTCACTTGACAAGGGCCCTGGACAATTACAGGAATGGAAAACAAACTGGTGATAGACTGAAATAGAAGACTTTAAAATGGCTCCTGTAAGTCTGCTTGACTAACGCAAAACTATTCCTCAGTGGGAAGTAAATGTTTATGCCAAACAGTCATTTGTGGGAACAAACACATCTGTGGTACTTAAGATGGAAGAGATTTATGGTGGCCCTGGTTTTCTCTTATACTAAACTTGGTTGACAAGGCACACCTCACCTAGGGACAGAGCCTCAAAGACTGGCCCAAGAAATGTAATTAAAATTAATTAATTCAACTATTCTTACTCTTCTACTGTTCAAACCAGCCGACTTATCTCACCAACCAGATGGTGAACTCAGGGGAAAATGTACTAACATATAACCCTTTGTATCTCCATCAGTATATGCCTAGATCAAATCTGAGTCAGAAAATAAGTTTTGGATCAACTTCAAAAAAAAAGCCAAGCTAGATTGTCATGGGAACTAAGAATAAAGAAACCTGAATTTCAAATCAATGTCCACATTTTTATGGCAGTTCCAGGCTCCACCCAAAGCTGCCAGCTTGTTCCCTTTAGCCCTGACTCCATCTGATGTGTTTTAGTTTTTTAGGCTACCAGGTAGAAAAGATATGAATTACTTTCTCACTCTGAGATAGAGTGATAGAGTTTAGTCTGCTGAAAAGGAAATGTCACAGGTACTCTCCTGTCAGAATACATTTTTTTGCAAACTTTAAAAGGCACATTTAGAAGTAATCCAATTTCCCCACACCATTTTTCCAGACAACATTACTGAGTGGGTATGAGTAGTATCACAAGAGACAAAAGAAATAGAAAAAAGATATATCATGCAAATATTAACTTAAAAGTATCCATTAAAATAAGTTTTATTAATGAAATTAAGTATTAGTAAAATAAATTAGTGCACCCAAGTACATTATTGTACCACTTAAAATCTTCTCACACACTGTAACATTACACATACACACTTAGAAAACAGATTCATGATTTTTTAAGGACATTGGCCCTAAATTTTTAGCCTTCCTCACTTCTCAATAAGAATCCATCCCAATGGACTCATTTAGGAAGAATGGTTGTTCTCACCTGATAGACTCATCCAGAAACCCCAAAAACCAGACACTGTTCTGGGGTTTCAAAGGCAAGTCCATATGATATAGGAGCTGCAAGGTCTGTTGCAGAACTCAGTCCCTAAGGGAAGGTGAGAGGAGACAGTTCACCTGAGGAAGGATACTGGATTTAAAGGTAGCTTTACTCATGATGAAATGAGTCTACTTTCCTCTCAGGAAAAGCTCAGTGTATCAGTCTTTAAAATCACTCCACACAGGGTGTGTAAAGATTTGAATTTTGCATGTGGCTAGCTGTCAGATGAAAGCAATCAATAGGGGTATTTTATGGCTAGAAATATTGAAGTTTAAGATAATTAAAATTCAATAAAACTGAAAAACTTTATAACATTTTATTTCAGCAGCCCAAACTGATAGACAAGCTCCTTGACTAAGTCATGGAGAGCTGTGCTTTCATGCAATAAGAACTATAATGCTTATTCCACAGGTCATTCATGGATAGCAGCTAAAATATTAAAACAAACTTAAACTCTGGCTCAAGTTGAACCCTCAATTTAGTGGGAAAATTGAGATGAGTCATGTCAACTCAAGGAAGGGATTTCAGAGAAAATAACTAGCCCATCATACTATATACACAGCACAAAAACAGAATATTAAGAGGAATCAAAGAAAAGATTAGAGATGATTCCTTTTGATGACTATTTCTTATAAATGCATCACCAGTGCAAAACAGCCTAACTGCAATATAAAAATGTGAAAAAGATACACAAGAAATACTAATGCCTACCACATACATAATAAGAATTCTGAAAAAGTTAATGAGCTATTAGCAGTGGGACCCACTATAGAACATCTAGGTAGTAAGAATATACTCAATACACATACATATGCATATCACAATGTGGGTCTCTGTAGGAAATTAAATCAGAGCTTAGCACACCATGAGTATAGCTGAAGCAAAGAAATCTTGCTCATGAGTGATAATCCATACATGTTGTCTTTTAGACAAAAGATTCTATACACATTCTCCTAACTCTAGCAACAGTTCCCAACAGGCCAACTATGGCCACACATTATGGCATTTGACACAACTGCAGTTCATCTACCTGTAGAGGAAGAGGACAGATAAAGGAAGGAATTCAGAGTGCCACTCAGAATTCCTGAGAAAAATGACAGGCACTTATCGTTACTATACATTTGCAACTCTAATGTAGATGTTATGGAAAACAGCAGTCTTCTTAGCAAAGACATACAGTTTTAAAGACTAGGAAGGATCAGTGGGTGTGTGATACTATGACCCTGAAGACACTGGGAACTTTACTTAATGAGAGAGGGAATCTTAGCTTGAAACCATAAGAGCTCCTAACTTGGTCTTGGCCTTAAGGTAGAGGAGGGGCTGTACTGTGCAGAAGCAAAGAGAGAGGAAGAGGCAAGACATGTGTGCAGGGAGATGAAATATACCCCTCAAGGACCCGTCCCCAGGGTCTGACTTCCTCCAACAAGCCCTTTCTCCTAAAGTTTCCACCTCTTAATAGCACTGGCAGCTGTGGACCAAGACTTTGACACAGGAGCCTTTGATGAATAGCTCAGTTTCAAACTCTGACATGTACATATATGCATATGTGTTCATGTGGGTGTACATGCAAAATTTCCCATGAAACTAGATACAGAGGGCTGTAGGAAGTTGAATTTTTTTTTAAAGAAAAACCTGGGTAAAAGCAATTTTTCTCCCTTCAGCTTGTAGGTAAATACTGAAAAAGTAATCTCTGCATATGGGGGTACCGGGGATGGTAGGGCAGCAGTATTGGTTATTAGGGACTGGGTACTTTTACAGAGTACAGTGAAAGGTGTTAGGGTACTCAGTTAGCAATCATCACCTCTCTATTAACATTATCCTAGACTTCTGTGACTGTCACCTTATAACCCACATAAGCCCTATGCTTAGAAGCAACTAGGTATGGGTAAAGATGGTAGAAAGTATTTGAGCCAGGTCTTTTAATACTAATTAGCCAAAAATATAGTCCTCTCATTAAAGAGATGAACTAGATGCAGAGGTTTAACGCATGAGTGATATTTTAAAGCTTAAACAATATTATAAGTCCTTTGTTTCTTGGTCAGATATACATGCTTGTTTTCAAATCTTTCCTTTAAAATTGTAAAGTCTAAGTTATTAAAAGTATAAAAAAGTTCAAATTCATATTGGAAGATTAATAGTGGCCATAGTTAGGAAACTACACCAGGTAAGGCAGGAAGTAGATGCAAAGTCTTAAGTATGTGAAGGGAAGGAAATTCTGCTTCATGTATTTGATTAATCCAGTGTTGTGAACAATTATAAAATCACAGTCTATATAATAAAGGGTGCATAATAGGAGAAATCCTGTGGATGTTCTAATGACATAAGCATCAATACTAAATGCCTGTGGTTTAGTGCAATTTGTTTGTGTACAAGAGAGTTCATAACATGCAGACTACTACGTTTAAATATTCGTGATTGCTATAATTAAGGACTAGAAACTAGCACAACCCATTGATGTATACCTCTCTGGGAAGGTTTCTAGTAATTAAATTTGACATGTAAGCAGTGGGAACTACTTCACTTGATAATCATTGCATATGATAATAAAATTTTCAATTTCTTAACTGATTCTCTAGTTTTTGTTTTACTTATATGTAGACATTTTGGTTTCATGGTCTCTTGTCTGCTTTATGATAGTCTGGAGACCTTTTGAAATTTTAAATGGCATTGAGCTTTTGCTATCACATGTTTCCTTATTCTTTGAGCAAGACAATTTATAAGTTCAGCTTAAACTAGAAGGACTCCCTCAGATTCCAGGCATGAACAATTTTCTGGAAACCCTGAAACCTCCCTAAGGAGAGTCCAGATCACCAAATTTAACTTTACTGTATGTTATCTGGAGGGGCAGGGCACTGCCTCTTGCCTGGGTTGAGCTGTGTCCTGCTTAGTTTTGGACTTGTAAGCTAAGCTGGATCACACAGGATTGGAGCTGCACAGGCCAAGTGGGGGCTGGTATGCACAGTGGACAAGTGGGAGGGATACCAGGAGTGTTGTCCCACTGCCGAGATGTGCTGCAGGCAAAGCCAAGCCCACTCCCCAGGGAGCTCTGGTACCAGGTGAAAGGAAGGCTTCTCTACTCAGGCATCTAGTCTCCACGATCAGAATCCTAACCTGATTTTCAACTCACACTCTAAGTACTGGCCAAGGGAAAACTCTGGAAAGGCACCCGCAAAAAAATTATGTTGAATCATCACTTGTACACATGTATTAACAAGCCCCCAAGACTATGTAAGGCAAGGATTAGCACTGTCTATGATCCGGGAGGTTAACAGCTAATTAATGGAGAAATCAGGTTCAAGACCAGCCAGTCTGACTTTTAACACAGGATTAAATATTTTACATTACTTCTCTTAAATCATATTAGCTACATATATTGGGAACTGGCTATGATAAAGGCAGTTTTAAGCTTTTTGAATAACTCTTAATTTATTTAAGCAACCAGCCCTGCAGACTAATAAGAAAGTTGTGTTAGTTTAAGCAGAAGGAAAAAAAAACTCCATGTTCTCCATTATAAATTTTTTTTTTGTTTTAAAGAGGCAGTTCTCTGGAATGTAAGATAATCTCTTCTTGTGTAATGCTACTGTTTTAGTTCAGGTAACAGTCACACTAGGTTTTCTTCTCTCTCAGTTTTAGATCTTCCCTTCCTTGATAGATACATGGCTTTAGCATATAATATCTGTCTCAGAATTAGAAAAATGACTTTTATTAGCTCTCAAAATGCTAACTCCATTGAATATCACTTAGGAAGATATCTTCTATTTTAGATAGTTTGCCATAAAAATAGAAAATTTTTGCTACTTTATCCAACCAACCCAATCAAAGCTATTTCTTTCTCCATTTACTTTTCAGCCATTAGGCACTAATATGATCACTTTAGTTATTATTTTTAAGAATAGCTTATATAATCAATGAAGAAGTAGAACATGACATAATAGCATTATCTAATTCCATTTGCAGGTAGAAACAACAATTAATGGCAGGTCATCAATCTTCAGAGAAAACGTAGAGAAGATAAAAACTTAACATTTTTAAAGATTAGAAAGCTATAGATTTATTTACTTTTTTAAGCCAGAAGCCCAAACTTCAGAGAGGCTATTAAATGTATCAAAGGAAAAAAATCTTCCTAAGAGAAAATACTGAAGCTTCTATATGTCATAGATGTTGAAACTAAAAATTAAAACAGTACTGCCAGTGAAAACACTTTGCTGAATTATGGAGAGGCAATGGAGTTTAGAAAGCTGGCTGGAAAGGCACTATGAGATTCCTGCACTCCTGTAGTACCTGGAAAGTAGAGGTAGAAACGAGGGGGCTGAAACAAGAAGACTCATTTAAGACACTAGAATTCAGAGACATACTCTGTCTGGTGAAAATTTCAGTGCACCCCTGACCTTCCTCATGTACTGTTAGGATTGAAATAACAGGCTTTATATATTTTCCTATAAAATAAAGTTAAAACTTTCTCTGATGGGGAGGAAGTCATTGAATATCTATATTTTATATGCAAGATTATGTATACAATAAAAATGAAGACATTTGAAGAGTTAGGAGGCAGTAAAGTATATTAAATAACCATAAAAAATTATATAAATAGCCTCACAGATTATAGAGATACTGGGTTTAACAGATGAGATTACAAAAGTGACTATAATATTGATAATTTTAAAAAATAGAAGGAATACAGAGGAATTAATTCAAAATGGGACTAAAATGGGCATCCCAGGATTTACAGTAAAATGTCTGAAATCAATAACATGTTGAGTAGGTATAAGAACAGAGTAAAATATATAAAGTAAAAGAGAAATGATAAAACAAAGCGGAATGTAATAACTATGTCATACAAACACTGATAAATATGTTAATTCTAAAGGAAAGACAATGATAACAAAATGCTTGTTTTAAAAAAATTTTAAATTTTCCAAAATTAATTTATTACCAGATAAAATAAACTCAACAGAGCACATATCAGATAAACATAAAGTGAACCACATCTATGTATATGATAATCAAATGTTCATCATCCAAATAAAAGGAAGTCTTTTTAAAAGTCAAAGAAAAATTATTTTCACATGCTTAGCTATAAGAAGTTGTTCAATATATTCATCAGAAATTATGTCAAACAAAAAAGCCAAGCAAATGTTCATTAATATGTAAGACAAACAAAGATTTTTGTGAGAAATAAAACAGTAAGTAATTGGTTGTCTCCTATAAAGGTGAAAATAATTCCAGAATGAAGAACAATATGGAAGGAGATGGAAATCACATGGGCATATATGGAAGAACCATGATTCATAATGCAGACAAAATAACAATGGACATTGGTTTCATGATTGTAGGAGTATGTATTAACAATAGTGTAAAGGTCATAGTAATGGTATAAATATAGTTAATCTTAAACTGAGCACAGTGGCACATGCCTGTAATCCCAGCACTTTGGGAGGCTGAGACAGGAGGATTGTGAGTTCAAAGCCAGCCTCAGCAATGGTTAGTCGCTAAATAACTCAGTGAGACCCTGTCTCTATATAAAACACAAAATAGGGTTGGGGATGTGGTTCAGTGGTCAAGTATCTGAGTTCATTCTCCAGTACCAAAAAAAAGTTAATAAATTTCTTGAACTATTTGAGACATGTTGAAATAAATTTCAGGTGGATTAATATATCTCTACAAAAAACACTAAAGTAATATAACACAAAATGTACAATAAATTCTTAAAATAAATAATGAAGTAAATGATACTTTGAAATTCGTATCTATATGATGGCAATAATATTTGGAAATGAATTAATATCACTTAATATGGGTATGGGATTTTCCAATTACTAAAATCCATTACAGTATGGCTTAGGTTATGCTTTCTCAGCATACTGATTTCTTTCATATTGAGATTGAAAAAATTTGTTTCAATCCCATGTGTCTGAGGAACCAGAGCATAGCCACCAGATCTGAGAAGAAATTCCATCCCAGGTTAAGTCCATATTCAGAAATATGTCCATATGCCTAAATAGACATTAACTTAATGGGTTTTATAAAAATAAATTTTGAATTTACAGAAAATTGTGAATATGACACAAAGAGTCCCCATATATCCTATAGCCAAGAATATGTGTTAATGTCTTACGTTACTATTGTTTTATTTGTCTCAATTAAGCAACATTGATACATTGTTATCAACTTGGGTCCATAATTTATGGATTATTTTAGTTTTTTAGTACTGTTTATTTTATGTTCCATAATACTGTCTAAGATGCATATCACATGTAGTCCTAATGTAGAATCTTCTTGGCTGGGATATTTCTCAGACTTTCCTAATTTTTGATGACTTTGACAGTGTTAGGACTATGTGTGAGACACGGGTGGTATGTCTTTCTCTGGGATTTAGCTATCATTTTGATCATGATTAGACTAGGGATGTGAATGTTTTGGAGAAAATTCATAGCAATAAAGAATCATTTTCATCACATCTCATCAAATGCACAAACTGTCAACATGATTTATCACTGTTGATGTTGAACTTGATCTGCTGACTCAGCTACAGCTTATTTGGTTTCTCTACTGTAAAGTTACTTCCTTATCCACCTATTATTACTGTACTCATTGGAATTAAGTTAGTATATGAAGACTACAAGTAAAAAGTGAGGAATTGTGCTCCCTTTAGGGCAAATTATCTATCAAAATTATGTGGAATTCGGGGACAGTATACAGGGTTTTATTTCATATTGAGATTGAAATAATTTGTTTCAATCCCATTTGTCTGAGGAGCCACATAGCCAGATCTGAGAAGAAATTCCATCCCAAGTCAAGTCCATGTTCAGACATGTGTCCGTAAATCCAAATAGACATTATTAATCTTGATTTTTTTAAAATAAATTTTGAATTTTTAGAAAATTGTGAAGATGGCACAGAGTCCCCATATATCCTATAGCCAGGAATATGTGTTAAGGTATTACATTACTATTGTTCATTTGTCTCAAACAACATTGATACATTTGTCTCTTACCTCCCTCTTGTTCATGTACTCATATCTTTATATCAGTATGGACTCATGGGTCTGCTCTATACTTCAGGTTCTGAACCAGTAATACTTTATTTTGTTGCTTAAATCATGCTAGCTTTGGCCACCAGGAACTCTTTCAGTTGACTCCTATATCCCTTTAACAGCCTCATATTGTTATGCTTTTTTGAGTACTTAATTTTTTTGTACTCAAAATAACTTTTCTTTTGGGCACTTTTTAATGTTTGTTTATTTATACTTTGCTCCAAGTTTGTTCAGTTTACTTCCTGTCCTAGTCATAGAGTCAGTCATTTTCCCAAGGTTCCTCGATTTATTTTATTAGAGAACAATATTAGAAGAAAAATCTGGATTCTAGATGTTCTCCTTGCTACTAAAGGTTGTTCCTTTTCATCCTCTCAGCTGACAAAACAAAGACATGTTTGTGCATAAAAACCTACATATACACATTTCTACAAATATTTTATAAGTAACCATCTGTATTTACATTATACTAAACATGAATTTGAAGTAACACTGATATCTCCAATGCTAATCCAGAATCACAACACATTATTCTTTCCCTCTTTGCTTATCTGCAGTTCACATTCCAACAGTGAGATACCCTGTTCCTCATTTTCTTCATCCATTTAATCATACAATTCCAGTTTCCATGTATAACAGTCTCAGAATTAACTAATACTCCCCTAAGAAGTGACCTTATCAACTCTATTACAGGGTTTACATGTGGTTCCTTTTTCCTTTAATATGATAGATTTCATTCATTTCCAACATAATTACATACAAAAGTATATATATACACATATATATTACACACACACATCCATCCTGCACCCCTAGCATTATAAAGTTATATATAAGTAAAAAAAAAAAAAAAACTGCCTAAGAGAAAAATGAAAAGACCACATATACTATAATTAAAATTTACCTTTTAACACTCAGCTATTTTTGTACATTTCACAATTGCTAATTAAAATAATCTTAAAGACTCTTTCAGTTGATACATTTGGCATTAGGTTGATTATTTGCTTGGCAACAGAGACACAGATCAGACTACAGAAATAGCCTCCTCAACTGGTGTTTTCTCACCTTGTCAAAGTAATATGAGAGCCCTGGACCCCAGGTTTTAGGCTTCAGGGATCCTCCCAAACCTCGGTTAAAGTTAAGCACATACACAGAGCATTTTCTACAAGATGAACTACATACTTCAAAGGATTAGGAGGTGAGCAAGCAAAAGCAGTTCCTGCTACATGGTACCTGCAATCTACCAGGGTGAGAGGATGCTACAGAAGCTAACACAGGACATGCTCCAAAGTAAATCAGCAAAAGACCTGAGGAATTCTTGGGCCCTAAATACCAATTATTTGAGTCATCAGGAGAAGCTTGATGAGATAGTACTGTTTGAAAGATAAGTATCTAAAACTGGGTGTAGGGAACATATGCCATAGACATGCCTAGACATGCCAGGACTAAGTTGCTGGCCATAAGGAACAGCAGCCATTGACATGCTTAGTCATGCCTGCTTGCAATCGATAAGGGGCCGGAAGGGGCACTCGCGATAGGCATTCTTAGCAATGACTGGTTACAATTGATAGGGAGCACAGCTCTATGGACATGCACAAAGAATATGTCCAGTTTCAATTACATCATTTCACTGGACATAATCAATGGACATTGACTTTCACTGGGCGTAATCAATCACCAGCGTATACCACCAACTTGAAACTATATTTAAACTGCTTATCCTACCACATTAGGGGCTTTTGCTTCAAGGACATCAGTGAGACTGGACACCTTGCTGTTCGTTCCTGGATCTATTCCACCATTCCCTGATGTCAGCTGAAGAGAATCACTGGACAAAGACAACGTCCGCTCTTTGGCTAAAAGAAGTTGCATGGCATTGGAGGTATTTTGGGGGCTCATGGTTGCCCTAGAATTATATGAATTGCTTATGGTGTTTAATTGCCCTAGCATAGTATGACCTGCTTATAGTGTTTAATTAGTGTGCACTAACTGCTAGTTGGTGTGCTCCAGCACACCCAACACTTTTTGCATTGTTTATATTTGATGATTAGTGTGATCAAAAATACACTTGCATTTAAAGATAACCTGCCTCTGAGTAATTATTAATAGTACTGCTCGCTATACTGGGTTTGTTTCACTTCTAAGAAATAAGGACTGTTAGGTCGGTTTAAGGCAGCTAAAGGGAACCAAAACACGAGGCAGCCAACATGCGCGAAAGAATAACCAGACGCTGACAGACAAGCAGTGATGACTCCTAGTAACCACCTATCAATCAGCCGATTCCCCCGACCAACCCTGGGAGGACGGGAGACCCCCAAAGACCTCCCCTTCCTGCCCTAAGCTTCCCTTTCTGTCCCAAGCCCTCTCCTTCCTGCCCCAAGCCCATAAACCTTTCAAACCAGCTGAGCCTGTGTGTGATTCTCCTGGACCCGCTCTGTTGTACTGGGGAGTCTCCCCGGGAGCATATATCAATAAAGCCTTGCTCAGCGGTTTTAATTTGCCTCCTTTTGGTTATCCATACCTGAACTTATAATGACCAATTTTTAATAAGTTATATTTGTGTTCAATAAAATGGTTTATCTGGCAAACCATTAGACCCTTTTTTCAGTTTCATAATATGTTCAGTGACTTCTGCAGTCCTAAAAAGTAGCAATGAACATGTTTTGTTTAAACATTAATCTTATAATAACAATGATTGACATGCAAACAGATATGATTATGTATAAAGCTGCTGCCTATATGATTCCACAGTACTGAGTTCAGTGCTCTAATGATGACTCAATGTCATTGAAAAGCCTGGAGAAGCAGCAGCAAACAGGCTTCCACCATGTTGAAAATAATGCTGTTGACCTAGAATAAATAAATTGCACACCCAGATTTTTGCATGAGTGAAAATGGCCCAGTCATGATCACCTGGGGTCAGAATCATAAGCATGAACTACAGAGTATGAAGCTGGTAAGCCCAGGTGCAAAAGAATGGACCACCAGGACGTCTTCTGAGATTGACACTCTAACATATGAACTAACCACAAGGATACGCAACAAACTCCCAGATGTCTAGAATTTACAGAAATGCTTTTCTCCATACTTTCTCTTATTTACTCACAAAGAGGTAAAATCTGAGAGGCCAGAGGACCAATATATGATATTCATATGCAGATTATCTGCTTGAAGTCAATTTACAATGGAATTTCTTTTAAAATGGACATAGCAGTTTTTGGAGCAATTGGGACAGGGTAAGTGATCAGTAAATGTCTACTTGCTATTCCAGTCCTCTTACTATGGACAATTCTGTTTTCCTTTATATCAGTGGATTAGGAATCTGCAGCCATGGCCAAGATATCATGCTACCTGCATTTGTAAATAAGTGTAGTTTATCATAACACATAGGATCATTAAATTATGTATGACCTGTGGCTGTTTTCAGCCTATAATGGCAGAGTTATGCAACTGTGACAAAAACTAGATAATTTGCAAAGCTAAAGTTGTTTATCATTTGGCATTTTATGGAAAAATATTTGCTTTTTGCTTTTTATGATGATGTTCAATAATTTCCCACTGGTTTTGTTTGATAATTTGACCTCAAGTTGTCACTTCCACGATGTTCAGAACTCCTAGGTAACAGTCTCCCTATCTGCCTGCCTTTCTTCCCCTTCTCACTATTCTATCTCTAATTCCTAACATGATACCTGGAGTCAGATTAAGTTCCACAGATTCTTTTCCTGAATTTATTTTCAGTAAACAAACATCGATAAACATCTAAAAATAATTTAATAACCATGGATATCATGAGAAAGGGAAAAAAAACAAGATTTGGGGAACATTAAGAAAAGCAAGAAGTAACAAAGTCAATGTGATTTTTAAAAAAATGAATAAAACATAGATGTAAGTAAACACAGTTTCACTAATCTACAAAGGGAAGGCTCCTGACATGTTCCAACTTAAGCAATGCCTATGCTATGTACTTGGTATTTCTGAGGAACTCATTTTTTTCTTTTGATGTAGCCAAAACTTTCATTGAGACACCAAAACAACAGGGGGCTTACTCAGAACTTTGCAAAATTCACCTTAAAGAATATTTTGTTCATTTAGCAAATAGTTTCTTAGAAATATATTTTTATGAGGTAGCCATAACCGTGGGAGTGGAGAGAAATGATAACAGACAAAAGACAGAATATGCTTGAATGACAATTGGAAAATGTTACACCTAGATTTGTCTTTTAAGAGGTGTGTGGAAAATACCGCCTTTCAGAATAAAATTCTCCAGATAAAAGACTTTTGTTAAAGAAAGGTTTGTTTACACTAACATGATCATTTGAAAGCATCAATTTGCATCTTCATTTTTTACTCAACACTTGAGTAATATATCATATGCCAACTATCTTTGATTATGAATATTCCATGGCTTTAAATTTTTATGATGACAACATGCTTAAGTGTTAGTGTTTGGCTTAATGTTTTTGAACAGCAAAATAATGTTTGTTTCACCCAATTTTATCTCTTATTCTATAAGATCAAAACTAAGTCTTCCTTATAACATTAAAATAACCTGAGTCTTGGTCCTCTGGTCTCCCAATCCCATAAAAGTGTTGATAAAAGTCTTCGGCTTATGGCACAAATTAGTTTTTGCATTTGCTAACAAAAAAAATACTCTTCAGTATTTAAAATAGGTAAGTTGCAAAGAGTTGGATTCATCATCAAACAATCATATTGAACAAATATAACCATCCTCTTACTCTCCAGTAGGACCCTTATTTCCCAACCATACCTAATATTTTCAGAAGTTATTTGGTTCTCCCAGCCTTATGGTAAATGAGATAAAATTAAACTACGTATTGTTTGAAGGGGGCTGGTTAGGATTGGGCTAGGAAGTTTAGAGAAGCCAGACAAATGATGACCCTGAAAGCCACGGTAAAGATGTGCCTTTTATTCTGCAGTCCAAAGAGAAATTATTCAGACATACTGTAACATAAAGTCTTCCTTATCCCCTGACACCAAAGCCAAAGCAAGCACTTTATTCCAGAAGGGAGCCGAGAGCAAGATAACATCTAGGTGGTTTCAAAGCCCTCTTCTCTGTAAGTACCAATTTAAGTCTCTTCCCCACAGAGAACAGAGCACAGAATCAATAATCTTGTATAAGTGAGGAATCTCACACATATTTGGGGCTGGGTGATTTTTTTTTTTAATGAAATAAAGATGTGTGTGGAATGGACACATTTTTTTCCATTCCTTGGCTAAAAATACCATCCTTGACAAAGTCACAGGAAAGCATAAAGATTAAGATTGGGGACTTTGGAATCAGAACCTCTTAAGTTTATATTTCATTTCTCCATTTACTGTGTCTATTCATTTTCTCTGTGCCTTAGTTTCCTGATAAGATTTCAAAAGGTTGCAAGTGGGATTTAAGATAACCCACAAAGTGTGTGTGGCCAGTTTAATTAGTGCATAATAAATTCTTAATTCTTAGTATTAGCATAGAGTCACTGCTTAACATCTTAATGTCAATAGTCTCCATTGATTTTCTAGGAGAGGCAACCAAATGTATCTTTGAAATTAAGAAGTCCATAGAAGTAGTACAACTATATAGCCAGTGATGAATTCCCGTATGCCCGAAGTTTTCTTCATTCACACCAAGTGACCACTGGGTTGCTTTTGACAAGATAGTACTTTATTTCTCTGATGACATACAGAAACTTTTCTCTTTTGGGAAGGCATACCTGCACTCATTTCTTAGATGTTTTATGAACTGCTTTTGGTGTAGGGAATTTTAATCTTACCATCATTTTTAGATTAATACTTAAAAATCTGCATGGATCTAAATGCCAGGTTACATTTATTCCAACACAACCACCATCGGAAAAATTGTGGCAGGCTCTCTCCTGGAATGATACTGCATTGTACCTAAACAGTCAACACAGGATTTTTCATTTCATTTACTCTAAGTAGCTGAGGAAAATGCTGACATGTAGCCCTTACTGGGCTGTGTCTAGTACCCTGGACCATCCCAAATACATAGATCTAATAAGTCACTAGGCAGTTTCACAACATGGGAGGAGGGAGACCAAATACCCCTCTGTCAGGTAATTGAGATGTAGACAGACAAGGTCAATGAACTGCCACCATTATAATTCTAAATATGATATGTGGTTAAAGTGAGACATATGGTATAGAAAAAGTAGATATCTGAATGAAGATGTCTCAAGCAATACCAACATTTATTTCATGTTCACCTAACAGCTAAACAAAGAAGAGCTATGGTCTTTTTCATAGTCACTGGGGCCAAGGGTGATACTGTCTCCTATTTTCAACAGGTGGCCTTCCTCATTTTCTTAGTGACAGTCTGAATTTCCATTAGCCACAGGGCAATAAGAATACCAAGCACCACAATTCAGAGTATTTTACAAGCTAGTTCCAAAAGTTTTTCACATCATTTGGCTCATGTTCCATTAACTAGAACTCTGTCACATGGCCACATTCAACTGAAAGAAGATTTGAAATGGAGTAATATGCTCAAGATCAGCAGGCCTTGGATAATGGCAGTGGTTTCTGATAAAGCGCCTAGGCAAACAAGTGTTTTTTTCTAAGAATACTTTCTTCATATTGGAAGACAGAGCCTGTAGATGGAGTTTGTGTTTCAACTAGTCACCTCTGTGTGAGTTAAGACAAGTCATTCGACCTTCCCAGGGCTGTTTATTAATTTAAAAAATTGATCAGACTGTATGCCTAAGCATTAGGGTTATTGTGAAATCTAAATAAGACATGATGCCTAGTACTTATTTGATGCTCATAAACAAGCATAACAAAGTGCTTACAACTTAATAGACTCTCAAATTGCATCTATCATTAGGGTAGGAAAGAGGCTTTCACCTGGGAATGGAATCCACATCAGACTTCCATTTCAGCCAGGGGGTTGGGGAGCATGTTTTCTTTACACATTGTACACATCACCCACTCAAATATTAATGTTACTTTATCCTCCCTTTAAGCCACACAAATGCATATATCATAATTTAAATGAGTTCTAAGATATAATTCAACTCAAATACTTTTTGTTGTTGTTGTTTTTCACTGCTCCACACTCTCAAGGATGAACTGCCTGCACTGAAGAAATTCTATTTATGGACACTTGTCACCCCTCTAAAAGTAATAGTCCTTTGCAAACACTAACCAGAAGTTTAAATAACACATAATTAAATAGTACATTTTGAAGATTTTATATGGCTACATTTTTCCCCAAAATACATATCTAATCACATTAGTTATTGCATAAGAATCACTGATGGTTCACTGTGTAAAATTATTAATTGGCCACCAGTTATCCATTCTTCCTTTATTCACTGGTTTTACTCCAGGATATTCATAGAATTTATTTACATAAACTTGAGGGCCTACAATAACAAGGACTAAGCATACATTACCCTTTTACTATTCCTTATGTTACAAGTTGGGAGATGACAAGACTTGGTTCAGCACCTCCCCCCGCCCCAAGGTTTCACATTTCAGTTCTAGTTACTTGGAGTCAACCTTGATCCAAAAATATTAGATGAAAAATTCCAGAAAAAACAATTCACAAATTTTAAATTGTGTTTAAGCAGCATGAAATCTTTGTGCTGTCCTGCTCAGTCCTTCCCAGGACATGAATTATGCCTTTGTCCAGTGTATTCATGCTATATATGCTACCTTCCTGTTAGTCACTCAGTAGCTGTCTCAGTAACCTGAGTGACTCTTGCAGTATTGCAGTACTGGTGAGTCTCTGGTACTAGTCTACATCACATGCATACATCATTTACCTCACTTCATCTCATTACATAAGTATTGTTTCATCTCACTTTATCATAAGATGTGCAAGTATAATATGATATTTTGAAGGTGGGAGGGAGAGACATAATATTTACATCACAGTATTACAGTAGTTTGTTATAATTAAACTATTTTAATAGTTAATCCCTTTTTATGCCTAATTTATAAATAAAAGTTTATAATGGGTATTAAGTATAGGGAAAAATGAATATACATATAGGATCTGGTATTCTCCAGGGTTTAATGCCTATATTGGAAGCCTTGAAATGTATCTCCCAATGGGTAAGGGAGTGACACTGTATATTAAAACAGAACCAATAGAATGGAAATAGATATAAATAGATTTATTTGGGGATATGGACTCACATAATTATGAAGCTGAGATATCCCCTTATCTGCCATCTATTAACTGGAACCCCAGGAAAGCTGGTGGTGCATCCTACTAAAAGCCAGATGGTCTGAAAACCAGGATGGCCAATGGTGAAGACCTATCCAAGTCCAAAGGTCCAAGAATTAAAAGTACCACTGTTAGGGGTAGAAGATGATATAGGTCCCAAGTCAAGCACAGAGAGCCAATCCATGCTTTCTCCACTTTTCTGTTCTCGAGTCATCAACAGATTGAACAATGCCTATCCACAATGGAAAGGATGTATCTTTCTTTAGTCTGTCATTTCAGATAGGAATTTCGTCCATAAATACTTTTAGAGACATACCCCAAAGTAAATTTTTTACTAGTTATCTGGCATTCTTTGACCCAGTTAAATTGACAGATAAGATACCCCCTGACACACACACCTGGAAGAACTACTTTGGACCCACACGGTGAACCAGCAAATTGTAGGTGTCAGAATCATCCTACTAGTGCTTGACTGCTTACCCTCTGGTTAGGGAGAGTAAAAACTAAACTAAGGCATTCATATGTTGACATATTAGACTATACCCTACATTAATACTGTTCTTATTTCATACAGAACATTCTTTAACATCCTCTATATATTATTCAAAACTTTGATATTCTCATCCCTTTTGGGTGGGGGGGGCACGTCCTGGGATTGAACTCAGGGGCACTGGACCACTGAGCCACATCTCTAGCCCTATTTTGTGTTTTATTTAGAGATAGAGTCTCATTGAGTTGCTTAGTGCCTCATTTTTACTGAGGCTGGCTTTGAACTCTCAATCTTCCTGAGCCACTGAGATTACAAGTGTGCACCACTGTACCCAGCCTCATTCCCTTTTTTGATCCCCAAATTCCAATTTGTTACCATCTTGAATCCCCAGTGTCCCATAGATATCAAAATATTCACCTATTATCAGCATAGGCCTATCTCAATATGAGTCTTTATCTTGTTCATGTTCTTCCTACCTTCTGTAATGTCCTAATTTGGTTTCTCTCTATTGTTCATATTTCAATTACAATGTTAAATGTATATTTCTAAGCAGATTATATCATTACAATAGAATTAATTTTTGATTTCATTCTGGGTTTCTAATAATACTTGTGTTTATGTCAATACTTGTTGCCTGGCTGTGTTCAATTACTTCAACTGTTACTTGTGGAAATCTGAGATCAAATCACTCCATGATTAAATTCTATAATACTCACAGCCTTACTCGAAGATGGGTCTAAATCAAAGTTGTATAAATTGTCTTTGGTTGTTTCTTGTTCAGAAGTGTGATCCCCATTGATTGATAACCCAAAAGTCAATACATACTTTATTTTCATCTTTCAGCCTCTTGAGTGTTTACCTCTGTTTTCTCTTTTATTAGATTGGGGTTGTATTGAGGATAATTCAATAACTGTAAAAGAATTATTCCTTCCATTAGATTAACTAGTATATCTTTTGTGGAGGAGGGTGATTTTAAGAATAAAAGAATGAGATTATATGACCTATGGTTCCAGAAATTATTTTTGAAAATAAAATAATTATATCAGATATCTATAGTTCAGTGTTAGAACTTAAGTACTAAGTAAATACTTTTCTTTGTAACAAGAAATTGAAAATCAAAATTGAAAGAAATTTCAATTTGGCATTGCTTTTTTCCAGCTAACCATCATCCAATTATATTTTTGATCTAGCAGTGAACCATCAATAGCACTGATCCAAAAAGTTTAAAGAGGTATCATTGTCATCAGTTACAATTAACAATTAAAAAGATACCTTAAATGACTACCAAATTACACACATATATTCCTCCAGATTGGGAAGCCACCTGATTAAATTTGAGCCCATTTGAGAGAAGGAAGTTTTATAGGTAAACAAACATATTACGTGTAATGCCATAGGACCTCTATTTTCTGCAATATGATAAAGTTGCATTTGATGACTTCTAATTTCTTTTCAATTCGAATATTCTGGGACTACAAAAATATCTAATTGTCAATTTAGGGTATTATGTATACTTCTTAATGATGATTTGTCTACTGCTTGATTTTTTTTTATAACATTTTTTTTTTTAGTTGCTGATGGACCTTTATTTTTATTTATTTGTATGTGGTGCTGAGAATCGAACCCAGTGCCTCATGCATGCTAGGCAAGCATTCTACCACTAAGCCACAACCCCAGCCCTGCTTGATTTCTTTTCCTTCCTTTCTCTTAATAATTATAATTTATGAATCTTCAGTTTGAAATGCAAGTGTTGGATACTCGATAACAGTATGCATTTTCTTTCATGGTGTGACTCATGTGAAACTCAGAGCTATCCAAATGTGAATGGGTTGTGTCATCTGGAGAAGAGCTTTGGACTAGGAGCATGAGAACAGAAGTAGAAGAAAATAGTATATATCATACCACTGAGAAGAAGTTTCTACCACATAATATTTAATGTTCCTTTTCTAAGTTTCTGTGTCCACAGGTGTCCTCTAATCCTTTAAAAATCATTTTGTTATAATTTCAAATCTCATAATCTCCAAAAAAATATTTTTATTTACTGTACAAGAATAATATCACAAGAACACATAAATATACCCTTGGGCAACATTTGGCCTTATAAAGTATGGTATATGGAACAACTATAATGCAAATATATTTGCATTATATATATTCTCCAGGCACAAGAGGGAAGTCACTTCTTTCCCTAGAATTGCTGAGAATTCTATTTGTATGCCTCTCTGTGCTATAATTCATGGACCTATGTCTGCTTTCAGAGTAATAAGCAGGAGTAAAGTAAATGACAGATTGATAATTAGCCCCCTGAATTTTAGGAAAATACATTTTTTCATAGTTTAGACTCAAACTTCATACCTGATCAATATCATCATTACCATTAGCATATTCTACTGAAACAGAACCAATAGGTTGTACATTATATATTAATATATGATTCAGTATCATAATATATAAATGTATATTACCTACATGTGTTTTATTATGAGGAATTGACTAATGCACTTCTTGAGGTAGGCTGGTCCCAGGATCTTCAAGGTTAAGTCAGCAAGTTGGAGGTTTGGGGAAACTGGTGCTTTAGTTCTAGTTGGAACCCAATACTTCAAGAGCAGGATGCTCTATAGTGTAGTTTCTGCCTGAAAGATAGCAGTCTGGAGATACAAGAAGAGTTGATTTGGGGCTGAGTCCAAAGACAGGAAAAAGCGTATGTCTCATTGGAAGACCATCAGACAGAACTAATTGTCATTTTTTCAGAGGAGGGTATAAGTTTATTTTCTATTCAGGCCTTTCAGTTGATTGAATGAGACTCCCCCACATTGGGGAGGGCAATCTGCTTTACTCAATCTACAAATTTAGGTGTTAAATTCACCTAAATACACCCACAGAAACCCCCCAGATAGCATTTGACAAAATATCTAGTTGTTCCATTGTGCAGTCAAGTTGAAACATAAAATTAACCATTATCATTATCATCATCCCCAAATAAAAGTACCAGTATTAATTTTAAAATATATACTGAAGATATAGTCCTTTTGGTAATGCCTATAATTTATTGATTTAATGACAAAAGAAGACATGCTTACTAGTTTTTCATTTACAAGCACATATCGTTTTTTCAAAAAGATTCTGCCTATGGGGCTTAAATGTCAAAGTATTATATAAATGTCAACTGGTTTGTTTATAGATATGGGGCTTAGAAAGCTCAATGCATACCATTACTACTCCATTCTTATAAGGCAGGTAAAAATCAAGAGGAGAGAGGAAGACTTACTTTTTATTCTTTGTAAAATGTCAGTCCATTTACACTTTCATCTTAGTAGTTCATCCTATTTCATACATTTGGCTACATATTCTCTCACACAAATCATATTGATATAACATGGCAGAAGACAGGTGTTCTGGTCCTTTCTCCCATTGCTCTACTTTAAAATGTGATGGAGGGGCTGGGATTGTGGCTCAGTGGTAGAGCGCTTGCCTCGCATGCGTGAGGCCCTGGGTTCGATCCTTAGCACCACATACAAAGCAATAAAATAAAGACATTGTGTCCATCTACAACTAAAAAAAAAAATTTTTTAAAAAAAAAAATAAAAAAAAATAAAAAAATAAAATGTGATGGAGCACCAAATTAAACAAGTTGCCATTTCCTGCACACTTATTTTCATTTTTCCATGAAATAAACAGTGACAGTCTGTTATGTGTGGAGTCCTGCTCTAGTGCTGAAGGTGTAAGAAAGAACAAGATAGATGAAGTTTCTCTTCTAATAAAACTTACATTACAATCTGGCAGAAATGGATGGCTTCGTTATTCAGCATTATTGTATAAACATGCAGGAACAATCTGTAGAGATTTGGTTTTGACAACTTCAAAAATATCAGGGACATGAATAACAGCTTACCATGGAGCAAGAAGGATTGACCCAGATGTTTTAAATGCTCACCTAGGTAACTGTTTCCTGCAAACAGCATACCAACATACACAAACACTGTCTATTTTCATTGTGTAACAGCTGTCCGAGTCTGTGCGGAAAAGCCAGTGTCAGGGTTATATTTCAAGTTTTAAAATTTATATTATTATTTTTATTCCAAGATTATCTTCTGATTTTTTAAGTGAATAAGCACAAAAGTTACCATTTCTTTGGCTATTAGAAAGCCGCCTCTCCTCCTCCTAAAATATTTCCAAAGGAGGTCTCTTTATATAGTAAGACTTCACTGGTTAAATCAAAAGAGGGAGGAAGATGAAGAAAGAGTGAGAAGGAAGGGAAAGAGGGAGAAAAGCACATTGGAGAGAGAAATGGCTACTTTCTTCCCATTCCATTTCGCAAGCTTTTATTGAATTTGTATTATTTATTGGGAGGCACTGTGTAGAACACTTTGTGGGATGCACAGAGGTAAATGATTGAGTCTCCATTCTAAGAACTTACAATCTGAAGGAGGTATTTTCTCCTTTAGAGAGAATGAGCCCAAGTAGTCCTAATTCATGACAAGCTGTAAAACAATGTGCTGGGACGCAGGAAAGGGACCAGAATAAGGCAGGCAAGAAAGAGGCTGCTTGCTGCTCAGGGAACGAGATTCTCAGACATTGAGGAAATGGAATTGAAATCAAAGCCAAAGCATTCGGCACCCCCCCACACCACCACCACCAGAATTAAGTTTAGTAAAGGCTTTAAGTGCTAAGATTGCTCAATCATCAGATCCATGTAAACACTTTTATGAAATGTTTACTTGAACTTCTATGTGTTCATTTGTATTAGCAGATGTGATGTTTTTATCCATTTTTTAAATCTCATGAGTCTCAAGTATGACTAAAAAAATGAAACCGAGTTTCTAAACAGGTATGCCAGAATTTATGTGTAAATTTTGTTACTTTCATCTGTCAGATAGAATAATCCTTGTTGTTTGAGGTTGCATATTATTAGAAGTCATTGTCTCTAAGTTTTTTTTTTTAATCTCATAGTAAACCACAGTTGTAAATATCGCTATATTTACAGAGCACTCCACTTCTGGGGTGTAAGGGCAATCACTTTTGTTGCTGTTGTTGTTTGTACTGGGAATTGAACTCAGGAACCCTTAACCACTGAACCATATCTCCAGCTCTTTTTATTTTGTGGGACAAAGTCTCAATCTAAGTTGCTTAGGATCACACTAAATTGCTGAGGTTGGCTTTGAACTGACAATTCTCCTGCCTCAACCTCCCCAGCTGCTGGGATAACAGGCATGTGCCACTGTGCCCAGTCAGGTCACATTCTATTTTAAGAAATTTCACCAATCTTCAGGCACCCTGGTGCACTGCTGTAATCCCAGCTACTCAGGAGGCTAAGGAAGGAGGAACACAAGGTCAAGGCCAGCCTTGGCAACTTAGAGTCTGTCTTACAGTAAAAAAATATAAAGGGCTGGGGATGTTGCTCAGTGGTAGGGCACCACTGCATTCAATCTCTAGTAATGCCAAAAATAAATAAAATTAAACCAAAGAAGTTTCACTAAGGAAACGAACCACATTTATTTGTATTACTTCACTTTATATTCTGTCTGCCACGCCCTCCATTATCCCATTCTCACCGTGGAACTGAGCTCACCAATTATCTGCTAATTTCTCTGAATACAGTTTTTTAAGACTTTCCAAGGTTTATCATTTCCTTTCCAAAAGATAATGTCTGGTTTGTGCCTATGGAACTGGTTCTGTTCTCTGTATTAAATAAAAACTTTCTTCGCAATTAATTCCAAGTTTGCAATCTTTGCTGCTAAATTAAATTCAGAATGTGACATATGTCCTTTACCTGTGTCAATACTGTCAATCCTCTTGTACCCGATGTGTCTGACACAGTCTAAATTGAAACATCTGGATAAAGAAAACATAATCCCTTTTAATACATCTGCCATGGCTGAGACGTCATTTCTAAGAACTGTATCAGCTGATAATGGTCAGAAGATGTAGGGGCACAGCATGGGGCCACTTAAGAAGAACAGATAAGTCATTTTAGATTCTGTTTTCAGCAGTAGCAAATAAGTCATCAGATTTCAGTCTATAATGAAAATACAGAAACAGTGAAAAAGGAAAAAGACACCTAAACTCTCATGCAAGGGAGACTTCCCAGGAATTAACATTTCATAAACAATAGGTTTTTAATTATTTAAAATTTTCAACATGCTGTTTTGACTTTATATCTATAAGGACCCACTGTCATACGTGTTATATTTGTTCCCACCATCTGGAAGGTGTGGTACTCATTTTTCTTGTTAATAGCACTACTATGGTCCCCTTTTTAAGAGTTGATTTGTTTCATTAATTTATTTATTTATATGTCCTTAATTTTAAATTGGTCCTACTGATAAGATCAGGATACCATAGGCCAAATAATCAGGACAACTGAAAGTTGTCAGTATAAAAACAGAACAAAGCCTTTTTGACATTTCCTGTCTTGAAATTCTCTAATTAGGAAGCTTAGAAGACTATCAGGCCCAGAGATGCCTACTTACAACTGAATGGAGGTTAACTGGTGATGTAGAAGAGTGAGGGTATATAGGCCTGTACACTGTGCCCATGTCTTAATTTCTCTTTCTCTTCTTGGGAAAAATAATTAAGAAATCAGTTCCTACAGCAGGAACTGATAGGAAAGTTCAATCGGCCTAGTGTGGAAAGGCAATGTTGGAAAAATCTGTTTTCTCTACCGCCCTCCTGAAAAACATTAACATTCACTGTTCCCAGGCTAAACATAAAAATTGTCCTAGCATCCAGAATAAGACCAATAACCTTGGAAACTGTATCCTAGTCAGTCTCAGAAGATTAAAGTCTGAGCTGATCAAGTAATTATTGCTCAAGTGTTACTTATTCATAAATTTACAGTCAGTCAATCTGGGACCAACAGTGATAATGGTTTGATGTTAAGTTGACTTTTCTTCAGTATTCTATCCCTGGCTTTGTTTGCTATGACCAGAGCAAATTGGCCTTTTTTTTTTTTTTTTAATTGGAGATGAGAGCAGAAAGTTAAAATGCCAAACAAAACCAGATTTCAGAGGGCAGTCTATCACACCTTCTAAGGTATTCTAAAGTTCATTTAGCTCAAATACCCCATACAAGAGTTGAAACTCAGGACAAACAAGCTGTTTCATAATAAATTGAAACTTTCAATTGCATTGGTTGTCTTTGTGGTATCAATTCAAGGATCATAGTAGCTGCAATTTTCAATTGAAAAGTTATTTATACCCTTTAAGAAAAGTGATTTGGAATTAAGGATATGAAAAAGAATTAGTTCTTATCTCACATTTGAGGGAACACCAACTGGTTTGATATGATCCCTATCATTTTCCCCTAGCAGATCCAAATACCTTCTGTTTGCCAGGATATTCTAAACATTGTTATTTGAAGAGTTAAAAGATATTGTAGAATTATTCAGATTACTTCAGTAATCCTGAATTCAATAATATTCTAACACTGATGAAATTTTTCCCTGACCACTCTAAAATAAAAAACAACAAAAACATCCAAACTCCCTTAGACTGAAATAAAGAAACATTACGAAGAAATTAAAATCCACATGAAAAAATAAAGGCCATAAGCAAGGTAAGGATATTGGTAAATTTAAAGAGATGTTGTGATATGTTCTAATTTTAAAGACAACTGAATACAAAAAATAATATTATGTTGACAAATTTGTAATTTATAAAGATGCGATTTGTATGACAATAGCAAAAAAAGGAAGAAGACAAAGTTATTTTTGGAGAACACACTACTATACAAGTGAAATTAAAGTTAAATAAGTGGTATTTCAATCTACATTGCTCTAAGTAAAGGAATTAATAGTGAATTCCAAAGTGAATGCTAAATTTATTTTTCAAATACAGTAAAGAAAAAAATCAAGAGAATTAAAATGATATGTGCAAAAATGTGTACTTAATATAAGCAAAGCAATAAAAAGGAATGAGAACACTATGACACACAGAAGAAGTAAAATGGCAAAAATAATTTCTAACATGTCCATAATATTGCATTTTGAATGGATGAAGTAGTCTAATTAAAAGGTGGAGATTACCAGAATTGATATTTTCTAAGCTACAATATGCTGTATAAAAAATATGCACTTTAGTTTTGAATAAAAATGGCTTTGAAAGTTAAAGAATAGAAAGTAAAATTTAAAAAAATAAAATGTATATAACAACCAGAAAGAGAATGGATAGCTATACAAATATCAGACAAAATATACATTAAGAAAAATGTTTCCAGACAAAAGACATTTTATAATGATAGAAAGAATGACTGTTGATAAGTCATGGCAATTTAGGTAGATACATACCTAACAACAGATACTTAAATACATGAAGTAAAAATGGACTGAAGTGAGAAATATAAAACTTAGCAGTAATAGTTGGGGACTTCAATATCTATTTTCAGTAATTGACAAAATAACTAGACAGAACATTAGCCAGGACAGAAGAGTTGAAAAACACTATAGAACTAATAGATATCTATAGAAAAATTCACTCAATAGCAGAATATTCCTCTCCATGGCACATGAAACATGATCCATAGTGCACAACATAATATGCCATAAAACAAATCCCACTAAGTTTAAAAACACTAAAATCATATATTTGTTCTCTAACAATGAAATGAATTTCAAAATCACTAACAGACAAAACTAGTCATGCATATGGAAATTAAACAAAACACTCCTAAATAAATAGGCCAGCAAAAATCAAAGCAAAATTAGTAAAGCTCTTCAAGAAGAAAATGATACAAAAGATCAAAATTTACGAGATGTTATAACATCAGTGCTTTAATGAAAATTGAGAGCTATCAATCCCTCTATTTTTAAGAGTTATGAGATAGCATAACCTTTCACCTGAAAATTTGGGAAGACAAAATTAAACTCAGAGAAAGGAAAAGAAAGGAAATAATGATTTGAAAAGAAATAACTGAAAAATGAGTTTCTTGGTTTTTAGCACCTTGTTTTCCAGGTGATTCCAGTGTGTATGCAGCACGAAGAGCCACTGTTTATACAAGATATAAGACCTACCCTGTGAATAAGGAGAACACTATGCATTCAGAGCCAGAGATCTGAGAGTAGGGAAGAAAGCATAATCTGAACTAAATCAGGGTATTCCTTTATCCCATTAAGGATCAATTACTGCTTAATGAAAAAAATGTTACACATCTACTGTTTCATGGTGACAAATTGGACCCATTCCTGGTATTCCACCCTATGAGGGCAAAGGGAAGCATCTAACATTTCCCCATAGTTTGAAGAGCCAAATAGCCATAGGGTTGAGAGACTGAACCCAGAAGATAGTTTGATGGTCACTTCTCACCTGCTCTCAAGAAATGAGTCTCCACACTAGACACTGGATGATGACAGAGTCCTTCGTTCCTGAATGGGCCGTGATGACCTGTCTTCTCTCACAGACTTCTCTATGAACTCACATATGCTCACTTCCTCTTCAATGAGAATATATTTTTAACATCAACTGACATGTTTTTCTGAAGCAAAATGCACCCGCAGCTTCAGGGTTACATACTTTAGAACATTTATCCCCTATCTAATAGGGTGATCTCCTTGCCAAGCAGCAGGGTCTGTTGGAGCAAAATAAATCTCAGTCTTAAAATAACCCAGAAAGACCTGCTTTCACCTTTCAGGAAGGACTGACTCTAAGCAAAGGCCCGTACCATGGGTAATGAAGATGTTTTTGACCTTAGAAGTCTCCACTGTATTTTAACATACATTTAAAGAAGGCCAGCATCTTGACCAGCTGATAGGCAGCTCAGCAGAGTTGGCAATCTGTTCTGTTCTTATTCTCAGAGTTAAGAGGGTGATGAGAAATTTCTCAAGACCACACAATCTCCTGCTTGCTTTCTTTTCTCCTGTCTGCCTGTGCTTTGAACTCTTCAGGAAAGGGGAAACAGCCTTATTGGACGGCTCCCTAATGAGGCATTTACATCCTATATAAACCTATGGAACCAAGCACTGGTAGATGCTTAAAGCACTGAAAGCATTAGAGTCATAGAATGTTAGAGGGTGAAGTCATGGTTAAACTGATTTAGATCGATTTTTCTGATGAATAAAATGTAAAAGAGAAGAAGGTAGTGACTCAAAGATATAAAAACTCCAAGTATTGCTCACTTGGTAGTTTGTGGAAAACACTGGTCTCTCTTCCCTATTTTGTGTTATCTCAAATTAGGCACTCACTCCATGCCTTCAGCACCTCCTATGCTGATTGGCTGCCTTCAATGCCTCCCCTCCCCTTTCCTTACCCCATGCTGATTGGCTGCCTTTAGCACCTCCTATGCTGATTGGCTGCCTTCAATGCTTCCCCTCCCCTTTACCCCAGGCTGATTGACTGCCTTCAGTGCCTCTCTTTTTCTCATCCCATGCTGATTGGCTGTGCGCCTAACATGGATCAATACCCTATTGGCTGTAACCTAACCTCAGGGCCATGATTGGTCCGAGGACGCTATATAAACCGTTGCACTAAGCGAAATAAATGGGTTTGCCTCTCCCTCAAGCAGAGCAGTTTTACCTACCCCTGGTGTCTGGGTGAGTGACTCCTGACAGTCCACCCCATACCTCATCCCATGGGACCCCATATTGCCCTTCCTAAGGGCACTATACCCTCATCCCCTGGATCCCCAGACCCTCGTCCCACGGGACCCCATTTCGTTCTCCCTGAGAACTCCTTGGTGCCCCTCTTCCCATGGGACCCCAACTCATCAAGTGAACACACGCGAGGCACGGCATAAATGACAAAAGACACTGGAAAATGTTATACACTTACCATCGGATCCCCCGCCAAAAAGAAAAATAAATAATAATAATAAAAAAATCCGCTAAAATTGAAATAGAAAAAGGAATAGATCTCTGCTTCAGCATTTTAACCATGCAGAAGACTAATTAGTCGTTCATTGTTTAACACTTATGACTAAAGGAGGAGCATGCTCAAGCAGAGAGGATTACAAGAGGGGCACTCCCCACAAGAATCAGGTTTAAGGCACTTGAGAAAGCTAGTTCAAGTGACCATGATCTCAGGTTTGATGGGCAAAGACCCATAAAGTTGCTACCTAAAAGAATAGTTAATAATTAAATGTGCAAATTGGCAGTCAGGGAACTTAAGAGGTATAAAGCTGAGGTTTATGCAAATTGGTGTTTGTGTATTAGGTTAAGAAGTGAAATTAGTGTGTCCCCTAAATATTACATATGTGATGACGCTACTCTTAAAGAGAATTTCCTGGTAATATATAGGTAATGTAGATTTTTACCTTTTAACTCCCCCAAAATAGAGTTGACTGTGGTGGCACATACCTGTAATTCTAGCAACTCGGGAGGTTGAGGCAGTCTCAGTAACTTAGTAAGGCCCTAAGCAACTTAGCAGGACTCCGCCAAAATTAGGAATAAGAAGGGCCAGGGTTGTAACTCAGTGATAAGTGCTCCAGGTTCAATCTCCAGTACCAAACAAACAAGCAAAAACACACCCAGGAAAATAGCAAAACACCATCACATAATTGTACTAACATGTATCAAAAGTTTGGGTTCCCCCTGCTTCCTCTTCCTCTCTTGATCCAATGACAATTTCAATTGAGGTTGATGGATATGAAAATATCAAGGTGTATACAAGAACACACCATGGACTTTTTCTACCTCTCGTTTTTAAAGCAGATGTGTCAAATGGAGAGATCATTCAACCTAGTGTAACTGAAAGCTCGGTCCCTGTCCTCAATGCCAATCAAATAATGAGGACAGGGTTTTGAGAAAAAGGAAAAAAGGTTTATTGCTTTGCTAGCAAAGGAGAAACACAGGGGACTCCTGTGCCAAAGGCTGTGACTCTGGATCAGCAGGACAGGGGAGTTTTAAAGGGTTACATTCCAGGTGTGCCCTGGTAGGGGGTCCCAGGGCCCCCTGATGGCTCCTTAGGATTCACTTGTTAATTTGGGAGATGTTCACTTCCCAGATCCTCAGCAGTCATCTCCTTTCTTCCTGTAGTGGTTGTGTTCAGGGGCAGTTAACTAGGGGAAGAAAAGATAATACTGATTCCCTAATCTTGTTAGGGAAGGGGAGAGAGGAGAAGAAAGAAAAAAACACTTAAAAAAAAAATAAACCTTAGAGCAAGGAGAGCTATATTCAGAAGGTGAAGGGACCACCATTACACTAGTCTTGGTAAACAAGTGTTTCATTTGGGAATGAAGTAGATACTGAATGTGCAGGTATGGCAGCTTCCAGTTCAGTAGCAGAAAACTTGGTTGTGTGAGGACCTTTCATACCTTAGCAATGACTTACACACTTCATTTCACATTACCATGAAAACCCAGGGCAGGGAAGATTGCTTCCTTCTCTTCTGACACTTAAACTGAGGTGTGCATTGGTAAGCTGGTAAGCTCACTCAGCCAGGATCCCTGTGCTAGAGTTGAGCAGAGACCTGATCTCAGCCTGTCTTACTTCAAGTCTGCACTCTGGGGTTGCCCTGTGGTGTCTAAGGATTGCTGACTTTGCACACTGAAGTCAGGGGATGACATTAGAAAAAGCAGTCTAATTTTCTTGATCTAAAGGAGAGGTTTTACCCTTTGTTTCCATCTAGTATCCTGATGAGTCTATCATGAGCAACATAATCACAGTGTATATAATCAAGTATTTTTCAGATTTCGGACAATTTTGTGATTGAATTTATAATTGCTGGTAGCATCCATTTACCATTTCAAAATTACTTGCTGAATTGGCTGGAAACATCCCAGTCTATAGCTTAGCAATGTTTTATCCAGGGAATCATAAGTTTGATGCTCTATTTTTTCTTTCTCTTTTGTCTGTATTTTTCCAAACCCACATGCTCATATGAATATATCTATACTAATCAATGTCCCCTTTAATGTGTCACCAGTTACCCACTGTCCACAGTGGGAAGACACTGGGCTAGTCTCCATGTTATGTTGCGTCTTAAAGTTTTAACATTATGCCCCCAGTATAAAGCAGCTCAATAAGACAGAGCTGATCCACTCATACATTGCTGGGGGGAATGCAGATTGGTGCAACCACCACGGAAAGCAGCATGGAGATTCCTCGGAAAACTTGTGATGAAATCACCATTTGATCCAGTTATCCCACTCACCAGCATATACCCAAAGGACTTAAAATCAGCATACTAGAATGACACAGCCACATCAATGTCTATAGAAGCTCAATTCACAATAGCTAAACTATGGAACCAAACTAAGTGCTTTTCAACAGATGAATGGATAAAGAAAATGTGGTATGTATACACAATGGAATATTATTTAGCATTAAAAAAGAATGAAATTATGGCATTCACTGGTAAATGGATGGAGCTGGAGAATATTATGCTAAGCAAAATAAGCCAATCTCTCCCAAAAAATGATATATGGATGCTAACTCACAATAATGTGGGGGGGGTGCTAAGGTAGAATAGAGATACTATGGATTCGACAGAGGGTAGTGAAAGAGGGGAGGGGGTATGAGGGCAGGTAGGATAGTAGAATGAGTTGGACATTATGACTGAGTATATTATTACATGACTAGTGTAAAACTACATATACAACCAAAAGAATGAGAAGTTATACTCCATGTATGGTGTGTCGAAAGGCATTCTACTGTCATGTGTAACTAATTAGAATAAAGAAAAAATTTATATGAACAGTATCATACTATACACAGCCTTTAAAATTTAATAGAGTGTTTCTTAGAGTAGGTATTTTCTAATTTTTCTACTGTGAATTTATATTACTTGTATAAATAAATCACTAGAATTAAAAGAGAGCTGATCAACTTTGAGGATCATTTCAAGCTCTGCCCCTTACCCTTCCTCTGACCTGGGTTCTGCCTCCTCACACCAAATTCATATCACTGACTCTCTCTGCCTCACCCATATAGGCTGACAACTCTATTGAGCCATTTTCCCTGTTTTATTATTATTATTAATTCCCACTCCTCATACTGACTGTGAGCTTTATTCTCTTCATTTTATTTCTAGACCTTGCTTATCATGGTGATAAGAATCAGATACATAAGGCCCAAAGAATGCCACCAAATATGAAAGACAGGCATTCAAACCTGCCTGGAAGTCAAAGACAGGGCTTAGGAGTCAAACTCAAGGATATGAGAGTTATATTCAGATAGACACTTAACTCATCTAAGATTGGGTTTTTTCCTTTTAAAATATGAAGTTATCAGTCAGTACTTGCCTGAGGAATTTGATGTAAGAAATAATTGAGCAAATGTGTTTTTGTTATTATCATAGTAGCAGTCCTAGAATACTCAATACCAAATAATGAAATAGAGTGTTCATTATTACTAAGATGTATTACAGTAGTGCCTCCTCATCTGTAAGAGATACCTTCCAAAATCCCCAGTGGGTGCCTGAAACCATGAATGGCACCAAACCCTACATATACTGTTTTTTCCTTTATATACTCATCTAAGATAAAGTTCAAAATTTCCATCTTTTCACTTAGAAAATACTTCTCTTTGGCATATCTGAATTGCTAGCATCACTACCTTTGTACTTTAAGGCCACTGTTAAGTAAGGTAAGGGTGACTTGAACACCAGCACTTGTGATACTATGATAGTGTATAACAGGTGGGTAGAATATACAGTGTGGATACCCTGGACAAAAGCAATTCACATCCTGGGTGAGATAGAGTGAGATGGCACAATATTTCATCACACTACTCAATGTTATACAATTTAAATGAGTTATTTATGGAAATTTCTATTTAATATTTTTGGACTACAGTTCACTGAGGGTAACTAAAATTGGAAAGCTAAACTGTGGATAAGGTGGACTACTATATTCTATTACTTCTCTTACCACTGGGACAGAGTGAACCAATCTTAAATTATCTCACTGCCTTCTAGAATATCTAAAGATGTCACCCACTTGCTTGCTCTATTCTGCCTTCTGATCTGATCTGGTCTCTTTGGGCTGTGAATGAAGACAGTTTTTTTTTGTTGTTTGTATCTTAATATAAAAGCACCATTTGTCTCAGAGCCAGTAGATCTGGATGAACACTCTAAATGTCATAGAATAAAGTACTTTTTTGAAGCTTTTATTCTGAGTTTGTTAATAGGAACCTGCAAATCAGAAAGTAGAGTCATCAAAAAGAGAAAAACCCCTGGCTGAAGAGAGATCCTTAAAAGGGACACCAAATCCTACTAACAAATGAAGACTTGGGAGGTGACAGAGACAGAATTGGCTCTCTCCATGTGGCATGGAGAATGGACAATCTGAGCCTTCAGTGGGACTGGGAAAAGGACGTTTTAAACTCTGTTGGGGAAAAACATGATGCTATATTCATATAGAGCATTAACTATTTGATTACTCATTTGTATCTCTCATTATCAGGATTTTGAGGTCCCTGAGGATTCTCTGGCTTTGATGTCTTCCTCTTTGCTAATTCTCTTGTACCTAATGAGCTGCATTATCCTCACCCTTTTCTGTTTCTTAGAGCACGTGAATATCTCAGGGTACTCTGGTCTGGAGAAGGAGGGAAAAATGAAAAGTAAAGTTAGCATACAGATGGAAATGATCCTAGAGTTTACAGATAACAGATTAACTCCTTCAAAACAGAATCTAAAAAAAAATTGCACAAATTTCCCTGTGAATGAAAAACTGCATGAAAGCAAGCAAGTAGCACTGTGCTGTCAGTCTGCCATCAACCAGGCTGGCATGGGTAGAGGCAGAACAGAGGCAGTTATTCAGGGGAGCATTTAGCAGCCAATTATCAGCTGAGGCTCTAAGAAAGGCTGGGGAAGAACAAGGAAGGACAAGGATGTGGCATGGAAAGAGTATGCATCTCTGCAACCAACAGATGGAGATTTGTGTTACTGTCTGCCAATTACTAGCTTTGTGACAAGGTGCCAATTAATTTCCCCTTTCTGAGCTAGTTTCTCCATTAGTACAATGCACTTGATACCCAAATTCAAGATCAAAGGATGAGATATTTATAGTCTTTATAAGCTACAAGTATTAGGTACATAGTATAGATGGTTTATAAAACGAGTAACACTGAAATTTTGGAGAGGTTTGTTTCTAATGATGTTCACAAACAGGCCTTCAATGTAGCATTGCTTGTATTTCACACTTCTTTGGATTGAGCAAGATTTTCCCAATATTCTGCAAGGCTGATATATAAATAAATACATAAACAACCTAGCAAGAAACCTGAGAAAAATTGTCACGATCTTACAATGGGGAAAAAACATTTTGTGGAGGTGGAAGTTTTGATTTAGAAAACAAAATGATACATAGACACTTTAGGATGAGATGTGTAAACATGCAATTTTACCACAAAATGCTAACAGGACATGGAATATAATTTGTTCTTCAGTCCCCAGTACTTTCTCCTCTCCCCTTCTCCATTTCCAGTTTATCCTTTCACTACTTTACTGGTCTTACATCTATTTCATAGTTGTTTTTTTTTTTAACATTGGTGCTTTATGTATGTGTGTGTGTGTGTATACACACACATGTGAAAATGAAATTAATTGTGGTATATTCATATAATGCACATAATATTTTGATCAAGTTTATTCCACCATTCCTTCCTTTTGGCTTCCCTAGAATTTTCTGTTTTAATTCCTGATTAATTTTTCCACATATAAGAAGTGAATCTTGCTGACAAGATATAGCTTCTATTAGGTTTTTTCTTTAATTTAGTCAAGAGAAAATTAAAGATGAGGAATAAAAAAAAATTTTAATGTGATATTTATTTTCTTCATTCCAGTTTAACTGAAGCTGGGGGACTATTGGCATATCATCAGGAAAGATTTTTCTCCAGTTGATTGTAAATAATTCAGGTGATTGGCTTCTGTCCATCCAATCCTCCCCAAGCTCATTCAGTCATGTGTAGGAAGTGAGCTTAGGAAGTCTTTCTTGTTACAATATATCAGGTTCAAATTTTGATATAAACTTTTTGGCTCAATTTTTAAAATTTCCATAGAGAACTAAATTAAGTAGAAAAAATTTTATTGGGGAGTGAAATTGTTTGTGATAGAGAGGAAATAGAGTAAACAGTAACAGAATAAATATTCTTTTAATAAAGGAATGTGGAAGGAAAATTTTAAAGTGATTGTTAATGAAAATGAACTTCAGCCTAGGAGTCTGAGGCCAGCCTCAGCAACTTAGCAAGATCCTGTCTCAAAATAAAAAAGAAAAAGAACTGGTGATGTAGGTCAGTGGTAAAGGGGCCTGGGTTAAATCCCCAGAACCAAGGGGAAAAAAAAAAAAAAAAAGAAAAAGAAAAAAATGAATCTGAGCAAGCAGCAATAGTCCAGAATCAATTTCTTCCCTATTCCAGTTTTTTTCTGAGCTGAAATGTGTCCTGAGATATTGAATTCAAGAATTCTATAAATTTGGTCAGGTCTCAGGTAGTTGGCCTCAAACTGATATGTCAATAATGTAAGGAAAAAATCCATTGCTAGCCATGTTGAACTATATGACTAAAGTTTGAACAAAAGCCCTGTTGGAAGGCAGTTGGGTGGGTCACAAGTAAAAGTGATTTGACTCTCCTACTTACCAGGGCATAGCTGTTGCCTTCCTGCAGAGTCCCAACATTCCCTTCCCAAGATCCTATGTCTAAGGCTACCAGTTTTAGAACCCTGCATCCTCACAGCAATGGATTTCTTTTATGTAACTTTTATTTGTTCTTTTTATGGCTTTCTGAAACAAACAAGAGGGCAGGCAGGCAGCTCACAAGAGAGCTCTATAAATCTGAGCTAAAGGAGAACTGGACTTTTCCCTATTCTACATGTTAGTGTGGTCAAGAACGGGGATTACAGATTTCACGTTTTTGTTTTTTGTTTTTTGTTTTTTGTTTTGTTTTGTTTTTGATACTGGACATTGAACTCAGGGGCAATCGACCACTGAGCCACATCCCCAGCCCTATTTTGTTTTTTATGTAGAGACAGGGTTTCATTGAGTTGCTTAGCACCTCGCCTTTTGCATTGCTGAGGCTGGCTTTGAACTCATGATTCTCCTGTCTCAGCCTTCCTAAGTGCTGGGATTACAGGCTTTCGCCACAGCGCCTGGCTCAGATTTCACATGTTTTAATTCCTGTAGATTTTGCTTTCTTGCCCTCTCCAATTTCCCTAACCCCTACTCATTCACTAGATCCATGTATGTTGTTTTATTTTCCAGTAAACATTTCCTAACCACCTTTACCCCCAAACTAGGTCAGCTCCCTTATCAAAAGCCCTCCCTATTACCTGAGTTTTCCCTTTATAACAGGATTAAGATATATTCCACACATGTATAATTTTATCCAAATAGACTCTTAAAAAAAAAAAACAAAAAAAAAACTATTCCTGAAGTGTCAACTTCAAGAGAACAGGAAGCCTGCCTCTGTGTACCTACCACTGAACTCTGGTACCCAGAATAGTACATGGTGCCTGGGGCCACATGATATCTTTGTTGAATGACTTAAATGTTGCTTAAAACAGCCCCATCATAACAATGCATGAAACACCCGAATCATGAATGAAAATGCTCAAATTCAATGCAGGCAACTTTTATTAATAATTTGGTCTACCTACCTGCTCTAAATTTTAAAATATTTCAGTGTTTCAAGTGAAAACTTATTATCTTTTTTTAATCAATAAAAGTGTCCTGAGAGTTTCATGCATGCCCTCTAATAAACTCTGAATGTTGTAAGGCCACCCCTTTAGAAATGTACACTCCTTCATGAACCTCCCAAATAATATATTATTTTCTAGGACATTCTGCCCATTTTATCCTTAGGCTTTCCCTCACTTCTCAGCATGTTTGTTATGTGTGTACAACAAAATATGCACACACATGAATATGTAGATTTGAAAATGCCTGCATAGCTATTCAAAGTACAGACAGATTCACTGAGCAGAGATGTATATCTTTAACTTATTTTTTCATACAGCCAGTATACTGCTAAATGCTGTTTAAAGAATAACCCCCAGAGCAAATTAAAAGCTTCTTAGATTACACTTTCCCATTCTTTATCTCATATTCAGGCTCAAGATTACTCTTAGATTGCAAATGTGAAGAGATTTCTTGGAACTGCATAGGTAAGTAGAAGGCATCAACTATTCAGAAGTTTTATCATTCATACACAAATGAAACTGGGAATCCAGTGGTTGCAGATGTCCCTATAATGAATGGGCAATGTGACTACTCTTGACTGAAAGGTACTGTTCCCAAGGCACTCATAGGGGAAAGGTATATAAAACACTGGAAGAAATAAAAGCAGAAGAAATATAACAGCATGAGAGGATAACACAGAGGCTCAGCATACATGCAAACAGGGCTATATTATCATTGTGTTAAGGGTAAGTTGTATAGGAGCTCTATTCCATGCCTTCAGTGCCTCCTATGCAGATTGGCTGCCTTCAACACCTCCCCTCCCCTTTTCTTACCCCATGTTGACTGGACGCCTTCAGCACCTCCTATGCTGATTGGCTACTTTGAATGTGTCCCCCTCCTCTTTAACCACCCCATGCTGACTGGATGCCTTCAGCACCTCCCTCCTATGCTGATTGGCTACTTTGAATGTTTCCCCCTCCCCTTTACCCCATGCTGATTGGCTGCCTTAAGTGTCTCGCCTTTTCTCATCCCATGCTGATTGGCTGTGTGCCTGACATGGATCAATACCCTATTGGCTCTAACCTAACCTCAGGGCCATGATTGGTCCGAGGACCCTATGTAAACGTTGCACTAACTGAAATAGGTTTGCCTCTAGCTCAGGAAGAGCAGTTTTGCCTACCCCCACTGTCTGGGTGAGTGACTCCACCACCGTCCACCCCATAAATCTTCGTCCTCCGGGCCCTCCAGGACCCCATACCTCCTCCTGTGGGACCCCATTCCTCTGTCCCCTCATCCCACAGAACCCCAGCTTCTCGAGTGAACCCACACAAGGCACGACATAAATGATAAAGTTGGTGAAGAGTTTGTCCTATAAACTAGGGTAGACAGCTAAAGACACAAGGAAGCAGACTCAAACAGAATGTTTACCACTTTTCTAACTATTCTAAGATGCACATAAATTTTAGCAGTAGGTGATAGCACCGCAGCCTAAATTGAAGAGATCAGTTTAAGACCAATAAGTCCTGGGGAAGTGAACTGGACAGTGGAAGAATCAGACTATATCTCAGGAATCTGGGTGAATTATATGTAATTTGATTCCCTTAACAATGTACTCTGCAGAGCCAAAGTTTGTAGATTAAATAAACTCCATATTATCAATATTTTTCTTTCATGGCTTCTACTTTCAATGTTGCACTTTAAAACTCAAATACAACATCCAAAGGGTTAATATCAATATATGAGGTACTCAAAAAAGTCAACAGCAAAAAATAATAATAATAATCCAATTTAAATGGGCAATAGTTCTAAATAGAAATTGCTCAAATGATGATGTACAAATGACCAATAGGTACATGAAAAATACTCAATACTAAATCTCTTGGGAATATGAATCAAAACCATAAATCTGTACCTCTTTAAACAGTAAGAATGGCTGTTGTCACAAAGACAAAAGGTAATTGCTAGTGAGAATGTGGAGGAAAAGGAACACTTGCACACCATTGGTGTGAAGGTATATTAGTACTCTTGTTACAGAAAACAGTATGGAGGTTCCTCAAAAGGTTGAAAGAATTATCATATGATCCAGACTTCCCAGTACTGGGTATACATACCAAGAAAATTAAATCAGTATGTTAAAGAGTCATCTGCATTTTCACATTCATTGCAAGATTATTCACAATAGCCAAAAAATGGAAACAACTTACATGTCCATCAACTGACAAGTAGATAAAATTGGTACATGTACACAATGGAATGCTATTCATCCATAAAACTTTTTGTTTGCTACAACATGAATGGAACTGGAGATTATAATGCTAAGTGAAATAACAGTAAGCACAGAAAGACAAGTGCCACTTCCCCACAGGTGGAATTTAAGGGAGCTGATCTCATAGAAGTTGGGAGTAGAATTGTAGAGGCTGGGAACAGCAGGGGGAAGGGACAGATGAGAACTGGTTAGTGGGTAGTAAGCTACAGTTGGATAGGAGTAAGAAGTTCAGATGTGCTATTGTACAGTGGGTGACTACAATGTATTATACAAACTAGAAGAATTTTGAAAGTTTTCACCATAAAAAAAAATAAGTGAGGAAAAATATGTTTAACCTGATTTGAACATTATTCAGTGTGTATGTATGTGGGTGTATCAAATCTTATCCCAATGTATGTGTAATCTGAATATTGTATGTATCACTTAAAATGAATTTAAAAATTTACCTAGATTTTCTTTTATGTTTTCTTGTATAAATTTTCCATTTCTGGACTAGACTTGGCTCCATTGATCTAGGAGTCTTACCTTAAAAGTATTGAAAATTTTAAATATACTTGCTGTTATTTTCTTTTTTTGTTTTTAAAACTATGTCTTTGGATGAGTATGCATTTTTATGTCTTCCTAATGTGTCAGTCAAGCCTATATTCATTTGAAATGTCTATATTTTAAATATTTTTTAGCTGTTTTTTTAATGATGTGGCAGATATTTTTTACTTATTCTGTTTGTAGATTTCTGATTTCTGAATCTATGAGTTAATATCTTTTTATCCATTTGTTTTCCTTGGTTTGTCTTTTCCTTTTATAACTATCTATATGATAGAATTTTTATATTATCCTGTTTTTTTATGATGGGCTCTTCTTTTTACTGACTTTAAATTATTTTTTACTAATCCATGTCAGCTTTCACTGATCTCTATTTGTGTATAATTTGTTTTTACATGCAACCAATGATTTCAGATATTGTATTTTTAATTTTAAAATTCTCATCTGGTTTTAAATTTATATTTACCCAGTCAAAATTTCCTCTAATTTCTTTAGTAGGTTTATAGTAAATTTTAAGTCTGTACATGCTATTTCCAGTGTCTGGCTCATATATCTATTAATAATGCTTGACTTTTTCCCCCCCTGTATAGATTACACTTTGTTCCTTTTTGTGGCTACTTTAAAAATTGTATTAGAATTTGTGTGTTTCACATTAAAGATATTGTTTCTGATATGCAATATATATATATACTACACATGTGGTATTTTAAAGGAAGGCGGTTATTAGATTATTTTGATTCTGTCAAGGATTAGTATCTGGTTTTGTTAGGGAAAGACTACTTGAGTTTTCCTCTTTCTACTAAAGCAGACTCTTCACTTTTAGGTTATGGATCTCGTTCCTCAGATTATGCCTTTCTGGGATCTTAACACTAACTAGGACAAAACTCCAATACACCTCAGGTATCTGCAAGTTTGGAATCATTTTTCAGCTCTCAGTCCATGTATTTTCTGTTGGGCCTTGTGCAATCCTATACTGCAATCCAATGCTGTGATTTACCCAAGGGTTAAAGGAAACTCCAAGCCAATTTTAGTCCTCCTTTTCTAAGATAGCTTAAGCATTCCTGTTCTCTGCTGGGTTTTCTCTATGCAGTGAAACTTTAGCCTGTGGGTAGTTTAATTTTTTGCACATTGAAAAATGTCTCTATGCAAAAATCCAGGTTGAACATGGAATTCTCCTAATGTGCTTCCTTTCTTTAAAAGATTATCCCACTCTATCCATTGTCTGATGCCTGAAAACAGTTGATTTGAAATCTTCACCAAATTCTGTAATTGCTTATGTTGTAAGAGTGGGTCTGATACTGATTATGTCATCATTGTCAGAATTAAAAACTCATACAAGCTGGGTGTGGTGGCACACAATCTCATCAGCTTGGAAGGCTGAGGCAGGAGAATTGTGAGTTCAAAGCCAGGCACAGCAACTTAGCAAGGCCCTAAGCACCTTAGTGAGACTCTGTTTTAAATTAAATATAAACAAGGGCTGGGGATGTTGCTCAGTGGTTAAGCACCCCTGGTTTCAATCTCTGGTACCAAAGAAAAAGAAAACACACACACACACACACACACACACACACACACACTCTATCACAATATATTTGTAAATGTATATGTGCTCTTCTG
This sequence comes from Xerus rutilus, assembly GCA_028644305.1. Classification (NCBI taxonomy): domain Eukaryota; kingdom Metazoa; phylum Chordata; class Mammalia; order Rodentia; family Sciuridae; genus Xerus; species Xerus rutilus. The sequence continues at coordinate 18,470,040 of CM053404.1, read as the reverse complement.
AATCCCTTTAAGGATTCAGCTTTTTAGGATATCTCTAATATCTATCCTAGTACCTGCCTTATGGTAAATATTTGATATGTATTAATTAAAAATAAGTCAATGATTAGTGTATTAAAGGAAAAAGCAATCTATGAGATGAGATTACTTTTACTATGAAGGATCCTATGACACTTGAAATGCCTCTAACACAACAGTGCACCATAAATTTGAAAAGCACTCAGAATCAGAAGTCCAAAGTGTATGTATTCAATTTCTGCCTACCCCGACATTGCCAAAGTTAATTAATTTCTCCAAGTGCCAGTTTCAAATCTGGAAAATGAAATTTGAAAACAGCCTGTGGTGATCATTAAGATAGATTTTTAGAGTATTTTGTTTACAGTATAGCCAGGACATACATGGTGTAATCTGAGAATTCGTGTTTTCTTCATACTAGTCTCCAGATAACTCTAATAGCAGCCGAAGTGATCAATCAGTGCCAGAGAAGACATTGCTACTTTTTGAAAAAGTAGCCACTTACATGGTGGTTTTCTGTCAGTGGAAAACATACATAGTTTGAATGAGGAAATTTAATAAGTTTTATTTTAAGGAAATGTTATTTTTTATACTGTAAACTATATATAGCTTGCTTATATCAATTAAATAGAATAAAGACTTTATCATTAAATATCAGTGAGAGTGGAAAGCAGTTTGGCTCAGGCCAACAGGATGGTGTAGTGTTAGTAGAGACAAGCGGCTCTACTGGAAGATGAGAACTTCAGAGAAAATGGAAAATCTTCAATAGCTCCACCCAAGTGTTTTGGAAGGGGATGCCCTCAAGTGTGAGGAGACTAGGTTATTTTTAAAAAGCTCGGGTGGAAGGAATTTAGCAGGAAACAATGTTTACACAGTCTTGTGCCTGAAGAAACAGAACAAGCTCAAGTTCCAGGACAGCAGTGGTCAAATAAGAAGTATGCCCACTATCGTCAGGCTGCACAAAGCCTCACTATCCATGAGAGGGCGAAATGGAAGGCAGGTTCCCAAAGACATCAGTGAGAAGAAATGAGGTTGGAATGTGGGCTAAACAGATTTAATAAATCAATTTACAGTATTCAAAATGCCTTTTTCCAGGATGATGTGAGTATAGTACACAGGAAAGAACCTGGCTTAAACTTTGAGAGGTAGAACTAAACATTATGGGTTGGTAGTGATTGGAAAGGGGAGAAAGCCATTCTGAATCATGGGAATGATTAGCACCACAGACCTTCGGATTAGAAATAAGTGTTGTTAGCAAACCAAAGGCTTCTCGGAGAGTTATACCAGGACCTCCACATTAAACCATGCACATTGGGAGGGGCACTCTGCAAAGAGCCTACAGAACAATCTCTTTAGAAATAATTAAGAAATAATATCTTCTTATTGCTCAGGAACACAGTTTTTCTTTTATCCTGTGATCAAGGCAGTGACTCATAAGACCTGTGGATTAGGAAAGCTGAGACCCCAAAGCTGTCTCTATAAGATCAGAACAATCAGCACTCAGTCCAGTGAGAGATGCAATGTCTGTCAAACTATCACGCTGTCTGGGATTTTTCAGGTTCATAAATCAGAGGAGACAGACTAGACGTGTTTCTGAGAACTCCCAAACTATTTAAAAATAAGATGAAGGTAATGGTCAACAGAGCAATTGTGGAAATAGTATGATTCTAGGTTTCAATTACCTATACACCTTAAAAAAACTCAATTTTTTTGGTGAAAGTTCCTTCATATGAGTTGCCATTTCTCCCAACTCTTTCCCTTTATTTTGCAAGAGGAATAGAAGATTAATAGCCACAGTGTCCTTATGTGTCCCACAGTCTGTGTGTATCAACTTCAAATGTCCAAAGCTTTCAAATAAATACCTGGCCACAGATATGGGACTTAAAACTCATTCTTACTTCCTCTTCTAAATGACCAGTTAGAGCTTCTCTCTTCAAGTGTTATCCCATTAAATGTGAGTCTCTTCTCCCTTGAATTTCTTTTTCTCTTTTCTCTCTTTCTTTCCCTCTCTCTCTCGCTACACATACACTCCCCTGCTTTCTGGAACTGCAATTTTCCAGGTCCTCTGAGGCAGAGGCATCTGTAGAACTCCAGGTGCCCTTGGCTTGGCCCATTCAGATAGCAGGAGGGGCTGGGCAAAAGGCCAATGACTCACTTTAATAGGAAGAATGTATTTTCTAGCAATTCATCACTTCTACTATAAATTAGGAAAACACATTTCTGCTGGGTTTAATGATTTATTAAGAAGACTTTCAAGCAGTAAATCCTCTCTATTCCCATTTTCTGGGCAGTAATGGCAATGTTCAAGTCTCGCAGAAACAGAAGGCTGCCCTTTATAGATGTGGCACCCTTTCTAAAAAGCAGTAATACTTGCTAAAGTCAGAGTAGGATGCCTTGGGAAGGGCAACAACCCCAGTTTCAAAGTCCGGACTCACCTTTAACGGATCAGGGTGTCTCGGATGACAGGCTGGGGTGCAGCAACAAAGCAACCACTCCTGAGAATAACTGGGCCAGTTATTAATTTTTACCTGTCAGCTCCAAACTTTTCCTTCTGAGTCCTGCTTTGCAAGAACAAAGCTGAATTCTACACATTTATTTTTATACAAAGAATACCTATATAACCCTTCAACCTAATGTTTATCATCTTATATAACAAAATATAATTACAAAAGCTAAGAGATTCACATCCAATGCAATGCTATTAAATAATCCACATGACATATTCATTTTGCAGATGTGAAAAAAGAACTAAAAGTGAAGAGAGGAGACAGTGAAGGTCATTTTTTTTTCCTCTATCACAATTTCCCCAGTGGCATGCAACTCCTATGTAAAAAGTAACCAAGAAATATCACATTATGTGATTAAGAGTAACACCTCCAGCTGCTATGATTGTATTTATTTTTCACAGCAGCAATCAACATTTAGTTACTGCAGTGTACAGAGGCTAACACATCTGTCAGAGCAGGCAGGGAGCATTTATTTTGATCATTAACAATTCTTAAGCCATTCATCATACTAATGTTAATATATTTGGTTCCTTTAAGGCAAGGTACCCAGTGGTAATCTGTCACTCTGTGCAATTTTGTTGTTATTTCTTGTGTCAATTGAAACTTTTTACTAAGAATGAAATATTATGAAAGATTATTTATTGTGTTAAAAATTGTTAAATTGGGAAAGGGAAATTGTCTTAAGTATAAAGGTTGACTATCTTAGCTGAATAAATGCTGAACTTTTTACTACAAAATTTTTAATGGCAAAATATTTAACTATTTAACATTTGCTTTATAACAGATGGTGTTCAAAAACTGTTCTAGTACTAATTTATTGTTTCATAAAATTACAGGCAGGTAAGGCCAAATGACACTTTTTAGCACAAAATTGACATATGTTTCCTCAATAAACATTTACATTTTGACTAAGTTGGCAAGAAAAATAATTCACACAACGTATATGGGTTAATCATCATGACCCTCCACAGAAACATAATGAAATATATCTCAGTGTTTATACCACAACCCCATTAAATAGGAGTTAGCTTTTCTTTTACCTTATTAAAAAAACATTAATTAACCTATGCCTAGAGTCCTATATAATTGGCACATGTAGTCCAGATACCTAATGTAATGTACAAGGACCAATGGAAACAAAAGTAGAGCATTTTCTCATTTTTAGAAATGGTTACTACTATAGGCTTATATTTTTAAGAGTACCATGTGTATTAATTTAAATTGTGTAAGCTCCATTTATCAGTTTGAATGTTTCCCCCCTCATTTTCTTCATTGGTTCATCTCTAAGCTCTAAGACAGATTGATCAATAAGTTGGTAGACATATAGTACACTACAAAAGGTCAAATTCATAGATTCCATGGAAGTCAGCTGGTTGAGAATTCTCCTAATTCTATTGATTGCAAAGTTCATGTAGAGTTGTCCATAACAATACTAATTGAAGGCAAAGTATAAATTTAGGTCCAATTCCCTAGTTTATTAGTTTTTTTCAGTATTAACTATTGATAAAAATATTTATTCAAAGAGTAGTTCTTTGATCATTTTTTTATGTTAAATACTAAGAGCCTACTATATGTCAGGTATTTGGATGTAGGAATTTAAAATGTTAGCATAATTACTGACTTCAGGTTATAATATAGTGTACAAGCACTAAAATCTAGTCTGTGATTCAAATCTATTGCATGGTCTTTAGCAAGAACTTGATAAGATACAATTGTAGCTTAGTAGGCCCATTTTTTAAAAAAGATTTTAATGAGTTTATTTCAGCAGACAGCAGTTCATTAATCAGACAGCACTAAACCTCTAGTGGTTCAGGTCTCCACCAAAAGAATGCCAGTAGTAGGATTATTTTTAGCTGCAGTGTGAGAATGTCCTATAATAGCAAGAGTGGAGCAAGAGAGGTAAACGAGACATCATAGTGGCATAATCATGGATAGTGACAGGTTGGTCCACAAAGAAATTTTGATGAAGAAATTAACATACAGGCCACTTATTGAGAATCTTGCATAGGAAGTAGGCCCAGGCAGAAGGAGATGTTTAACTATGATGGGCTAAAACAATGATTTCACCAAGTTCCACAGGGAACTCTGCAGTTAGAAATGCTCTGTGAGAGATGTTTCAAACTGAGGCAAGAAGGTTGGGCCTTCACACCACACACTGACCAGTCATATGGGCTATACTAGGGAAGAGCTTAATATTAGATGAGACAACACCCCTAGTTATCTTAACTCCACATGCCAGGGAGAGACTCATATGGGAGCTAGTATCAGGTAGTACTTCTGGAAGCCAAAAAAAAAGGATTGAATCCTAAAGGGGGCAGTTGGATGGTGCACCAGTGTATTCACTCCAGAAAGGACAAAGAGATTAGGAAGGCATTTACAAAGCTAAAACCTGGGGTTTTCTTGGATGTACAAAATCAATGAGGAAAGTCAAGGATAATGTCTCCTGTTCTGACTTAGACATCTTTATTGATGATGTTGCTACTCACTATGAGGGATATGATTATTTTATGATCGTGGAGTTCCAAAAAAGGAATATATTTGAGTATTAAATGAGAAAATAAGTCTAGATGGAGACATGGACTATGGAATTGATAAACAGCCACAGAAGCCATGGTGTGTAGGTGAATCCAAGGAGTGTGCAGAGTGAAAGAGAACTGGTCAGAGCAAAAACCTGAGATCAATAATCACTTCAAAAAAAAATGTGAGAGTAGGTATAGAGTTGGAGGAAAAACTGAGGGTGTTTCATGAAAGAGAAAATCTTGGTCCATATCAAGGGCTGACCAGACTTCAAAGATCAGGATTTTTAAAAGGAAATTTACAAAAGGGAATGTATTTGTGATCATGGGCTGGAGATGAGAAAACAATGGAAAATGATTATTGGGAACTACCTTGCGTGTCACTTAAGATCCTGTATGGAGGTAATTAAGAAGCAAGGCAGGGCCTTGTGAGCATAAGACCCAGGGAAATTTTAAAAAAAAATTATCTTATTTATGGGGTATTTGAAAATATAGAAAGGGATTAAATGTAAACAAAGAATCAAATTTTCTAAATGGGATGCTGGTGCTATTTTTAGAATCAAATCAAATCAAAGTGTAGTCGGGAAAATACTAGTAGTACACGTTTGATTACTGTCAAGTCAGTCCAAACTACCTTGTTAAAAGGAAGGACCGTAATGACATCACACTGCTGGCTTTGGTAATTCATATGGGAAAACTGCAAGATGTCAGGAATAGATGGGACCAGGAGTTAAATGCTCATCAGTAGTAGTTCTGTCCTATTTCTTGCCCTCTCTTTGTATTCATTTCATTATTTTCCTTTTATGCTCAATTCCCATACAGTAGAGAAAACAAGAAGTTTGCCTCTTAACCTTCAACAACTTGAGAAGAAGAAACTGGTTCTACTTTTATCCAGTACCTAGTACAATAGGTAGTAACACTTTGAGTCAGGTGCCTCCCTGAGATCAAAGTGAAAATTTATATGATTAAAAATGGCTACTTCATTATTGGCAATCAAAGACATAGGTAGGAGTAAGAGTGAAGTGGGAAATACAAGCTACTTTCCACAAAACTAGGATAAGAATATATAAATTAAACATTTAATACATAAACTAAGGTATACATAAATTATAACAAATAAATGGATAATTGTTAATAAAATAACATATCTATTCTCCTTTGTATAAATTCCAATAGCTTCTTTAATGCAAACTATAACAAAGTATGTAATGCAATAAGATTAGTTTTTACCAGCTAGAACTCTGCATATGTCACAAATCCTTTCTACGTTCATAGTCTCAACTCAGAACCACTAAATGTGACTTTAGTTCACCTGGAAAGCTTGCTCTTCAGAGGACACATATGTAGTGGGTTGTGTCTGCTTGTCTATATGAAAGGTAGATTTTTTTCCTGTCTTTGTAATCTCTGAGATTTTCTGTGATTCAAAAATTCTATTTTAATGCATATTCAGTAATAAAATTGATTTCTTTTATAACTTTATGGAGAGTTTTTCTGGGTTAAGAGGTGATTGTTTTTCCTTATAATTCTTTAACATTTACAACTATAGAAAAGTGAACAAAAACTTCAGCAGAAACAAATATCAGAGGAAATGACAATAGAAGTAGATGATGGGGAACAGTGCAAATCTAAGGTCACAAATTCAGTATCAAGAAATATAAAACAAAACACCCCAACACCTCAATTACTAGTATTAAGAAAATGTATAAATACCATGTGACAAATACATATTGAGATAATAAATTAGAGAGAAAGTAATAGGAAAAGATAATCCCATGTAAGAAAATTTGGTGTCCGTGAGGGAAAGAGCTGAAGAAATGTAAAATTTATTTAAATATAAGAACATTTTAAAATTTACTTTTAAAACCTGACTACTGTCTATTGAAGGGATATATAGTGTATTATAAAAATATGACATACAATGTTTACTTCTAACTCATGGGAGGTAAATACTGAACTGCAAGAAGTATAAAACAGTTTTGGCAGGTTTGTCATGTAAATTAAATTGGTTGCAGACTTCCCTCCATCAAAATCCAATACCAAAAGATAAAATTATCTACACTGTACTAAAAGAACAATATACTGTATATAGGGTAGGATCCAACATAAGTGACTGCAGTGAATAAAAATTCTCACAAATCCATTGTGGGGGGGGGGGAGAAAACAATGAACCTATAAAATCTGCCATCTAATGGTTGTCAATCAAAGAACACAGTAATGAAGAAACTTTTTTTTTTAAAGACACTGGTGATGAGAATTAAATCACTTCAAATTTATATTCTATATTAAACTGTGGGATGATTACAAAATAAAATGTTAAGAACTTGGTCAGTATAAAATATCAGCATAAATAGAAGAAATCTGAAAATACAGAGCAGGGATTACAGGAATCAGTATGAAAAGCCCACTGTTTCCATCTTTCATAGCAGGAGATCATTAAATTATATAAAATGAAAAGTTTAAAGAAATATGACTCAATTTTCTTATTTGTTTAATAACTTTTGCTTAAAGGCATTAGAAAATGATGTAGCTTGTGATGAGGTAGCATCTATTTGAATTTCAGCACTTGCTAGAGTTTGTTCTCTTTAAAATTTAAGTGAATATGGCATTTAACACATTTAGTTAGATTTTTCATAAAACATGATCTCAGTCTTAGATACACCTCATAAAAATCTCTCTGCAGACTTCAGAGTTGTCTGGAATCATTCTCAATACAAAAACTAGTTTAAGTTTCCATTTCATTTTGATATTTGTCATTACTGAAATTTTTGCAGTGGATATGTAACAACTCAAAAAAAAGCAGAAAGACATTTTACAGTGGATAATTCTAAAAGCTGACATTTTTGAAATGCATCATACATGAATAAATTCCCCTATCACTATCTCTTTTCATCCATAATCTTAGAGCCTTCCAGTGTTCCTCTCTATTAATTTGACCATTTTCCCTTCAAATGCAGTTCTATACATATAGATGTTTTCATGTGTGTATGTATTTGCTCATGAGCACACAGTATTAGTGTATTTAGTGGTTTCAAATCAATCATTGTTCTGAAATTTGCCTTTTTATTCAACATTCAGTATTAGAAATATTTTCATATCATTAAGTACTCCTACTTCATGCTTTAAAAAAGCAGCTATGTAAAAATATATATTGTATGTATTCCATCATATAGCTATTTTCTTATTTTTTCCCTAATTTCAGTCATTATTCTCTATTACAAGAAATGCTACAATGAGCAAGATTACAAACTTCTTGGGCAGAGGCTCAGATTCTAAAGGATGACAAGCTGTCAGTTGAGTCTTTGTGCTACCTTGAAAAATACACTGGGGACACTAAGTGTTATCAGTGAGAACTAATTCAAAATTCCTCTTTGTGAATTCCGGTTGTAATAATCACCATAATATCCAGGGATGATGTTCTGTTCACTATTCATTTCAAAATGATTCAGAGTAGATGGCCTCCTGGGAGAATCATTTTAAAGGAATAGAAAAACAGGAAATTTAGCTGCATATATGACTAGGCATAATTCAATAATTGAAGCAATGTATCACATCTGATCTGCTTAATTTTAAAGAAAGAATAAATTGGAGATTTAGGAGTTTTTTATTATTTGTTTTTATTTTAAAAATACTTATTTATTTTTGGTAAAATTATGGTTTAGAAAAGTTTTCTCTATTGGTTCTCCTAGCCATGAAGTCACTTTTGGGCATGACTACTAAATGTTCAGAATGGTCCTGGAAAGTCTAACAAAAAAGATTTTTTCATTGGGCAAGGAGGAGTTTGGACCTTAGAACTGTTAATAAAATACTACATTTGCCACATGCCTATAATCCCAGAGACTCAGGAGGCTGAGGCAAGAGGAAGGCAAGTTAAAAGCCAGCCTCAGCAACTTAACAAGGTCCTAAGCAACTTAGCAAGAATCTGTCTCAAAAAATAAAAAAGGGCTAAAGATGTGGGTCAAGTGATTAAGCCCCAGTGGGTTCAATCCCTGGTACCGACAAACAAGAAAAAAAAAATCAAGCACAGAAAGGCATTGAAAATGGAAGCTTTCTGTTTCTGTTGAGTCCAGTGTCACTGGGTCAATGTATACTTTTTATTTAGCAAAGTAGAAAAAACAACGATGTCTTAGGAAGGCTCACTGAAAGTCTCATGTCACAAAGCTACTACCAGAGCATCATACACACCTCTAGGAATAAAAATTAGTTAAAATGCCTTGACCTAGAGCCCTGTTCATTCGTAATTTGCCTGACAGAATGCATAATAATCAAGAATGTAAACATTTGAGAGCTATTGAAGTGGGACGTGTTCAGGGCTCAGTTTGGATAACTGGAGTAGGTGTCTATGTGAACATTCTGACCAAGTCAGGCTGGGCTGTACACACACACCACACACACATAGTGTTTTCTTCTAACTCCAGGAATTTTACTTTGGTCTAGTTCCTCCTCCACTTCTCTCCAATTCAACTCCTTCACATATTGTTTGAGTCAGCTTTTTCAGTGCTGCAACTAAAAGACCCAACCAGAATTATTGTAGAGAAGGAAAAGTTTGAGGGCTCACAGTTTCAGAGGTCTTAGTCCATAGGTGGTCAGCTGCATTCCTCAGGATTCGAGATGAGGCAGAACATCATGGCAGAAGAGTGTGGCAGAGGGAAGCAGCTCACATGATGATCAGAGAGCAGAGAGGTCTCTTGACAGATAGAAATAGATACCCCAAAGCCACACCCCCAATTCCCACCTCCTCCAACCACACTCTACCACTTCAGTTACTACCACTTTAGTTACCACTCAGTCAATCCCACTCAGGGCATTGATTCACCGATTGGGTTAAGATTCTCACAACCCAATCATTTCTCCTCCGAACCTCCTTGCATTGTCTCACACATGAGCTTTTGGGGACGTCTCCCATCCAAACAGTAACACATCATAAGGCCCAACTCCAAATTCAGCCTTTCTTTAATTAATCTGAATAAAGATGATCAACTAGGATTTCAGCTTTAGGTCATGTGTACAAATATGTTTTATATGTACACATCTTTCCTATATGTTTTCTGACAAAACGAACGTATGTTATGCTTCCCATCTCGGGTCTGCATATATAATGTGAGTATTGGGGGCAGGAGGACAAACGTAGTCAGCACCAAGTCATTTGTTCATCGGATGTGACATGCCAGGAAATCCCTTTCCTACAATGGCCTTTACATATGACAGTGCAGGGAGCTGTGGAGATAACACTGATGCTCAGGAGGCTGTTTCCTGCCTGGAGAGAAGTCAGTCTACTTTCTGAAAATGATCTGATTCTCTAAATATGTCAGCTTCTCTCCTCTGTGTGAGTCCCAACACAAATATGAGAAAGATGTACATAAAACAAAATCCAGTTTTTAGTTTTAGAAGTTTCCACGATCTCTCGAGATTTTTTTTCCCCTTTTGCTTAAGTGCTCTCTGAATGTCCACTGCATGGACACATCAGCTGGTTTTTTATTGTGTTTTTGTATCCTACTGTTTGATCTCAACAAAGGCTAGCACCTCTTTGACCCCTGCACTGTCTGTATCTTCTCTCCTTCATGTGATAGATCATGACACCAGATATGTCCTCAGGGTCCTCTGATCATCCACCCCCCTTTCTTGCTTCCATGTCATTGTGTTCTGGGTTGCTTCCCTCTCCACAGGAAAATGAGCTAGCTCTTTCTCTCACACACACACAAAGATAATCTAAAAACTGCCAAAGAAGCTGTGGTGTTGAAAAGGATACTGAGAAGAATAGATATTCCCAGAGGGAAAGGGTTAATTTACTTTTAATCATAAATCCCTTCTAGGAACTCCAATGAAAGTCTGAGACCACCGAGCCTCCTCCCTGCAAGCCTCCTTCATGGAATCCACTCTACACAAAGATGCTGGAATTTGAGAGCAGGTGTGGCTCCTGGTCTTTGCCTCCACTGCTCTGCAGATGCTTTCTGAGAAAATTTCATCACAGCAAAGCTTCCTTGGGTCAACATGGTGACAAATTCAGGAAACCAACACCCTTCTTTGAGTAACCATCTTCTCACACTCCAAAAAAAATATATATATATAAAGGCAGAAAAACATACCAAACATGCTTTTCTGCTGCCTGTGCAATGAGTTTCAGCCCAAATATTTGTTAATAATAAAATGTATAATCTCCAAATGCCCTGGATGACATTGCACTAGCTGAATATTATTTAAAAATCATGCTTCGGGGGGGAAAGAAAGCTTTAATAATTTATGCCTTCTTGGCTTCTTAAATTTTCTTTTTATTGCATTTTGGCAATGCATACTAAATATAAATTGAATAAAATGAGACATCACACATTGAGTATTAATTACCATACTATTAAGAGATCTTGCCGCTTTGCCTTCTGAGCTGAATAATGGGATACTGTGAGGAACTGGAATCTTAAAGATTGCTAATTTTTAGCTATGAAGAACATAAGTCATATACATAAGCATTTTAGCTTTTGAATTTTACTTCACTTTTTCTAGTAGTAACTATTGTCCTGAATAAGACAAAAACTGGACCTAGAAATGTGCTGTGAGTCAGATTATTTTAGGACAGAATCTGTTGAAAGACTCAGGAAGAAAGGTATGGGAGTTGAAAATAAGAGTTCCTCAAAAGCTGAGAAATCTCCTAAGACAGCTAAGGTTGTAGATATCATTCTTGTGAAAAAATAAATAAGAGACACATCCTGAAAGCTGTCAAGCTGGGAAACTTTCACAGCACAAACTTCATACCATCTGGAAAAAGAAAGGAGCCCATGAAACCCAAGTGCAGTGGGGGATTTAGAGCTGGTGACACTGGGTGAGGACGTGTATTGGGGTTAGGTTAATAATCTGGTGGACCCTAAATGGGCCTCAAACCCAAGGAAGACCACACAATGTGTCTTGTACATAAACTTTTCTAGGAGAATTTTTGCACTCAACCATGAGCCCTTCGTACCAGAAATATATCTTCTGGAAGAAAATGCCATCCAGATCTCTGCATGACACCCAAGTCTTGGTGAATTTATTGTGGAGAAAAAAGAATCATGACTACCAATGGTGAAAATGAACACAGTGCAGCCAAAAAGGAGATGGAGAGTATTGAGAAGTTATGTGGTAAGAAAGCATAAGCTTCTGTGTTAGTTAGCTTTCCCTGACCATGGCTGAATACCTGAGATGATCAACTTTATTTTCACTGATTGCTTCAGAAGTTTCCGTGTATGATCAGTTGGCTTCATTGATTTTGGGTCTGTGGCAAGACAGAGCATCACTACAGGGAGCACATGATGGAGGAAGCTGTTCACCTCATGGCCACCAAAAATCAAAGACAGAAGAAGAGAATGGAATCCCAATATATCCTTTAAAGGCACACCTTTCCATAACCCAACTTCCTCCTACTTCCAAACTAAAGCATTCACCATCTTTAGACAAACAACCAGATCCAAGCCATACTACACTGCACAAATCTCTAATCACTCATAATATTGATAGTAGGCAGCATCTTTCCCTGAAAAGCTGGCAAAAAAAAAAGGAATTTTTTTCTATTGCAACTTAAAAAAAATATTGCACTGTGGGTGCCAGCAAACAAAAATGGAAAAAAGAATTCTCAATTATGTGGAAAAGAAGAAAGGAGTTATAATTTGTAGAAGACAAGTTTGCTCATCTAAGAAATTCAAAATAATCTGAAGGTATTATTAATACTAATAGGTCTATGTCTCAGTCACAGATAACTAAATGTTCTACAAACTGATTCTGTACAACTAGAAAATAAAAATGGTATCTTTTACAATAGTATGGAAGAACCTATAATTGTTGTCATTTACAAAAGCATCAAAAATCAGACATCTAGAAAATTCAGTACATATACCAATACTGTGCAAGATTTCTGCACTAAAAACTAAAAATAATATTGATAACATTTTAAAAGATCAAAGGGAAAGAATGGCTATAAAATGGTATGCCCAAAGGTTCAAGACTTAACTTTGCACAGAAAAAAAAATTGTCCCCAAATTAATCTAATTCCAAAGCATTCCAGAACTTCTGTGTGTGTGTGTGTGTGTGTGTGTGTGTGTGTGTGTGTGTGTGTAGTGTAGTGTACATGGTGGTCACTATAGAAGTTGACAAAGTTAATTCTAAAATTCAAATGGAAATTCAAGGGTCTGAGGATGCTCAAATGCAATATTGAAGGTAGAGAAGAAAAAAAGCTGGAGAAGGTACAGAACCAAAGAGCATTTTTATTTCAAAACAATGAAAAACATATCATAATCTTGGTATAAGAATAAACAATCAGGGCTGGGGCTGTAGCTCAGTGGTAGTGTGCTTGCCTAGCACGCGTGAGGCACTGGGTTCGATCCTCAGCACCACATATAAATAATAAATGAATAAAATAAAGATCCATAAACAACTAAAAAAATTTAAAAAAAGAATAAACAATCAAGGACACAGAATGTGGAAAATCCCACATCCACAACTTCACTACGAGCCACCGAGAGATGAACTGCAGTGCAGTAGGGGAAAAAAGCATCTTCTCAATTAGATATAGTTTTGAAAAAATGGTCTAGATCTTTATTTCACTTTGGAATAAAAAAAAAGAACTTGAAAATAAATGCCAGACCTAAGGATTAGTTGAGAAGCAATAAAAATGCTTTCAAAGAAAAACACTGGAGGACATCATTTTGATTATGCAATAGGCATAGCCTTTTAAAAGTATATAAAAACTATTACAAGCCAGGCGCAGTGGTGCACACCTGTAATGCCAGCCACTCAGAACTGATACAGGAGGATGGCAAGTTCAAGGCCAACTGCAGCAATTTAGCAAGGCCCTAAGCAACTTAGTGAGATTCTGTCTTTAAAATAAAAAATAAAATGGCCTGTGGATGTAGTTCAGTTCTAAAGCATCCCTGAGCTAAATCCTCAGTATCAAAAAACAGAAAACTATTATAAGATGAAGAAAAATGATAAATTAGAATTTACAAAGAAAAAAATTATTTTATTACAAGACACATTCAAATATTATTCAGGAATACTTAATAAAGAGAAAATAACATTTATATCTAAGGCCCAGCATGTATACCATTAGAAATATACATACTCAATGGTAGCCAAAGCACAAGTATTTGAATGTAACGATATTTGTTATAGCTCTTCCTCCCAAAAGGAAACCATCCACATGCCCATTAGTATTAGAATTCACATACAGGAGGATATTTCTACCAGGTCATTGCTTCATTGCAACTGTTATTGAATAGATATGATAAACAAAATTTAAGGAAATCAGGCACAATACAGTCTGTACTATATATTTCTATTTGTCAAAAGAAGAAAAACTTCAGTGGAATGCTAGAAATCTGTAACATTCTGGAACGTGGTTGCATAGGTGTGCTGTGTTTATAAATGTCCGTCAATCTACCAACTTCTAATATTTTTCTCTATTTACAGAGTAAATCAATAAAAAGTAGGAGAAAGTATCAGGAAGTTCTTGACACACAGGTTTATGTCACACCATCTGAAGACAGATGGCCTGGGTTTCATGGCTAACTGGACTACTAACTACTTGATAGCCATGTTCCTGGGGGCAAGTTTCTTAGTGCCTTAGTTTTATCACCTATAAAGTGGGAATAAGAAGAGGTGACTGAGCACATGAATCTTCCCTTAAATTATAGGGCTGTTGAGGAATTTGATTATCCCAGAAACAGACATGAAACAAGGAAAGTTATCCATCAGCCTCTTTATAAAAATCAAGCCCAGAAAACTTCTACTTGTATGAAAGACAGAAAAAGAGAAAACAGGAAGAACTTAAGGCAGATGTGGGGAAACAGATCAGGATCAAGAACAGTATTGAAAAGGCTCTTGAAAAAAATCCCATACAATTTTTTTTAGGAATTAGGAGTATACATAGCTAAAAATTAATAAATCCAAAAGAAAAAAAACAAATTAGAAACTACAACAGACAAGTGAGTCACCAAAGATGACTAGGAAACAGAACAATTTCCATCTGAATCCACTCAAGAGCAACATGTATACTGTAGAATATTGGCTGTAATTTTGGAATAAAACTTAGATACAGGGAGTTAGTGCCCCTCCCACAGGCCAGGCACTCCAGGAGTCACAGATGAGGCCCCTGCAGACACTGGTCAGATGCTTCTATGCTGGGGCCCCTGGAACTGCAACTGCCCAGCCACATGGAGGACAGAGTCCTGAAGTCTCCAAGGACAGTTCCTGCCCCTTTGCGTTCCTCAATAAAGTCTTTAAAGAAAAAAAAATTGGATACAACTTTAGCTTGAGTATGGGACAAGAAAAAATGGTTAATAAAGACATATGGAAAATCTATCACAGAGACAACACACTGGTAAGTGCTACCTTTAATAAGGAGACTGATGAGAGGCAACAACCAAAACGGTAAGCTAAGAGAAGGTAAAATAACACTTTGTTGCTTTAAGAAAGAAAAATGAACAGGCATCATTCCAACCAATTTAACACAAAATGTAAAATAAATCTAAAGAAAGGAAAATGTTACCAATACCTGGGAAAAGTAAATCTTATTAATCTAAGCACAGTGCCATATACATTAGAAGGTATTAAGTTCCTGTGTGTGTTGGGGGGCAATACTTTGTTAACCATATAAAGAGGAGTGAAATCTTCCTTAAGAATGTTCAGAATCTGCCGAGACCAGCACTGGAAGATGATGGTGGAAACGCCATGTTTCTGAAGTTAGAATTGGATTTATTTTTGCCAAAATTTTTTATTGTGATAAAATATACAAACCTAATATTTTCTATTTTAACCTTTTTTTTAAGTTCAGTGGTATTAAGTGCATTCATATTGTTGGGTGATAGATATATCACCACCATCTCCAAAACTCTACAACTTGCAAAAGTGAAATTTTATATTCATTAAAAAATAACTTATTACCCCACTCCCCGATCCCTTGAAACTACTGTTCCACTGTAAAAACCTAAATACCTTTAAAAACCTATTTCTCCTTCAATAACAAAATCCTATGTGCTTCCTATTGCTTGTACTATGCTGTTCCAAGAACAAGGAGGCTGACAGGAATCATGATATTCTCCTCCAGCTTTTTATAGATGAAGGTCTTAGGAAAGAGGAATCCAGAAAACTGACAGATAGAAACTAATGTGGAGATGTAGTCAGCATAAGTGGTCTTCAAACTTGTAGCACTGATGATTGCATTACCTTCCAGAATAAAAAAAATGCACGGTGAGCAAAAACTCAACCTCTTCTTTTGCTTTTGATTATCTGGCACAAGATTTTACCTTTTTCTTGCTAATTCTGACCTGCATGTCCAGTTGTGGATAATCTTTCAAGGTCTTAACTTCCTTCATTTTACGTTTTGAGGGCTTAATATTTGTTCATGAGAGAAACACAGAATGCATGCCATTAAATATTGTACAAGAATTGCCCTAAAGATTTTCTACATTTTTATTCTCTGCTTACATATACGTGTGTGTGTGTATATATATATATATTTTTTTTTTTAATCAAAGGGATTTTTGGATACAAGCTTATGCTTGAACCTTGGTAAAAGCAATAGTGAGTAGACGTGAGTTTCATATGGAATTTTGAAGAATAGTCTCAATACCTTATGAATCTCAAAGACAAAAGTGATGCTTTCAGTTGATAAATTAGGAGCTTGTAGAAAAGACAGCTAAGACCTTTCTCTAGGCATACTCAGGCCAGGCATAGCTGAGCCCGAATTGACCTCCTTCCCATGGAGGACTGGAGAAGGAGAATTGTAGATTTTCATGTCTAAAGGGGAGGGCTCACTGTTCACACTCACATTATTGGTTGCAAATGAAGAGGCAGCTGCTCTCTGAAATCTCAATTTTAAAATATATGGGCATAATTATACACCTATTCAAATATGCTTTTCCAACTGATAATCTTACTGGCTTAAAATTATACTGACAGAAAACAACTGCAGTTGTGTTAAACTAATGACACAATCTCATGGATAATTTACTCTAAATAGCCCAGAGATGTGAATGGATAAATCATATCCTCATAAAAAGCTATTTCCCTCAATGAATTCTACCTGCTAAAACCTTTTGTTTCATAGATCAGACAAAAAAAATAGAACAACAAAAGCCTTTCAATTAAAATAAGACCGTTGAAAGTGGCTCTGGTCTAACACCTAAACCCTAAAGTGGAGCCACTTGCACATAAACTTTTCTACTTTGAGAACTTGTGCTACAAATATCGCTCTTCTGCACATAGCAACTTCTTTTGTGAAGGGACCTAGTGATGAAAGCAGCTTTAAAGACATCTCCAGAAATCCACTCCCTTTAATGTGAATCATTTTTCTTGACGTGTTACTATTGCCTAAATTTCTTAACCTTACTCCCTGTCCCCAACAGTGGTTCCTCTCTCTGTCCCCACATAGGTGCTGCTGGTAATTGATGATGGGGTGGAGGAGAGACAGGAATCAAGATTTAGCAAATGATTGCTTTTAGGAAATTATAACTTGAAGTGAAGTTCTGTGCTCTATCTCTAGATAACTTTCCTATCTTTTGATTGTTTCTCAAATGTTTAAGAAAAAATGTCCTGTAATTGCAGTTTTTAAGTTCTTATTGTTAGTGGGTAGAGATTTCCTCAGTTGTGTTCCTGAAGGAGAGATTTCAGAGACACAGAAGTAGTGCATTGTGTAAGCAAGGATATATTTTAAGCAATAAAATGAAAGTATACACTCAAGACATGAGAGTAGGTCCTCCTGAGCAAGAGTGACCTGGATCTCAGTGAGGAGACACAGTAAATAAACCAGCACAATAGATTTAACAAATCAAATTACACTGCAGAGAACATGGAATAAGCTATTCCAAGAGTTGAGCAGCCTTGGATTTAGGTTCAGTTGCTTTATGACTAAACCTGGTCTGATTATAGTCCCACCCTTGTCCCTATATCACATGACTGGCAGATGTGTTTGACAGATGGTGTTGTATAACTCCAAGTGGAAAGGCACAGGTGCTATCCCAACATTTTCTGCAAAATGCCATTGTGGGATCAAAAGCAAGGCTAATGATATTATAGTGGCATGGTGATTTGCCATAGGGTACCTTTAGAGATACTGCAGCTTAGTGTACATATCCTGGGGAAGGGCTGTTGGGACCAGTTTGATCAGGGATCCTGGTTTCAGATAGAACTTCCAGTTCTAACCACCAAGTGGGCATGACTCCTCCCTTTGGTCCACCCCTAATTTCACTGTCATATAAAAGAGTGAAATGCCTACAGAATTAATCCCTTAATCTCCATGTTCTCATCATACCTGTCTACATGCTACCTATCATAACAGATCTTTTCACCAAAAGTAGGACAAAAATTAAATGAGGCAGTTAATTTAGTTCTTAGTTTGCCTGTCTGCCCTATTGCTCCATGTGTTTCCACTCCTGATAAATAGCCAAAGGCCTTCTAGAATAAACTTAAATGTTACAAAATTATTTAGTACTTAAGTGATCACATTCTAACAGGTCTTCTTCCAGTGATCTTTCCTTTTATGTTGCAGGTTCATATCTGCATTTGGTCTTATGCTATTTTATCACAAGTGTTGCCTTTACCCATGGAGGAGATAAATGTTTTTCTGCTTTGAGGGTAGATCTTTCTTATCAGTACAAGGTTGAGCACATAAAAAGTTTGTGTTTGGTGCACAGCAGAATGGCTTTATTCAATACTAGCTCATTACAGGTGGAAGCAGTTATTGATTATAGAATTGCTTTAGACTAGTTAAATTTAGGAGACTTGGGACCTACAATGGTCTGAAACGGTGGAACAAGAGGTAAAGAAAAAGTCATTTTTATTTGTTTTTTAACTTCTGTGTTTTTAGTTCCCACAATTGTTCCCTCTCCTACAAAAATAATGGACATATAAATAATAATCCTATGCTGGAGCCATTGTCAACAATTTGGCATCATAACCATACTGCAGAATTGGAAGCACTGTACTACAGGAGTAAAGAGACCCAGGTTCCTGTTCCAGCTCTGCCACAAATTGTGAGAGATTGTAGTTTAACTTAACTTCAATTAATTTCATTATCTGAAAAGTTTTGTTACATCAGTCTGCTTTCCTTTGAAAACATGAGATCTATAAAATAAAATTTAATAAGTATATTATCAAAACTTTTGTGTTTCAAAAATGCTAATTTAATTATCTAGTTTTGTAATTCAGATGTCAAATTGGAATTTAATGCAAGAGTCACATAATTGATTCCATAAATGATCTTGAGGTTTCTGTGTTGTTTTAATGGTAAGGGACATCCTCAAAGGCATGAAACAAAAGAGATGCATGCCATTTCCTGTTTTTTTTTTTTACTGTGAAATGTGTTTTTGTTAGTATCAGTACTAATATAGTATCACCACATAGGCTACAAAGCATCATAACATGTGCAACTCAGTGTGTAAATGTTCATTCAATGGCTTCCATAGCATTTTCTCTTGCTGTTTTACCAGTTTACCATTCACAAACCAGCTGTTTGGTTTCCCATAAATCACTGTATCTTTGCTTTTTTGCTTTCTTGTCAGTCAGGCTGTTTCTATTACACTTTTCTTTTCCCCAAATACAATTTGCTGTTTGTGAGGCAAAATTATGATCAAAGTGTTCAATGGACAAAAATGCTCAGGAAATGTAGCAAATTCCATCTCAGAGCAGATGGAGTCATCACATTAACATTATAAAACAAGAAAACTGCAGAAAATAAACCTGATTCATTCTACTTAACCAGTGTATCCCAGATTTCTGAGTGATGGCAATTAATAAAGTGTCTTAGGGAGGAGGAGACCAATTACACATGTGCAGAGGAGGACATCAACTACACTATGGCCCCCCATCTACAAACACAGCTGTCCTGGCCTGCTTCTGTCTAGAGACAACAGCCAGGACCAGGAAGACCATCCTCAAGGTCCCTGCAGGCCTGGTTATACCAGAGGTGAGATATTGGTAATCTGCAAGGACACAACAAGATTATAGGGTAGAAACTAATACCTGAGATTGGCACTGCTAGAAAGGAATACACATGAACAACATGAAAAAACAAGGGAAGAAAATGCCCCAATCAAATCAAGATGCTGCAACAATAGAATCCATTGACAGTGCAGTAGATGAAATGTCAGAAGGATTTCAGAATGTACATAATTAAAACAATCTGTGAAGCACAAAATAAGAAAGCAATTATAGGCAACAACTGATCAATCTAACAAAGAGATAAGAGAAAATACAGAGAACAAAAGGTTACTTCAAGAAAAAAATAGAGATTCTGAAAAAAATCCTTGAAATGAAGGAAACAATAAACCAAATAAAAATTTAATAGAAAGAATCAGCAACAGACTAGATCACTTGGAAGACAGAACCTCAGACAAAGATGACAAAATATATAATCATGAAAATAAAGTTAACCACACAATGAAAATGGTAAGAAACCATGAACAGAACATCCAAGAATTATGAGATAAGCTGGGTGCAGTTGTTCACGCCTATAATCTTGGCACTTTGGGAAACAGACAGCAGAATCACAAGTTCAAAGCCAGCCTCAGCAAAAGCAAGGCACTAAGCAACTTAGTGAGACCCTATTGCTAAATAAAACACAAAATAGGGATGGGGTGTGGCTCAGTGGTGGAGTACCCCAAGTTGAATCCCTGGTACAAAAAAAAAACACCCAAACAAGAATTATGGGAAAACATGAAAAGACCAAATCTAAGAATTATCGGATGGCACAGAGATACAAACCAAAGAAATGCACAATCTCTTTAATGAAATAATATCAGAAAGTTTTCCAAACAAGAATGAATTGGAAAATCAAATACAAGAGGTTTACAGGACACCAAATGTATAAAATTACAACAGATACACACCAAGTCACATTATAATGAAAATGCATAACATACACAATAAGAATAGAATTTTAAAAGCTGCAAGAGACAAGTTTCAGATTACATAGAGGAGGAAACCAATTCAGATTTCAGCATATTTTTTCACCCAGACCCTAAAAGCCAGGAAATCCTGGAACAACATATACAAGCTTGGAAAGAAAATGGATGCCAACCAAGAATCTTATATCCAGCAAAATTAAGCTTCAAATTTGATGATGAAATAAAAACCTTCCATGATAAACAAAATTTAAAAGAATTTACAATGAGAAAGCCTACACTACAGAACATTCTCAGCAAAATATTCCATGAAGAGGAAATGAAAAACAAAAATTTGGCAAAGGGAGGAGCTACATTAAAGGAAAATCCAGTCACAGGAGAAACCAAGTCAAGGTAAAAACCAAAAATAACCCAAAATGCCTGGGAATACAAACTATATATCAATATTAAACCTGCATGTTGATGGCCTAAACTCAATTAAAAGACAGACTGGCAGATTGGATTTAAAAAAAAAATACCCAACAATATGCTGCTTTCAAGAGACTCATCTCATAGAAAAAGACATCCACAGACTGAAGGTGAAAGTATAGGGAAAAACATACCACTCACCATGAACTGCATAAACAAACAGGGGTTTCCATCTTCATGTTAGATAAAGTAGACTTCACACCAAAGATAAAAGGGATAAAGAAGGTCATTTCATACATAAGGGAACCATACATCAACAAGACATAACAATCACAAATATTTATGCTCTGAACAATAGAGCATCCATGTATATCAAACAAACCCTTCTCAATTTTGAGAATTAAATAGACCACAACACAATAATACTGGGTGAGTTTAACACACCTCTCCTACCCCTGGAAAATCTTCCAAAGAAAAACTAAAAAAAAGTAACTATAGAACTCAATAACACAATCAATATTTTAGAATTAACAGACATACAGAATATTTCATTCATCAACAAGTGAATATACATAATGGAATAAAATTAGATATCAATGAAATATCTAAATAAAAAATAGAAGCTATTTCATCACCTGAAGACTAAATAATATGCTTTTGAATGATGCATGGATAACAGAAGACATTAGGGAGGAGATAAAAAAATTCTTGGAGGTAAATGAGAACTCTGATACAACATACCAAAATCTCTGGGACACTATGAAGACTGTGTTAAGAGGAAAGTTCATTGCATTGAGCTCATTTATTAAAAGAATAAAAAGTCAACAAATAAATGACCTGACACTTCATCTCAAAGCTCTAGAAAAAGAAGAACAAATCAACACCCAAAGAAGACAGGAAATAATTAAAATCAGGGCTGAAATTAATAAAATTGAAATAAAGGAAACAATTCAAAAAAATTGACAAAAGAAAAAGCTAGAGTTCTTTGAAAAAATAAAATTGATAAACCTTTAGCCACCCTAATGAAAAGAAGGACCGAGAAAACTGAAATTACTAACATTTGAGATGAAAGGGAAACATCATGACAGACTATTGAAATACAGAAGATAATTAGAAACTATTTTGAAAATCTATACTCCAGTAAAAAAGAAAATCCCAAAAACACTGACAAATTTCTAGGGGCATATGATCTGCCCAAACTGAATTAGGAGCATATATACAACTTAAACAGATCAATTTCAAGCAAGGAAATAGAAGATGCCATCAGCAGCTTACAAACTAAGAAGAGCCCAGGACCAGATGGATTCTCAGCTGAGTACTACAAGACCTTAAAAGAATTAATACCAATATTCCTCAAATTATCCATGAAACAGAAAAGGAGGGAACCCTTCCAAACTCATTCTATGAAGCTAGTATCATCTCGATTCCAGAAGCAGACAAAGACATCAAAGAACACTTCAGACTAATATCACTAACGAACATTGATGCAAAAATTCTCAATAAAATTCTGGCAAGTTGTATACAGAAACATATTAAAAAGATAGTGCACCATGCGCAAGTGGGTTTCATCCCAGGTATGCAAGCTTGGTTCAACATATGAAAATCAATAAATGTAATTCATCACATCAATAGACTTAAAGTCGAGAATCATGATTATCTCTATGGATGCCGAGAAAGCATTTGACAAAATACAGCACCTCCTCATGTTCAAAACACTAGAAAAACTAGGGATAGTTGGAGCATACCTCAACATTGTAAAAGCTATCTATGCAAAACTAAAAGCCAACATCATCCTCAACGGGAAAAAATTAGAAGAATTTTCTCTAAAAATGGGAACAAGACAGGGATGTCCTCTTTCACCACTTCTACTCAACATAGTCCTTGAAATTCTAGCCAGAGCAGTTGGACAGAAGAAATTAAAGTGATACAAACAGGAAAAGAAGAAGTAAAGCTATCATTATTTGCCAATGATATGATTCTTTAGAGGATCCAAAAAATTCTACCAGAGAACTTCTAGAATTAATAAATAAATTCAGCAAAATAGCAGGATATAAAAATCAATACCCATGAATCAAATGCATTTGTATATGTCAGTGATGAATCTTCTTAAAGAGAAATTAGAAAAACTACCCCATTCACAGTACCCTAAAAAAAAGAAAGAAAGAAAGAAAGAAATACTTAGGATCAATTTAACAAATGACGTGAAAGACCTTTACTATGAAAACTACAGAACACTAAAGAAAGAAATTGTAGATCTTAAAAGATGGAAAGATCTCCCATGCTCTTGGATGGATAGAACCAGTGCTGTCAAAATAGCCATACTACCCAAAGTGCTATACAGATTCAGTGTGATTCCAATTAAAATGCTAATGTCGTTCCTTATAGAAATAGAAAAAACAATCATAAAATTCATTTGGAAAAATAAGAGACCCAGAATAGCCAAAGCAATCCTTAGCAAGAATAAAGCAAGAGGCATCACAATACCAGACCTTACACTATCCTACAAAGCTATAGTAACAAAAAGGGCATGGTATTGGCAGCAAAATAGACATGTAGATCAATGGTATTGAAGACAGAGACAAACCCACTTAAATAGAGTTATCTCATAGTAGACAAAGGTGCCAAAAACATACACTGGAGAAAAGATAGCCTCTTCAATTCTATTATTCTTAAAAAGGAGTACCCTCAAGGGAAATTATTTTCCTGGTACTTTACCTATTGGAATTTTATCAGAGTCCAGCCAATCTGGAGGAAGTGAAATATCCAATTTAGTCCTGTCTAACTGCCCTGCCCCAACTAGAGGAAGGTAAAGGGTTGGAGAAGCACTTGTGAAATTCACAATCCAGAACAGGCTGACAGACTCAGGCCTAATTATGAGATCAAACATTTCCTTCTCTGACATTGCTCATACTAGTGAAGTCCTATTTACCAGTTAGGTTTTTTTTTTTTTCTGGTCCCAGTATATCATACCCAACTATCAAGAAGAAACTAAGAGTAACACTATGGGAAAAACAAAACTAAGCAAAACAAAAATAGTAAGGGGCGCGGAAAACAGGAATGAGGACCTGAGTCAGATATGGGAAGGATGTTGGACATATCAGCCCATGCATAAAAACAAACTGATCACTATGCTAAGGTCTCTAGTGACAAAAGTTGAAAACATGGCAGAATGCATACATAATGCAAGCAAAGAGGTGGAAGCACTAAGGAGGTAGAAATAAAAAGTGCTAGAAATTGAAAACATTGTGAACAAAATGAAGAATGACTTTGATGGGCTCATTAGTTCAATGGACAAATTTGAATAATAATGATTCCACTTTGTGGTATGTCAATAGAAACTTTCAAACTAAGAATAAAAAAAAATAGGAGAAAAAAAGACTGAGAAGTAAATAAAACTCCAAGAAATATGGAAAAAGTACAAAAGGTGTAAAATATACATCATGTTACTAATATCATTGCCACTAAATTAAGTTTAATCCCAGAGACCCAGGAAGTTCAGAAAACACCAAGCAAGATTGATGCCAAAATGTCTATACCTGAACACACCAAATTTAAGGCAGAAAAAAATTATTAACTGCCTTATATATTGAATAGCAAAATTGTCTTACTTACAGAATCTTGGAACAGGTTCCCTGAAGATATAAATAGAGTATTTTTTTTTTTTTAGAACTAGAAGAACAGATTGCCTAGATATTAAATAAAGGAATACTATAAAGAACTCCACACCCACTCATTGGATAACTTCGATGAAAGGACAAATTCCATAGAAGATACACTGTGCCAAAACTTACACCAGAAGTAATAGATATCCTATTCAGATTATCCATCAAAGAAATGCAACCAGTAATTCAAAACCTTCTAATACAAAGTACAGGCTCAAATGGGTTAACCCAATGAAAAACAGACACTTCAGATACTTTAGAGAAGATATTCAGATGGAAACTAAGCATATGAAAAGGTGCTTATTATATATCCTTAGATTATTTCAAATGAAAAATAAATGAAACATCACTACATACCTATTAGAATGGCCAAAATCCAAAACCAATGACAAATGCTGGTAAGGACATAGCATAATAGGGATTATGATTCATAGCTGGTGGCAATATAAAATGCATTGCCACTTTGGATGACAGTTTGGTAGTTCATCACAAAACTAATCTTAGTAATTTAAGAATATAATTCTTTGTTATTAACTATAATCAAGTTTTGCATTCTATCTTTTGAATTTCTTCATCCTACAAAAAATAAGTATGTTGTTATCCACAATTGCAAAAACTTGCAAACAAACAATATACCTGTCAGTGAGTGAATGAACAGATTGTGGTACACCCAGGCAATAGACTATTATTGAGCTATTAAAAAGAAATGAGCTATCAAATTATTAAAAGTTATGGAAGAACCTTAAATATATATTGCTAAGTGAAAGAAGCAAATCTGAAGAAGTTTCCATACTGTAGGTCTCCAACTATGACATTTGGAATAAAGCAAAACCATGGAGATAGTAAAAAATTCAGTGGCTGACACAGGTTATCAAGGAGGGAAGGATGAAGAAAGGAAGCTCAGATGGTTTTTAGGACAGTGAAACTTGTGCAGGATTCTAACATGGTGGATACCTACTATTATACATTTGTCAAAACCCATAGAAAATAACTGCACCAAAAGTGAACTGAAATGTATACTACTAATTTCTGGCAATGATGTGTCAATGTAGGTTTGTTGGTCATAATATATGTACAATTGTGTTGTAGAACTTTGATAGTGGAGTAGCTGAATATGTGGGATCAGAAAATATATGGAGACATTATACTTTCCACTCTTAGGTCAGCCAACTACTGCTTTAAAGAAATAGACTATTAAAAGAAAAGAATTATCAAATATTTGGTGTATTATTGAATACCTGGATTTCTCTGTGAGTTTAATCCCCAACTAAAACCAAGTCCTTTGAATGAGAAGATAATAGCTTATAATCTCATATTTATGTCTCTGAATCTAGATGGGGGTTTCATGAAAAGTAGGAGGTACACACATATTTAGTAAAGATATGTGAACATATGAGTAAATTCATACATAGGCAAAGCTCAAATTCTGCAAAATAAAAATTTAACTTAAATATTTTACACGTAAAAAGATAAGATGACTAATACAAATGATTAAATCTACCGCCAAACTCACAGAATATCTATGTACACTCTTCTGTTTATATTTGCCTCCCTTCCTCTCAGGGGTCAATGCTATAATGTGTGTAATGTACATAATTTTCATGCACCACTTCTTTTCTACTCATATGTGAGTAGCCATGTAATATATAACTTTACCCTGGCATGTTTATAAAGTGAAGAAATAAACTTTTTTTATCTTTGCAACTTGCTTTTTCACCTGTTTGTATGGTAAATCTACATTGGTTCATGGTGTTTTTTATATTCGTTCTAATACTACTTTTTAGTATTTTTTTATGAATGTAATGTTTTCCATTTCTTATGTTTATAGAGACAATTTCCAGCTTGCACTATTACCACTGTGCTGCAGTGAGCCTCCACCCATGTGTGTCTATAGGCACAGGTGGCAGGTTGCTATAGGGCATGTCCAAGTGAAAATGCTAGGTCATAGCCTGTGTTTATTTTCAATTTTATTAGTTTTCCAGACAGCTCCAAATTGGTTGTATAATTTACAATCCTCTGAATTTTCATTTTACAAAACTATTGTTTTCTAACACTAACTCTTAGCCCTTTAGATGCTGACATTTATGTGAGGATACTGTTTGCTGTCAACATTGCTCATGGGGCTATATCTCAAATCCCTCACTTCACTCTTATATGTCTGCTTAAGAGCAGGGACTCAAGTTCACCCTGGTTGGAATGAATTCCCTTGTCTGTGCTTTTATTTCATGGCCCAAAATCACCTGGGTTGTTTAGTGTTCAAAATACAAGTTTCTTCCCCCTAACCCTCATCATTTTAGAGCTCTTTCACTTCAAACACAGCTTCCACTGTAATTGAAAGTTTGGTTTAATGGCAAATAAAGGACTTCATTTATCCAAATGTGATCTGTTTTAACAACAGATAGTGAACTGATGCACAGGCTCATCTCCCTGTGTCTTGATAAGCTTAATATACAGTTTCATTGTGCTGTGGAATAATAGCACCACAGGGCAGTAATATAGCTGGTAAGATTTTAAGGTCTAGGTAACTATAGGCTTCAGCTAATGCCCCATAACTGAAATTTATTAAATGTGTAATGCCTCAGAGCACAGTTTAATAAAACAAACTGGTCTATGAAGAATTCAGGTCATATTTCAAAGGAAATACCATGTTAAGTGATCATTTAAATAAAGA
>CM053404.1:18411863-18441904 GCA_028644305.1 Xerus rutilus | reverse complement strand
CGTTCTGATTTGGCACTGAGATTACTACTTATATGTCTTTTTTCCCCCTAACATTTACTTTTTATTTCATATTTCCTTTAGAAACCAGTAGTCCCTACAAATGTGAATCAAGATAAGGACTCAATGTTGAATAGATAGATATAAGTATATATTTCTATCTGGGACATTTTGCTCAATAAAGTTTGGATGTGGCTACTAAATTTTTGTTTTAATATGAACTTTTAAGAAATTTTATGTCTACCATATATTTAAAAAGTGTACAAATAGTAAGTGTAGCATGTGATAAATTTTCCAATGATTAGTATTTAGATCAAGATACAGAACATTGGGGCTGGGGTTGTGGCTCAGCAGTAAAGTGCTCACCTAGTGTGGGTGAGGCACTGGGTTCGATCCTCAGCATGACATACGAATTAATAAATGAAAATAAGGTTATGATAAAAAGAAAAGTCAACTTAAAAAAAAAAAATAAAGAACATTGCCAAACTCTAGAAGCCTTCTTGGGCCCTGTTTCAACATCATCCCCACCAATATAACTATTAAGTCAGCTTTTAATCTTTTAAATGTTAAACCAAATACTCTTCTAAATGTTAGAATAATAATTAAAGATGGATTCAGGTATCTGATGTCCTGTCTAGTATCCTTTTTTTTTTTTTTTTTAACAGCTGTTCAGCTCAATTTCACTCCTGTTGAAATGTGGCCAGAAATCAGTAACAAATTGAATGATACACATTTCTGTTCTGAAGGTTGAGACTCTCCACTCTGTCTGGTACCTCTGTCCCAGGCAGCTCTCTGCTTCTGGAACCTTTTATCTTTGGGATACATATATCCATTTTAAGACCCTGTAAAAGAGAACTGCATGATTTACAGAGGGATAGAGTATCTCTGTGAAAGATTTGCAAACTAGATTTTTTCTAGGGGTAGGGAAATACAAAGGGTTAAAATAAGATGTGTATTATTTTCTCTATAAGCAGAGTAACTACAAATCAGGCTTACATACATTTATAATCCTAAACAAAACATGGTATATGCTGGTATCACAACACGTCGGTGGCCAATACAGAGATGCACCATATAGATTCCTCTTTAAAAAAGGACAAGTCAGACCATTGCAAGGAATGCAGTGACTAGAACCTCTGGTTACCAACCTCCTCCCGATTCCTCTTAGCTTGTATGCCAATGTCACAGTGTTTACAAAGCTACTTCAGGAAATTGCTAAGAAAGGCCATGATAGCTGAGGACAGGTTTTACTTGGTTGGCCCCCAGCCAATGACTGAGCAAGACTCTTGCTAATGTCACCAATGTGAAATTCCCCTAATTGGCAATATTCTCTCTGCCATACCCCATTAGGCTGGCAAACTGTTGTTAAGTCTGACATCATAGTCTGATAGCTCCCCTTGCCAAATCCTGTCACTCCCTTCTTTCCTCCGCATAGCCCACAATCCTCAGGAAAAAAATGTTGGGCATTTAACTCTGCTCAGCATGTGCTTCTTAAAGAACGCAACCAGTAGATACAGATTGCCTCACTCCAAAGCCACTTCCACGGTGTCAGTTCTTAAATACCCTTATCAAGAGGTTTCAGAATAGTGGGATTTAGTGGAAAGCTTGACATTTCACATCCTGATGCGTTTGGTTTTAGTATCATTTTCTCCGTGCACTACCTTGGACTAGTTACTGTTGCTCTCTAATAATTGTGTTCACGTTATGTGAGGAGATTAATATAGATTACGTATGTTAAAGGGTGTCCATTAGGATACATAAAAGTGCACAAATCATTTAGCTGAGTGCCCAATGCCTAATCATCTTCAGAAATGGTAATTTTATTTAAAACCAGGTAGATGAGAAAAGTCATTTTCATCGCTGTGATCACCCTGACTCTATGCTTTGAGTATGATTAGGCCCTTGTTCTCTATTTTTAGCATCTATGCCCTTTGTGACAATATTATTGACAATTCAAACCCAGACAATACTTTTCTAATTATCCTACGTGTAGGTCACTTTTTTTAATCACTAGAATGGGGCTCAGATAACAGAAAAAGGTATAGAGGAGATACCACAAATATTTGACTGCTTCCGGAAATATCAAAGAAACATTCTTACATAATTGGTCCACAGAATGTATTCTCTGCTCTCAAGGTTCCAGAAGCACAGTACTGATTTCTACCTTGTCTCTGACACTTGGTGTAACTCCTTGCCAATAAGACTAGATGTGAAAAAAAAAAAAAAAGACTAGATGTGAGGCCACTTGCTGGTGAAGAACACTTCCCCTTTCATGGAAAATTAAACTCTAAAACTACACACACATACACACACACGAGCTGGAGGCACATTACCACGTCACAAGAAATCAACACCCCAGTCAGAAAGCATACTTAATTCTACCAGTTCCGTATATCTAATCATTTGTGCCAAGGCGATCAAATATAAAGTACATTAGAACTTATTAGCCCAACTGAATTCTCTCCCTTCTCTAGTTATTTAAGAAATTACAGTACACATTAAATGAAGTAATGCATTTCTCGGGTAAGCCTCATAACTATTAAATAACGTCAGTTTAAAATTATCAAACTAATTATGGATACAAGAACACATCTGTCACTAGTTTGTGATTATTATCCTCAAAACATGTCAAATGAGTTTCATACAGAGAAAAGAAAGATGGTAGAGGATACTGCTTGTTCATTGAAAGTTTCCAGTTTTTTAGGACAGAAACAAATACCCCCAACTACATTGGTTTTACATTCAGATGATACATTTTACATAAAAGCAAGCAAAAATTTATGAGAAAGTCTAATCTACCTGGATTTAAGGGAGGGAGGATCAGGACTAGGGAGTAAACCTAGGGCTTAATGCATGCTATGCAAGCACTCTACCACTGAGCTACATCCAACACTTTTATTTTGAGACAGGGTCTTACCAAGGTGCCCAGGCTAATGATCCTTCTGCCCTAGCCTCATGACTAGCTAGAATTACAAGCACATGACACTGTGCCCAGCTTATGAGGGCCCTTTAGACAGCACTGGATAAAAACGTGAAATTTGCCCTAAACTTCTGCCTCATCCTTTTCCTCACACCACACCGAAGAAGTGTTTCTTATGATTGGCATATGTACCAGGCACTACTAGGTTCTACGTTAGGCCCAGTTTCAGTCTGTTGTCTGAAGTTCACTTCTACCCAACTCTATCAGCACTTGAATCCACTTGTGCTCCCCCTTGCCTGGGCTCACCTTAGAGGTATCACACTATTCACACCTCTACTCAATCTTCAGGTATGGTGAGGCTTCTTTCCCCTTCATGAACAAAGTTCTCTTCTAAATCCTTTGAAGACTTTCTAGGAAACAGTTTTGATCCATCTTTTGCGCCAGATCCTGCAGATAATATGCAGGGAACATGTAATCTGAGTTCTCATGGTGCTTAGATTAACATTTATCACACCATTGAAATCTAAATTATATTGAGAAGAAAACACAAAAGGAAAAAAAATATTTTTTTTAAATTTTTTTTAGTTGTAGATGGATACAATATCTTTATTTTATTTTTATGTGGTGCTGAGGATTGAACCCGGAGCCTCACACATGCAAGGCAAGCGCTCTACCACTGAGCCACAATCCCAGCCCAGGAAAAAAAATATTTTAAGTCAACCTGATTGGAAAGAAAGTAATAAGGACTCTTTACATAGGAGTTTATTACTGGGCAGTGACTCTCCAATTATTCCAGTGGAGGGTTCCTCAGCCACATCTTCCTCACAAAAATATCTCAGTTGAGAGGCACAGTCAGAAAAGCATAAAGGGTTTGTTTAATGAAATGTTAAGTAGTACCTGAAGACACATGGAGCTGATTGCTTCCATGAGAGGAAACAGACTGGGGCTTTCCATGTGGCAGGATTCTGTATGTAGCCTGGGGATCTGCCTCCTCATTTTTTAAGTATTTGGAATGGTTACTGCTTTTTTCCAGCCATGGTTAGTGCACCTGTGCTAGTTTTGCCATGTTGGATAGCTTACATCAGTAGCATACCTGTGCACCTTCTGGTTTGCACACCATGGCTTAATATATACATACTGATTTGACCAAAATGAAGTTTACATTAATACCTAAGTGTAGAGAGCCATCTGGGAGCTGTGTGTGGATCGCCGTGCATCATAGCCATCTGAATAGGAGAATCTGATGTCTAGGAATGACCACTGGACATTTCCTCTGGTTGACTGCCCTGACATTCTGAGCCCTATCCAAGCTCTGCCAAAAGTCCCTCACAGAACCAGAGATGGGCTGACCTGCTATAGCCACACAGCCCCTCTGAGATGAGTGTGACCTACCAAGATGTCAATCAACCTGCTGACTGCAAGACATCAAGAAGCAAGACTCCACCCTTGAAACCTTATCCCTGCATTTGATGTACCTTTAAATAAACCATGGGAGCCATTTTCTCTTGTCTAGTTTCAGCTCCCGTGTGAATTAGACCTATCAGGGTCTCCAACTTTTGAAACTATCTTTCTGACTTTGTCTTTTGTTTTTTACTAATTATTCTAGACTTTAATTTCTCAGGTGACTTACATTGTCCTCGGCAGGAAGAACCACCCTCAAGGAGATGCTGGCTGTTTCCCCATACCTAAGTATAACCTATAGAGGTTTAAGGATATAGCATAGATGACGAAGAATGAGGGTTCTGATCTATGACAATGCCTCAGTGCTCTGTGCATGCTTTGAGTTGGAAAAAATTCCTTAAACTGGTGAAGAAGTTATTGTCTGACTGTGAATGAGGTAGGTGGGTCGCTGGATTGGATTTTCTTCACCTGAGGTGAAGTAATTTTTTTCATCACTCAAAAAGGGCTGTGCACTATTGTTCCTTCCTTCAGAGCCTCACTTTCTACCTAATTTCCTACCTTAACTAGAGTTGATAGTCTACATGGAAATTCTTATGAAATCTACAAAAACACTATAAAAACTAACATAAGCTTAGCAAACATACAGGATCCAAGATAAAACACACAAAAAATATATAGCATTTCTATATACTTATAATTCACAAATATTACACTCAAAGCCTTTTACAATATTATATAAAACATTTAAGGTTAAATATGATGACGGATATGCAAGAATTATATAGTGAAAGCTATAAAGTACAGAGGTGTATTTTATACCTAAGAATCAGAAGATTTAATATTGTCACAATATCAATTCTCAACTTGATCTAGAGATCCAACACTGCCCCAACCCAAATCCATATTTCTTATAGAAATTGACAAGATGAGTCTAAAATTATGAAATATAAAAACCTTGAAGAGCCCAAACAACTTTGAGAAATGAAATAAAAAGTTGGAAGACTTACATTACTTGACTTTTAAAATTTTAAAGTTAATCAAGAAAATGTAAAATCAGAAAAAAAGATGGGCATACTTACAAAAAGAACAGCAGAGAAAGTTAATAAATAGGCTTTTATTTTCAATAAAGGAGGAAAATGAAATTAAATGGAGACAGTCTGGTCTTTTGCACAATGTTGCTGGAAATATTTTCACATGTCTAAATTATATAGGTATATATAATTTAAGCTCATACTTCATATTTATCTTAAAAAATTCAAAATAGACTATAGCCCTAAATGAAAATCCTAAAATTAAAATACTTCTTCAGGAATGCAGAAATATACAAGAT
Source organism: Xerus rutilus (assembly GCA_028644305.1). Classification (NCBI taxonomy): domain Eukaryota; kingdom Metazoa; phylum Chordata; class Mammalia; order Rodentia; family Sciuridae; genus Xerus; species Xerus rutilus. Next base: position 18,436,256 of record CM053404.1, on the reverse strand, counting down.
CATATGTTAGTCAAATATTTTAGTTACAACACCAAAATACAATCCATAAAGGAAAAAACAGTAAATTTCACTATATAAATATGCAGAACTGCTCTTCAAATGACATTGTTAAAAAAAAGAAAATGTAATCCATAAAATGCAAGAAAATATTTGCAAGTCACATTTTTAAAGGGCTGGTATGCAGGATATATAAAGAAATAAATAATTCTAAAAACTCAAGAAATTAATCCAATAAAAATAGTGAGTTAACACTTCAAAGATATATTGATGGTAAATAAACACATGACAAAAGGTTTATATATATATTTAATGCTGGTAAATGTTATAGAAGCTTAGAGTTTAGAAAACTGTAGAAATGTATCTCTACCCAAATAAGCACAAACTAGCTGACAATAAAAAAATTAATTTTGAGGCACAAGAGATCTGAATTTAATGAACTGAAATTCAAAAAGATAAAAAGAGCTTCAGCCACACTAGGAAAACATGGAGGATAAAAATAATTTTACTTTGACAGAGAAGCAGGGCTAAGGGTGGACAAAAAATTTTTAATTTTGGACTGGGGTTGTGACTCAGTGGCAGAGTGCTTGCCTAGCATGTGTGAGGCACTGGATTTGATTCACAGCATGCATATAAATAAACAAAGTAAAAGGTCCATCAACAATTTTTTAAAAATATTTAAAAAGACATTAATTTCTAAATGCTTTTCCCTGTTTTTTAATTGATTTCTGTAGATAATTATGAATACAGAGCAGAATCTACAGTTAACTTTTTTCTAGCTATTTGTCTTTTTTTAAGGGCCGAGAACTGAACTGGGGGCCTTGCACATTCTAATATTTCATGTTTTGAGTCACATCCCAAAATGCTTTGTGTCTCTTAAAAGCTGGTGTAATATCTTATTTTACGTCTTCTCTATTCTCAAACTTTTTTTTTCCACATTATCAGGTACTTACGTGGTAATCCTGTCGATCTAATCTATTTAATGCATTTGGTCACTACATGTTTGTTTCCTCCAAAAGGACTATGGAGTCCAAAGTTATATAGACATGGGTTTGTCCTATTTTGTTGTGTCCTTGAAATTTAAATGAAAAATTTAATTGGTTCCCTTACAAAATTGGGGCCATATATTCTGTGCAATATGGTTTGGTTTAAAGATTAAAAATAACATATCATGGATCGAACAGTATTTGTATGTATGTAATAGTGCTCTAACACAGCACCCATTTTCAAATATAGATCAATGTTTACAAAAACAAACAAACAAACAAAAAAAAAACAGGACATTTAACCACTTCTCCTTTCCTCCCTTTTCCTTTCCAAATCCCTCTGAATAATAATTTACATGCACATCTGAGAAGATTCATCCACAGAAAAGGTTTGAAAGGCCCTTCAGAATCTATAGCCAGGCTGATTGGTAAAGGAAACATGCACCTATCAAAAGGAACTAAGTAAATTTCCAGAAACCAAGGATATGGATGTATATGAATTATCTTAGGAAAAAAAAAAACCACAAAATCATCGTAAAGATACTCAGTGGGCTAGAAAAATGATGCATGAATAAAAGGATAATGCCAACAGAATTAAAATAACCATTTTGGAGCTTAAGAACATAACTAAATTTAAAAATTTCAAAAGGGACTCAACAGCAGATTTGAGGGAAAAAAAATCAGTGATTAAAAAAAAAACAAACATTTCTTCTAAATCCAACCAGAGAAACTATAAAAAGGTAAATAGAAATTAAGGAAGTTATGGGATACATTTGGTGAACCAATATGTACATTATTGAAGTCTAAGAAAGAGGAGAGGGAGAGGGAATTAGAGAGAAGCAGCAGAAAGTTAATTTGGAAAAAAACAAAAACAAAAACACCAGAAAACTCTCAAATCCTTGGAAGGGAAAGGACATCCAGATTCAGAAAGTTTAGGAGACTTCGACTTTGATGAATCCAAAGAAATTCACAGCAAAATGTATGATTCCTTTGACTTTTCACAATTTAGTAAAGAGAGTTTTGAAAACACCAAGAAAAAAGCAACTCCTATGTATCAGGGAGTATATGTAAGACAGATTTCTCAGCAGAAATATTGCTAGACAAAAAGAAATGGAATTATATATTCAAAGCATAAAGAAAAAAAAAGCCTTCCAAAGAAGAACATCATTAATAAAACTGTCAAAAATGGAGAAATAAAAATATTCCCAGATAAACTAAATCCAAAAAAGTTCATCACCACAAGCTCTGTATTACAAACTGGCGCCAAAGAAATTTTAATGATATGATACTAGACAGTAGTAAAAAAGCAAATGAAAATACAAAGTTTCATAGTAAATATATAGACAAACAGCATACTGCAATATTGTAATAGTGTATAAGATACAATTCGGGAATAAAAAGTTAAAAAGTATAAATTAATTATAAATGTGTTAACTAATACACAATACAAAAAGATGAAATTTGTGCCATCAATAACAAAGGAGATTAGGGAAGGAGAAAATTGCATCTATGTATGCAATTAAAATTCAGTTGTTATTTTCTTAAAGTAGTAGTTTTATGAAAATAATCACTAAGATAACTGAAGAATAGACAGGAAAAATGCAACTGAAATCAAAGCATGGAACAACAACAACAACAAACCACAAAATAAGATAGCAAGAGAGGGAAAAGGGAAAAAAGCAAAATTTAACAAAATGATAAAAGTTCTTGGCAATCAGTTACTTTGGTTTGAGAGGATTACATTACCCAAAAGGCAGAATGGCTGAACATATTAAAAGCCAGACAAGACACAACAGGACTACCTGCTTCTTATAGGAGACTTACTTTAAAGCAAATAACATTGGTTGAAGTGAAAGAAAAGATAGTCCATAGAAACAACCAAATGAATCTGTAGGTAGACTTACATCACAAAAAAGTAAAAAAATTGACAGAAGAGAGTTATATAATTATAAAAGTAAATCACCAAAAAATATAAAACATTATGAATACATATGAACCCAATATCAGAGCATCCAAAATTAGGAAAGAAACATTGACAGAACTAAAGGAAGAAATAGCTAGCAACACAATAATGGAAGATTTTATTAACCCATTTTAAATAATGGATATAGTATCCATACAGAAGATCAATAAGAAAAAAAAAGAGACTTGAACACCATCATAAATTAAATGGATCTAACAATCAGAACATTCTGTCCAACTGCATCAGATGCACAGGAAAAACAAATAATCATAAGAAGATGTTATAAATGACATCACAGAAATTTGAGATCATAAGAAATTACTGAAAACAATTGTACATCAACAAATTGGATAACTTGGAAGAAAAAGAAATTCCTATAAACATACAATATAATATGATTGAATCAGGAAGAAATAGAAAGTCTAGACAAAGTCTCTAACTCATAAAAGATTAAATCAGTGATCAAAATTTCTAACAAAGAAAAGCCCAGTATCTGATATTTTTACTAGAATGTTCTATCAAACATTTAAATAAGAATGGTAATTCTTCTCAAATGCTTTCAAGAAAGTAAAAGAGAGGGAACGATTCCAAACTATGAAGCCAGAATTACCCTGACACCAAAGTCAGAGATGCCACAGGGAGACTACAGTCTATATCCCTAATGAACATGATGCCAAAATCACCAGAAAATATTGACAAACTAAATTCAACAGCACATTATGAGGATAACATACCAGCAGAATAGTGGAATTTATCCCTGGGATACAATAACATATGGGGAACAAAATCAGTCAATGTGATATGCCACATTAACACAACAAATGATTAAAAAAAATAAACCACAAGATCTTGGTAAATTGTAGAAAAGCTTTTGGAAAAACTCAGTATCCTTTATGATAATATTGAAGAAAGTAAAAATAGATGTAAATTACCTCAACATAATAAAGGCCACATACAAAAAGCCTCCAGCAAACATACTGAATAGTAAGAAACAAAGTTCTCTCCCTCCCTCTCTCTCTCTCTCTCTCTCTCTCTCTCTCTCTCTCACACACACACACACACACACACACACCCCTCCTCTCTCCTCCTCCCTCAAATTAGAAACAGGGCAAGGATTCTCACTCTTGCAATTTCTATACAACATAGCACTGGGAATCTTAGCTTGAGTTATTAGGCAAGAAAAAAGAAATAAAAGTATCCAAAGTGGAAAGGAAGAAGTAAAATGATGTCTGTTCATAGGTTACATGACTATATATATTAGGCTTGTCAGTTTTGCAGTACAGGGGTTTGAATCCAGGGCCTTATTCATGTCAGACAAGCACTCTACCCCTGAGCTACATCCTGAATCTTTACATAATTAAGAAAATAATCTCATTTATAATAGCATCTAAAAGAATAAAATACTTGAAGTAAATAGAAACAAGGAAGCAGAAGAGTTATTCTGAAAATTCTAAAACATTACTAAAATATGTCAAAAAATGGAATGATATTTCATATTCACAGATAGGAAGAGATAATTTCATTAAAATGTCTTTACTACCCAAAGTGATCTATAGAGTCAATGCAATTGTTATTAAAATCCAAATGGAATTTTTTGTAGAAATAAAAAAATTCATAAAATTCATTCAGAAACACAAAGGACCCCAAATAGTTAAAAAATAATCTTAAGAAAAAGTGGAAGACTCACACTTCCCGACTTCAAAGCAATATACAAATCTACAGAGAACAAAACAGTTTGGCATTGGCATAAAAGCAGACAAACAGTCCAACAGAAGAAAGTTCAAAGCCCAGAAATAGACCCACTCATATATGGTCAAATGATCTTTCATAGGGATGCCAAGATTACTAAATTGAGGGATAGATAGTCTCGTCAGCAAGTATTTGGAAAACCACATGTAACAAAACTAGTTACAAACAAAACTCATAGCATAGACAAGTATCAATTCAAATCTACTTAACATTGAATAAAGATGTAGATATAAGACCTGAACTTACAGAAGTTCTAGAAGAAAACACAGGAAAAATATTACAATTGGTCTTGGTTATGATTTATTGGATATAATACTCCAAGCGCAGTCAGCCAAAGCAAAAAATCAACAAGTGGATTACAACAAATTAAAAAGCTATGCACAGCCAAGGAAAAAAAATCAACTGAATGAAAAAATGAAATAAGGAATGGGAGGAATATTGTAACCATCTATCTGAAAAGGAGGTGATATTTGAAATAGCAAAATACTAAATTAGGAACCAGGTAAAAAAAAATTGTGCATTTCTCCAAAGATGACAAATAAATGGCCCACCAATATATAAAAAGATGCTCAGCATAGCTAATTATTAGGAAAGTGCAAATTAAAATCTCTCATTGCTTCACATCTGTTAGGATAACCATTATATATGTAGGAAAGAAAAAGAAAATCAAGTATTTGTGGGGATATAGAGAAACTGGAATCATGTGCAATGTCAGTAGGAATGTTAAAAAAAACAAAAAGAAAAAGAAAACAAAACCTGCTATGAAAAACACACTGGTGGCTTTTTAAAAAAAATTAAAAATAGGACCATCTTATGATTCAGCCATTCCATTTCCACATACTTTTCTAAAACAATTGAAACCAGGATTTTGATGAGATATTCATACTCCCATGTTCATTGAAGAGTTATTCATAATATGCTGATAGAAACCATCTAAATATCCATAGGAGGACGAGTGGATACAGAAAATGAGTGCATCAAGAAAACATGGTGTATATTCACAATGGATTATTATTCAGGCTTTAAAAAGAAGTCTGTCACATACTACAACACGGATCAATCTTTAAGATGTTGCACTTGGTATTAAGCCAGTCACCAAAGGACAAATAATGCATGACTCCACTTACATGGGGTATACAAAGCAATCAAACCCATAGAAGTAGATAAGAACAGTGGGGGGCAAGGCCTAGGTAATTAGGGAGTTGTTTTTCAATGGGATATATTTTTAGTCATGCAAGATAAAAATGATTTAGAGATATGATGTGCAATAAATGGCATATAATTAATACCATAACTTAAATAATTAAGGGGGAAGATTTCATGTTGTTAGGGTTTTTTTTTTAACAATATAAAGTGCCATAAATAACACTTCAAAAATTGAGATGTGAACAAACATTAAGAGAAGACATCCATACATGTATAATACTGAGTACAAGCAGAAGAAAGAAAAAGATATAGTTCTCATGTAATTAGCAGCATCCAGAGCTTGAATAATTAACCTCTTGATTACATGACTGGTTAAAAACTTACTTACAATCCAAAAGAGAAACTCAATATAAATACTACAATCACCACATGCAAAAACCTCTCTCAATCTATGTTGTTTCTGTTAACTCCCCTAAAAACAGCTCTTAAAAACATGCTCCTGAAAGGTCACTGTATACATCCACCCACATTAACCAAAACATATTAAGTGTACCCTAGAGGACATCAGTGACTTCTTATAAGTAAATGCTCTAACAGTTACAGGTCGAAAATGTGATATTAGTATTTCAAGGTCTATATTTGGAAGGAAATATTAATTATGTTCAAGTGATTGTAAAATAGTATTTCATAAGGATATAATTCTAATTTTGCATCAGTTCTTCAAAGTTCTCAGCATAGACTCTTGCAATGCAATCCTTCCCTAAAATTGTTCCAGAAATGGAGAGCACTTATTCAGTAATAGATCTTTTTGAAATCATGATTATGTCATCAATTGCTTCTATTAATAATTGGGCCTTCTCTTGATTAGAGAATATTTTTCCTTCCATTTCTGCAGCTATCACCATTTCCATATAGGAGGAGGATATGCATTCTGACTAGGCTGTCAGTCACAGGGTTTGAATTTTGTAAGACAGAAGTTGCCACCTGGTGTCCAGAGGATCAAATCTGTTTCATAGGTGAGTTTTGCATGCCCTACCAACTCAGAGTATTTTACAAATAAAAAGTGACCAATATTTAAAAGTCAGAAGATGCAAGTAATAATCTGTATTTCTTACTGCTTGTACACACAACAACAAAGATTCAGAAATCCTGAGTCAACATCCCTCCTTGTTAGGTCTGTTGTGGCTGAGGAAAGGGTCACTCCATTAGAAGGCACTTTCCAGTCTGCACAATACTTATTGCTCCCTGTTCTCAACTCTGAAGTCAAGAGATGGTTGTGTCAAATAACAAATGAACTTAAATTCTTAAAATATTCAAAGGGAAAGTATTTAATGAGTTCAAGTTATGGCAGAAGTGGGATCATTAAGCTAGACTGAGAGAATGAGAGTTTAACTGTGATTTGATGAATAATGAGTAATCAGAAAGCCATAATTTTCCATAGACGTGAAAACCATACCTAGGTGTTTAATTATGAAAACAAACTATGAATATATGATAAAAATAATCCTGGCTCATAAATTTAATCTATCAGTAAGGGTCTGAGAGACAAAAAATTAAAAAATATATGCCTTTTGTATATAATTGTTATTTAGGTATTGAACTGAGGAGATAGAAATAGAACAAAGTATCATAAAGGTAACAAGATCTGGGATATTGCAGAGAGCAGCTACCAACTCAGAGGAGAGGAACAAAGGGAAGAGGTTGGAATTATTAAACTTGGAAACTTGAAACTCCACAGAGAAGAAAATCACACCTGTGAGAAGACTGGCAAATACTGGTATCTCTAAGCTAAAAAGAACACCATTTGTTTGGGACCCAGAACTCCGAAGAAAGTGTTGTCAAGCTGACATGGAAATTTCTGAGAGGTGCAGTGAGGTTGGTCCCTTAATTACTGGAACAAACTATGAAGGGGAATCAACTGCTGGTATTAGACTGAAGTGCTCTGCTGGGGTAAAGAAATATGGCTAGGGTGTTAGTAATAGAAGAAGCTAAAAGAAAACACACACAATACACAAAACTACAATCAATGCATTCAAGCAGCAAAGAGATAGTAGGGAGCTAATTAAGCAATATTTCCCCCTCTAACTTTTAGTCTACCATGAGTGTGCCCTAGAATTTCACAGAATGCAAGTGACAAAACAGAAATAAAGTGTGTGCCTCAGTCCTGGCATCCTGGGGTAGCAAATAAGGGTGAGTTGAGGCTGGGAAGCAAGAAAGTGACAATCAGCACAGTTATTGAAATGGCATTTAGGAATCATGTTTTAGTGTGCAATGTTATTTTATATATTTATGTGTTTTAGTGCATTTGATCTCCACAAGGCAGGCCTCATAACATACATTACCACCTGAAGAAGCTAGGTTAGAGTGTGATGTTTATACATCCATATAATCATATTGATTGCAGGGTTATATGAGAAGCTAGAGACCATCTACTGCACGGCTCCAGTAATCACCTCATGCAATCCAATAGACACATGAACTATCAAGGCTTCTGGATTTCATGAATTCCAGTGTTCTACAGCAGTAGAAAGTTGGACAATTCAAATACTTATTCAACAATTCCAAATGATAGCCATTCATTTGCAGAAAGGTCTTAATATATTCAGAAAAATAAAGGTACATCTTGCAGAAGTTAAGGGCTCTGCAATGACATTGACTGTATTTTCCATGAAACATTAGCTCATACTTATTAAAAACTCTAGGAGAATACAATTCAATTTACTACCTTTTAACATTGATCTCTAGTCTAATACATAGCTCCTCCCTCACATCCTCCCCAAGACCATGGACTTCAGTCTGTTTAAAATCTTATTTCCCTTACCTGCCACTACCCTACAAGGTGAATTACTGTGACTTAGGGAAAAAAATGCATCCTTTCCTGTGGGAGTGTCATTTCTTTTGTCATTTCCCAATGGAAACAAAAATATATATTTTCTACACATATTTATGATGACTACAGGGTTAATGGCAACCCTCAGCTTTTTGTAGTTATGGAGCTTATGACTTAGTGACAGCTTGTTTTCCACAGAACACTAGTTGCTATGTAATTGATAAATGCTTTTGGAGAAGGAGGGCATTTTGATAATTAACACATGTGTATTATGGTTTTATTTTGAGACTGGACTTACTACATCTGCTATTCTAACAGGCACTAGGGAACTGCATGTAGGACAAGCCATTCATTCTCTGAATTTGTATGCCAACATGGCAACACCACACACCTTTTCTAGGAGCACCTGGAGACTTATGCTTACAGTCCATGGAACAGATTTGCAGAAATACTTATTTAAGGAAATAATACCACCAACCAATCCAACAATACCAACAATATCCTTATCTCTTACATCTCTTACTAAAGATTTGTCTGAAAAGCAAAAACACACTTATTTTCTTTTTTCCTCCTGCTTTATCCCCTCCCCCAAAAGTTGCTTTTGCTTTTTAGCACACAACTGTAATTGTTACAAAACCACAGAAGTTTACAGATGGAGTGTAAGCCAAAGAGCCTTCCCAAAGTCAAAAGTGTCTCAGAAGGGTTGCTGACAGCTTTTCAAGCCTTGCTCTTTTTTCTTAACTACAAATCCAGTTCGTTTCCTCCTCCCTCTAAAAAGGTACTTTGCCACTGTGACGTGAATGTAGAAAGGAAGTCTGCTAAAAATAGTCTTTGCTTCTCTTGACTCAAAAGCAGACTGAGTTTGTGGGTACGTGTGGTTTTCACTTTCTGGATTTCAAGGAAGACGGAAGCAGAGGAGACCCAAGATTTTTAGCAAAAACACCTATGTCTTTCCATTTCAGAGTATTTTCTCTTATCACAGCATACTAGTACTAGAAAGATCATTAGGATCATCTAATCCAGGACTTACCCAATTATGTCAAAGGTGCAGAGGGACGAGGTGAATCCTCCACAGCCCACAGTATGATAGAGCCCCAGCTAGGAGTAAGGTGAGAACCTCTATCGCGGTACCTGGTTGGTGCTATTTATTTCCTGAAAATCCTCCTTTAGGTGGGCTTAGTTAAGTTGGATTGATGTGCACATGGCTTAAAGCAAGGCACTCAACCTGGCTAATGATCAGATTCACCTGGATCCCTCTTACAACCAGAGATTTCCAACCCTATCCCACATAGTATGGGGCTCACACATCTCTGACCTAAAGATCTGTCCCAGCAAGTCTGAAGTCAGACAGGTTGGAGAACCATGTGTTGTGAAAGTATATTTCACCTTAAATAGAACAGTCTCTCCTCTCTTTAAGTTGGGCTATCTCTCCTGTTGCCTATGAGCAAAGCATGAGTGGCACTACTATTTTTTAGATAAGAAATATGTTTTTGGCATACTCTGAGGAAAATTTGCCAGATAGCCAATTACAATCAGAAGGGAACTTCCATAGAAAATAAAACTCCACTGAGGTTCAGTAAACATTTCCATATTGTAAAATGCAAGTTTTTATGATAGAAAGGGGTTTTCAGATCTTTCAGGTAGCAGTAAAACTGAAAAGAAGCATTTTTAATTTTGAAAAAAATCTGTTAATAAGGACTGGGGATGTAGCTCAGTGGTGGACTGCTTGCCTAGCAAGCTCAAATCCCTGGATTCAATCCCTGCTACTACACACACACACACACACACACACAAATTCTGTTAATAAATATTTATTTTCACATCTGTTTTCTATGTGCTCTAGATGAAGTCTGACTTCTAATTACCTTAAGCCCCTCTTGTGTTTTATCCTCATTCACTGTAGGGATACAGGGTCTAAATTATGTTAGAAATCCAACAGGACAGACAGTTCAGTTTCTTGGAACTTGAGGTGAGAACAGCTTTCTTCCCTGGCATCTCATCAGTCAATGTTGTTAGCAGCTGCCATCGTTTTCAACAACAAAACACTCTGACTCCACTCCTGCTGCCTGCAAGAGAATCACAGTGTCAACCAAATCTGGGAGACAGTATACAGCAGGAGTTAAGGAGATACGTTCTGTCATCAGATTTACTGGAATCAAAGCCTGGCTCTAACAGTGTCACGAGTCTGTCTGTGTGTGACCAATTGCCACACAGTCAGATGATAGACACCTTACATTCAAAGGAGGACGGGTTAAAATTAGTGAGGATTCATGGATTTTATGAGTGTGTACATCTGAGCAAATTTTTTTAACACTTGTGGGTGTCAGTTTAGTTAAATGGAAAATGATGGTGCAGATAATATCTATGCCAATGAATTATTCCCAGGGTTAGATCATATAATGTGTGAAGATTATTCAACGAAGCATATTTTAAGCGATGAGAACCCAATAAAAAGGCACTGTAATATTATGCTCTAATTCAACCATATCATTTTTTAAAAGTTAATTGGGCATTTTACTTTGTGCCAGGTACTGGGTGGGAAGATGAAAGCGATAGAAAAATAAAGACAGCACTGTTTTCCCACAAGGAGAACTCAATATAGGTAGTGTGAACAAGGCATGAATGTGTTTAATAACATCCCAAGTCTATCAGAGATCAGTGCCACACAGTCAGACAATAAGCACTTCATAGTCAAAAAAGGAGGGGATTAATGAAAGTGAGGATCCATGGATGAGCAAATTCAGATTGACTTAGGGCCATAAAAATATATATATATATTTAGTAAATCCTCCTGGGTGTAACACATTCCTCTTGCTTTGAATAACAGAGGCAAATACCAGATCAACATCCTGGATTAACAGTGAAATCAAGAGCTGAAGGCAGATTGGAGCCCAGTATAAAGATGAATTGCCCAAGACAGGAAAGTTCAGCTGAGAAGTTCAAGCAGCCCCTAGCAGTGACATTCTCACAGGAAGTCCTGCCTGGGTTGGAAAGGCCTGGTGGATAACCTTCGATGTCTTTCTGATGTTCAAATTCATGGCTCTGCTGTGTTTGCCTTGGGGAGAAAAGCATGAGCAGCCAGAATGGAGATAATGAGATGAAATGGGCAATTTCTGGCCTCAGATCACCAGACATTCAAAGTGTCACCATCAGCAAGTACCTCTCATGCCCCCACAGAATCTCTTTTTTTTCATATTTTATTTATTTGTTCTATTTAGGCTTACATGATAACAGAGTGCAATTTGATTCATTGTACATAGATAGAGGATAACATATTAATTCTCTAGTTGTAAGTTGTATAGAATTACAACATATATGCAGTCATACATAAAGACTCTCTTTTGAAGACTGGTTGTAAGGATTCGAAGAACTAAGTAACTTCTGAGTCCTCTGGGTCTATGTCAATGAAAAAATGTGGAAAATATGATAAATTTGACAGTCACAACTGAGAATAGTTTTGAAGATCTCAACTGCAACACTTATCTCTATTTATCTCTTTCCTTTCTAGCCTTAACAACACCTTGAGGGGCTGATACCTTCTCCCTTCCATTTGGCTTTGTTTATCTTAGGCACTGTGCTAAGTGTCTTCTATGTATCACTATAGTCAACTAGCACAGTCCATCCATGAAATAATACCATTGAGTATCCCAGTCTAGAGACCAAAACACTGAAGCCAAAGGTCACCTAGTTTGTAATAGATCAAGCCAGACCAACTTAACCCAAATATAGCTGATGCCAAAGCCTGTGTGATAAACCATTTCTCCAAGGAGCCACCAAATTTGTATCACAGAGGCCCTGAAACCAGGGGCCAGCTACCCCCATGCTCCTTCTTGGGACTTGGCATCAGGGTACTCAGGGATTGCCACTGCTGCCACCATCCTCTGTATTTCCCTCTTGGCCTCCAAAAGCTCTTAGTTTCTCTTCTTGATTGATTGACAATATGCTCATTTGAAAGATCAGGCCAAAACCTCTCCTTGCCATTGACAGAACAGAAGCTTTCATTAAATACCCTTTGGTTATTAATAGCATCTTAGGGTGCAGTGGAAAGAGCCATTCTGAAAGGTTGATCTATTCATTAGAAAGAGCCATTCTAGAATAGATGATCTATTCACTGTGACTCAGCTGCTTAGCCATGTTCCCTCAGGCAAATAGCTTAGCCAGTGTGGCTCTGGTTCTTCATCTGTAAAAGCAAATACTACCTGCCATTCCTACCTTGCTAGGATGAAATTAGATGATGTATATGGAACACATTTATGACCTCTAAAGCACTAAAATTCTAAACATTGTTATTTAATAGCAGCTGGGGCATAATGGAATGATGTAGATTATACTTGAATTAAAGTTCCTTGGATGCCACTTTAAACCATGTGATATTGTGCAAATTAATTCTAGTCTCTGAGCCACAGCTTTTTAATCTGCTAAAAAGGAATCTAAAATCTCTTTCACAGTGATGCTGCAAAGATAAAAATGGGAAAATACCTAAAAATGGAATCGTCTGAGAATCATTTTAATATGTCCCAGCTGATTGCTTATTAGCAATTAATGTACTTCATGTTTTTAAAATAAAGTAAATTACTAGATGAAAAAAATAAAAGACACATATTAGGTTATGTTATGATTTACAAATGCTCTCAAGGTAAGTGAATTTCTTTGGGAGGTTATTAAATAATCCTATGCAAATCACAAAATATTCTATCTTAAGAGGTGATACAGTGGCCACAAAAAGCCCACAGCCTGAGATGGAAAGCCTCCTTTCGGTGATGGAAGGCTTAACAAGATGTAAAGAACAGATACCATCAATGGCACAGTCCTGTGGGCAAGCTCAGCCCCTGCTGTTTCTCCTGGCAGGGGGCGCTGGGCCTGTCTTCATCAGTTCTGGCCTTTTCACCCTTGGAAAAGCAGCTACAACAGCTTCTTGCTATGAAGGACTCAGATTCCAAATTCTTCCAGCAAGATAAAGACCTTGTTACGATCCATGTTGGCCTCTCCTTTGATATTTAGCTAGACCAAGCTCTTGCTCAGTGAGGTGTCCTAAAGGCCCCTGCCCTACATAGAATGAAGTAAAGGTGATGCCTGCAATCTCCACAACCTTCAGACTCCACAAAAATGATGAGGAGAGTAGTGACATTCTGAGAGGGAAAAAGAAGTCTAAGGAAAAGCAGCCCCATCATGTCTAGCTTCCTATCTATAGCATGTTATAAAATCTTCCTGAGTTTCAGTTTTCCTCATTTGTTCAAAGAGGAAAATCATGACTACATCTATGTGTTATTATGAGAATTAATTGAGGAGGAAGAGAGAGAGACAGAGAGATTGATTCATGTAGTGATTAATTCTTGTAAGTATTCCAATACAATTGCTTTGACAACTATTCCATTTATTTGCAAATCAGAGGCATACCCAGGGATCTTGCAGCAAGATTCTGTCTGTTTATGTCAACTTGTAGGGTTTCCTTTAGCATTGATCACAGACAAGAGGATTTGCTAGGAGCTACGGGGAATACAGAGCCAGCTGGTAAGAGGGAGCATATACAGAGAATGAGATTTAACAGGAGGCTCATAAGGGTCCCTAATGAATGGCAAGTGCTGTAGGAGGTGAGAGGAGAGAACAATCTCCCACTAGGGGATGGAATAATCTAGAAAAGTTTATTGCATAAATTCTTTCTTTTAGTCAGTTGGTGGTTAGAGTCAAGCAGTTGCTGAGTACATATCCATGCTATTCTAGCAACTATGGATTACATCTGAGTTGGGATAAGTAGGAATAGACCTGCTGACTCTACACTCTTAGCTGCTCTTCCTCATGAGTTCTATTCAGCTGCCTGTACTCCAGGTGTGACTGGATCCAGGTGTTCATATTTCACCAAAAGGCTTTCACTGCATTTCAATTATATCTTCTCTATCAGGCATTGCCCATATAGAAGCCTAGAACCTCACAATGACATTCCTGTACCTGCAAGTCCTTTATAAATGCATTTTTCCTTGTAATATGTACAAAAGTCCTGATTATAATTTTAACTAGCCCAAGTTAGATTACTAGTTTATTTACCACTGTGGAGGAGGAATATTTGATACATTGATGGTAAGTTCTGGGTTACGTGCTCTTCTTTGAATCTGGAGGGGTTTGGGGTCAATTCACAGATTCCACATTAGCAAAAGGTATGAGTAGTTCCCTTGGAATACTAAATTGCTGATAATCAGGAGAGTAGCAAAACTGGGTAGGCAATATCTACATAGTCCACGCTAATCAGCCTTGTGTTTGAATGGTAGACTTTAGACTTATTTATCCAACATTAGAAAATGTCAGTGTCTTACTATAATAAAAAATATTGTTAACAGTTTTAGTTTGATAGAGTTTTATTCTTGCTTAGTTGGGAATTTCTCTTCCTGGTGGCATCTCACACTATTGGATCATTTACACATCACAGCTGATATGGTGGCTATTTATGTCAATAGACTCCTTTCCCATTAGATAATAGATGATTACAAAAGGTGGATGCTCAGCCATAGGAGGGATTTATATGCTGGGAATAAAGATGGCCTTTACTATTTCCATCTGCATGTCATGGGCCAGAATTCAGGCACGTGGCTGCATTCATGAGAAAGACTGAGGAATGCTGTTTATCTTTGTGCATTAAAGCAGAAATGTTTGGCAAATGACCAGCCAGTTGCTCCCATAGACCTGATTCCATTGTAATTGGCTTATTTTGTGGTTCCTGAGGCCAAATTCTATAATCCAGGCATATTAACCAATATCTTATTTATAATCAATAGAGAACCTCAGGACGAGGAAACACTACTAGTTTTAGAAACAGAAGGGGCACCAGTTTGGACTCTTGCCATAATTGACCTAAGGACTGATTATCAGTCACTACTTTTCTGTCTTGAGTCCCAGCCCTTGTCCTGTCTGGTAGTCTTATCTCAAGGCCCGATGAGTGTGTTTTCTACTTGCTAAATTTTATCTTAATTTCATCCCCAAACAGACCATAACAGCTCTCAACCTTGGTTGCCATTATATGCTTATTTTTGCAGTGGAAATTATTACATTTCTATTTTCCTACTTTCAGCAGTTCTAGTAACATTTTCTCCCTTCCTTTAGTTAAAAGGCTTTCAATTCCTCAATAATAACCACTCAGCTATAAACATTTTCTTCAGGCAAGGTTTGGCCTGCATGGTCTGAGCTTCCAATTACTTTTTTTTTTTTTTCCTTTTTTGCTAAATAAAAGTTGTGGCACTAAAAGGTGGAGAAGGAAGGCGGGAAAAAGTAGGTGATAGAGATTGGAAACACTGGGGAGAAGGGGAACTTTTCACAAAGCCACCCCTGGAGCTTCTCCAAAAGTAGAGTCAGAGAAAGGGCAACAGGAGAAAACAGATGGGAACAGGGGGAAGCTACAGAGTGAGAGCAAGAAGAAAAGCAGTGCCACAAACAGCATGTTCCTGAAGATTTCTGTAAAATTATTCATTTCCCTGCAAAGGACAGATAGCTTGAAGAGGATCAAGAGTTTGGCAGTGCTGTGAGTTCCCCATGAGAGATGTTTCTCTCATCTTCCCAGCAGTAAGTAACAAATTTCCTCGAGCATCTCCAAGAGAAGTTGCATGGGGGAACATCCTGGAAAGTTCTTTCAACTACTTGATGCATGTACACACTTGCAATTACGTTATTTTTGTATGAAAGTATAACTAACAATGAGCACTCCAAACAGGTGCTCTGAAATTGCAACACATATATTCTTATCATTGTAGAGTCCCACACTTGTGCACATCTGGCTCCCTTCTTTTAGAGGATTGACCACAACCAGTACTTCTCCAGCCTGAGCAGACTTCAGAACCTCATAGTATAGGAGGGTCATGAGAAATTAAATGAAAGACAAGTGATAACTGAGAGGAAATGAGAGAAATGCAAGAAATAAACAGAAGAGAAACATTAAGGGAGGCTTTCATAAGAGCATTCTAAGTGGTGCTGCATGCCTATAATCTCAGTAACTTGGGAGGCTGAGGCTAGAGGATCAGAAGTTTGAGGCCAGCCTTAGCAACTTAGCTAGACCTTGTCTCAAAATTAAAAATAAACAAATAAGTAATTATGAATGACTGGGAATACAACTCAGTGGTAGAGCACCCCTGGGTACAAGCACCAGTATTGCAAGGAAAAGAAAACAAAAGAAAATGTATTTTCACCTATAATTATTAATACATGAAAAAGTTTTTATTGAGCATCTATTATTTCCTGCATATGTGTTTTGCTGAGGATAACATGAAGAGATGTTTGTGAAACAATTCAAGACAGTGGCGGCTGAATAGCAAACATAGGTTCTGATCTCAGAAGTTAAGAATTCTCCAGAAGGAGAGATCTGGTTCAGTGGGAGCACTTGGGTGAATATTGCAGGGTAGGTGAAAACTGAGAAGGCCTTCACATGTTCTCTCTCTTCCTTTCCTTCTTTCTTTTCTTTCTCTGCAATACTAGTGCTTGAACCCAGGGGCGCTCTACCACTGAGCTGCATTCCCAGTCCTTCTTAATTACTTACTGATTTATAGGAGATGTGAAATATAGGCAAGAGATCAGGGGACCTTAAGACAAGAAAACATGTAAACGCAAATACAAATAAAAGGAGGTATCAGTCACAGGACGTGTGGTAGCATACAAGCTTGGATTGACTGGGAGAAAAACTGGGGTGAAGAGAATGAGGAAAACCAGAAAAGCAGATGAAACAGGAGAAAATTAAGGAACCAGGAGGAAACCACATAAGGAAGTTGATAAGGAACAAGGAGGAAAAAAGGGGGAAAGAAGAAAAGTCAGGAAGAGAAAAAAGACAAACATATCTTTGCGTGTTCATAAATTCCAGATGCACTGTGGCAATTTAGCTAAAATAAAAGTGTATTTCTCAGAATTGACTCCTGATAGGTAATGTGTTATGGTTATTAATATTAATGATAGAAATAAGTGTTAGAAATGGCAGGCAGATTTGAAGAATAGTAATATTTAATTAATATTAATATTTGGACATTTGGGGTAGGGTCAGTCATTGTCGCCGTCCATGCACATCATTGTACAACTGCCGGTTCACAAGACAGGAAAAGGCCCTCAATGGTACAAGGAAAATTAGAATTATAGCCATATGGATGGTTGAAAGAGACAATATAGGAATTTATTTTATATTATTTCAGTTGAATAGTTTCTAATGACAATATATTTACTCAATGGAAGACACTGGGATAGTTTCTCATGGGGAGTAGGGGAAGAGTTCCAAGATGTCCTTGATACATACCCTGATCTCAGGGTGATTACCATCCAAGAAGGAAATAACAACAACAAATGACATGGTAAAAATAATGCGAGGTCAAAGTATTATGACATAGGCAAGTCATGAATGAAAAGATTTGATTTTTGGTTCCTTCTTGCAATTAATTTGTATTATCAACACACTATGTTCTTGTTGCAGTCATGGCAGGCATGTGCACTAAAGGCTGCCCATCTGAGGGAGTCAGGCCTGTTGCCTGCAAATTTTACAGACAATAGGAGGTGAGCAAGCAAAGCTTCTCTCTATGTGCAGCTTCCTGCAGAAGAAGGCAACATACAGTACAATCCAGATGCAGAAGAGACAGATCCTGTATGATCTCACTTATATCAAAATGTCAAATTCATAGAAGCCGGGAGGCACTCAGAGGTTGCTAGTATCTGGGGCTGGGGGAAAGTAGGGTGGTGTTATTCAAAGGATAAGTTGAGGTTATAAGATGAGTAAGTTCTAAGGAGCTAATATGTTTGAATATTAAATCTTCTCCAAATGTTCATGTGTTAAAAGCTTGGTTCCCAGTCTGGTCGTGTTAAGAGATAATAGAAACTTTCAGAGGTAGGGTCCACTGGAAGATCTTAAGTCACTGGAGTTATGCCATTGAAGGGGATCGATGGACCCCAGTTTCTCCTGTTCCTCTTATTTTCTCTTTCATACCAGGCCACTTAGTGAATGGGCTTCCTCCCCAATGTGTTCCTGCCATGATGCCTCACCAAAGACCCAAAAGCAATGGGATCAACAGATTATGGACTAAAACCTCCAAAACTACAACCACTGCAAGGCAAAATAAATCTTTTATCTTCATTAGTTCATTATCTCAAGTATTGGCTACATTAGCAAAAAACTCACACAATTACTATAGTTAGTAATACTGTTTTGTTTACAAAACAAAATTTGTTAAGATATTTTAAGTGTTCATGACATAAACACATACACACAGATAACTGTGTTGTAATGCATGTTAATTATTTGTAGTAATCATTTCATAATGTATATGTATATCAACTTATCATGCTGTACACTTTGCTTATAATCAATTTTTGTCACTTATACCTCAATAAAACCAGGAAAAATTGTATAAGATTTTGGAGTCATCAGAAAGTAAAGAAGGTTAGGGTAAGAAAATGAAGGGCTTTAAGGTTCCAGCCTTTGCTTTCACAGAGTGATTTCATTTGATGCTTATCTGTGTGTTCAACAGATCCCCTGTGTGGTTTGACTTAGATATGGTTCTCAGTAAGTTGTCCACCCTCATGTACCCACACAGGAGAGTGGACACAATTCTGTGTTGACTTTGGTACCCTGAAATCTGACTGTCTCCTCCCAAGACAAAAGACTTAATGGGGAGATAATTATTTGGCATGGTACATTTACTCCATGCATATTTAAAGGGGAAAAGAGAGAAACAACAATTTCTCCAGTAAGTACAAGGACCAATGGAAATGAAGAAAAAGTCCTGGAGCATCTCCTTCCAAATGAACAGTGTCTGGTTTTCTCATTTTTCCAGCCCTCAGATGGATGCATGTCCTTGTCAGGGAAAGCTCTCCATGAGAGAGTACAAATTCTCCATCTAACCGCATCTTTATTCAGAAAGCTAGTTAATTTAGCACATTAGCTCTCAGGATAAAATTGAAAAATTCTAAAATACTAACTTTTATATATAAATCTTATAAATTTAATCACTAGTCTCAGAAAAATAAAAACTCAAGAGAAAACAATGTTGTCATATGCAGACAAGCTTCAAAAAGATGATTTGCTTCTTTAAATTGTTTTGTTGAAAATTGAATATGTATTTATTGGGATAAAATCTGAACATACACAAGGATCAATATGAAAATAATCATCAAACTATGGATGGTTCCTCCACCTAAAGATATTGTTATGTACATGAGTCCATATAATTTTATCCCCCTACCTGTATAGATTTCTTAATAAAAATATTCATACTATGCTATAATATGTTTAACTTTTAACAGATTAAAGTTGACAGGTTTTATGACAAAAGTTGACATTTATGATTGTATTTCTACAGCATTGGGTATACATTTAAATACATAAATAAACTTAATATGAACTGTCACCGGTATTGTGTGGCACAACAGGGTAACTATAGTTTACAATGTTTAATTTTACATTGCAAAATGACTGGAAAAGAGTTTGGCATTTCCTAACACATATAAATAATATTATCTGAGGAGATTCGAGTGCTAATTACTCTGACCTGATCAATAGACATTGTATACCTGCATCAAATTATAATACTACATCTCATAACTAGGTACAAATATTATATGTCAATTAAAATTAATAAATATGAACTTCCAGATTAAGAGGATAGTGGCTTAACCCTTTGAAAACTGTAGCATAGCTTCTGCACCGGCTGCACAATAGCTCAGCAATTGGTGGCTAAAGTACCCCACTCACCTTGACTTATTTCTTCATACCCCTAGGCTAGCAAAAAGATGTTTCTCCTCAGACATAAAGATCCTACACTAATGACACTACACCTCATGAGCAATGGCTTTCACCATTTTCAGGAAAAGATAGCCAAAGACGAACAAAAAGAACGAAGACCAAACAGCTTTAAATAGAACACCTGCAGGGAAGCAAGAAGAATACCAGGCAAGACCCAAACGTCTCCATGATCTATTGCCTTCCTTAAACATGGTGGCATGCTTTATGGATTCTCCCTCTATTCTTAGTCATTCCAGGGAGAATCACTGAGCCAAAAGGCTGACTCCCAGAGAGATCACTGGGTAGAACGCTTTGAGGGCTAGACATTTACTTCACGCTCACATCTCCCATGTTTCAAAATAATAGTTGGAATTGCTAGACCTTCCTCTTTTGTAAAAGCTACTCTTCTTAGCTACATATTTTAATCCTATTTGGGTTTTTCTTTATGTAAGAGGAATAAATAACTGCATTCCTGCAAAGTCAGGTGACATAGATTTTAAGAACTAAATTCAATTGAAAATGCACTGTGATACAGTGGATCTCTGGGCACCGCCAAGGTTCTGTGGATAACTGCAACTCTTGAAACCTTATTTAATTATTTGTGAGAATTCAGATATTCATATTGGCAAGGGGAGACAATAGTTTCCTCTCAAGCCAATTTTGCTCACTAATATTTATGAGACTATGTTTTAGATGATAACTTTTCTCTTCCCTTTTTGTGTCTGTCATGTTTCTTTTCTGAAATGTGATTGTTTTTAGTTGGCTTCTTTATTAGTGTCACGCAAAATATTTTATTTAAGAAAAGTACCATTGTAGATTTTTATCTGATAAAACAGAGGGAAAATAGGGCTCATTACCATATACCTACCATGGCCTAAAAACAGAACAGAAAGTCTATTTTAATCACATCAATAGATATACTCAGTTTTTCTGGGCACAGTGGCGCATGCTTATAATCCCAGTGGCTCAGGAGGCTGAGGCAGGAGGATCGCGAGTTCAAAGCTGGCCTCAGCAACAGCGAGGCACTGATCAACGCAGTGAAAAATAGAGGTGGGGATGTGAGTCAGTGTTTGAGTGCCCCTGAGTTCAATCCCCAGTATCCAAAAAAGAATAAAAAGAAATACTCAAGTTTCCAGCTTTGAAATAAAGAGATGCTCATATTGAGAAAACACATAGGAAAAACTGATGAAAGATTTAGAAATGACCACACAAAGTCAAGTACCAAATTCTTGGTACAGCTTTTACATTAAATGCTTCTGGCTAGAAGAAAAGGAGACAAACTTTAAAAGGGTACAAAAGGATAACAAAAGAAGACAAGTAAATAAAAAAAACTTAGCGAATTACTGACCACCAGATTTATTTGTAGAGTAAACTTCAAGACAGTTAAAATTCCTCTAGGTTTACTTTATTATTATCTTGCAATTGTGCTGCCATAAACGCCAGGTTTCCACTGAAACAGGTTCCATTTTCCACCAGCCCATCAGGCGAAGCATAAAGTATCCCTAATGACACAAAGTTCTAACGAAGCATGCTCCTTTCGCCTCCACATTCAATTCATGGAACTACTAAATTCCCAGGAAATATGCCTAAGTACTATGGCCAACATCCATCATTACAGACAGAGCAAAACAGGAAATACAGCCTATTAAGAAAAATAATCATGTGGAGACAGTATATGCTTTTGCATCAGTACATACAATAGCCCCAGCCCTGCCTTCATCCCACATACATACAGTAGCTGCATTCAAGAAAAGAAATATAAGCTACCTGCTGGGAATTGGTTGTCACTGTGCTCCAGGTCATTGTGTCTAGACTTCTCTCCTATAGGGTTTGCGTCATTTGCTGCCAGAGGGAGGTGACAACTGGTAGCGAGGGGCTTTCTTCGTTCACTGTGGACCAGGAGCAGTCACCAAGCTAACATATTTGAGGCTGAGCCTGCATCTACATCTGATTGTGATTCTTCCTCCACCCCACTCCTGTATCAAATTCCTTAATTAGGTGTCTCTTTCCTTTAATATATTCACAAAAGTTACAAATATACATTCAGTACAATGAATATTCTAATATTTCAGTTTCTGGTTTTAGACTGTGAGTTCAGGGCCCTGTGTTTTGTCCACCTTTGTGAACCCTGTGGCCCAGAGAAGTTGGGGGACTGTTAAGGCAGAGGCTCTGGAATGGTCTGTTGCTTGCAGTCAAGACACAGCTAGGACTCTGGGAGCCCAGCATGAACACAGATTTCAAAAGGGACCATACTGTCCACTGTAGGTCCTCAGGCAGCCCCAAATAATTCAGCCTGATACCTGAACAGAGCTGGACTCAGGAAGAAAACAGTGTCCAGCATCAGGTGCCATGGGCTGCCCAGTGCCTAAAGTCATTGCATACTTTGAGGATGGCTATGATTTAAGGTTTGTTGACCACATTCTTTATTCCTTTAATTTAATGAACAAAGAAAAGTTGTATATATTTATAGTTTTTTGTTTGAAAGTAAAGTGTCCCCCAAAAGTTCATACATGAGATAATGCAAGAAGGTTTTGAGAGAAAATGGTTGGATTATGAGAGTCTTAACCCAATCAGTGAATTAATCCCCAGATGGGATTAACCCAGTGCTAACTGAAGGCAGGGTGCTATGGCTGGAGGAGGTGGGTCCGTAGGGGCATGCCTTTGGGGTTTATATTTCGTGAGCTAAGCTTAGTCTCTCTCTCTCTGCTGCTGATCATCATGTGAGCTGCTTCCCTCTGCCACACTCTTCCACCATGATGTTCAGTCTCATCTCCAGCCCCAGGAATGCAGCTTGCTGTCTACAGACTAAGACCTCTGAAACTGTGAGAACCCAGATAAAGTTTTCCTCCACCACGATTGTTCTGGTCAGGTCTTTTAGTCACAGCAGTAAAAAAACTGACTACAACATATAGTGTGCAATATATTGTTTGAAACATGTTCACATTATGGAATAGCTGGATCAAATTATTTAACGTGGTTTATATCATATGTTTGGCTTTTTTGTGGTGAGAACACTTAAAATCTTTCTCTTAGCATTTAGTTGTTACTAAGTGTAGTCACCATGTTATACAATAAATCTCTTTAATAATTTATTCCTCCTGCTGAACAGAACTTTTGTGTCCCATGACCAATTTCTCCCAATTTCCCCAAACTGCAGACTCTAGAAACTACCATTTTACTCAGTTTCTGTGAGTTTGATTCATACATACTCCACTTATAAGTGAGATCACATAGCACTCCTGACAGGGCCTCACAGAAACTCCTTTCTACAGAAGGAACTGTGCATTTGACATTTGCTAGTGACTCAATGTTGCATGCCACATGCACAGATTCTAAGTGGATGCACTGGAATAGGGAAGTTTTGATTTCAGACGTATTAGCTAGGGAAATGACATACCCTCTTCATACTCTGACTCAACATCTGTATCCAAAGCTGTTCAGGGCTTACTCTGTGGTCTGACTTCTGTAGGTTCATGGGGCAAAAAAATGCCTGCTTTCCTTTTAATATTATTAATATTGTTTACTAATATGTCTTTTTTTAAGGGTATTTTAAAAAGTCTATGTGAAAAGTCCCCCTGCATCTAGCATATATTCTGAGCAAATTTTCAATTTTCATTAAAGAAATATCATCACATCATATTGTGAAAAAAGAGAAAAGCACAGGGGAAAAAAATGAAAAGTAAAATAATGAAGCTATAAAGAAGGGAGTTAGCCTTCAACCTTCAACCTACACCTGTCAGCCCACAATCTTCTCACCAAGGAAAAAAAATATCAGAGTGGAAAAACTGAGCAAAAGACATAAATAGACATCTCATCAAAGAGATCTATGAATAGTCAAGAAGCATATGAAAAGATGCTTGAAGTCATTAGTCTTTAGAAAATTAAAACTACAATGAGACACTACTTCACATGGACAAGAATGGTTAAAATTAAGTGAAGAGTGTGAGAAGAGATGTAAAGAAACTAGAACTTTTTTTTTTTTTTTTTTTTT
>CM053404.1:18395579-18411363 GCA_028644305.1 Xerus rutilus | reverse complement strand
GGAAGGCAAACTAAAAATGTCTTTTTTACATCAATTCAACTTTTCTCTTATTGGAGTTCTCATTTCATAAACCCTGAAAATCTATAGACTTGGTTGCCCCTTTGATAACTTTGAGATTTATAAATGAAAGGCATGGAAGCCATAGATGAAGATAATACAGAGGATGAATTTAGAGTTTCCTAAATCATGGAACAACTCCCACTGTCCTCAGTTTATGCAGTTACAACACAGCATCCTGCAGCTCTGTTTCAGTGGCTTGTGCACAAGGGTGTGTAGGTCTGTATGCATAGGTACCATTTCATCTCTGAGTCACATGGAAACACAGTCCAAAGTAGGTAAGCATTCATTTTTTTAAACTGGTTTTTAGTAAACAACTGCAAAATATTGAAAATATGAAGTAAATAGGTCCAGATTATATTCAGTTAGAAAAGGCAACTGGTCCTGTGTATGTTGAGATGTAATCATATCCAGTTATTGTCCTAAAATAAATACTTTTTTGGTGTAAAAACTTCCTATTCCAGATTCAATTTTAGCATTAAAATTGATTATTTTGCTGATCAACCATAGGATATTGAAAAGCACATTTTATGGATTACGTAGGATTATACAACTGTAAGGTATTTGTCTTAGTCTGTTTGGTATCCTACAGATAACAAAACACCTACAACTTATAACCATAGAAGTTTATTTCTCACAGTTCTGGAGGCTGGGAATTCCAAGATCAAGGTGATGTTAGAGTCTGGTGAAGGTGCCCTTCCTCATAGATCCTACTTTTTAGTTTTGTCCTAGGAGGTAAAAGGGCCAAGGCAGCTCTTGGGATTCCTTGATAAGGGTTCACCTTGATGACCTAGGTATTTCACCAAATGCTCTACCTCCTGAAACACTCACCTTAGAGGTTAGGATTTTAACATATGACATTAAGGGAGACACAAACCTTTAGACCATACAGTGTGAACATATGTAATAAAATAAAACTGCTTTTTTATTCAATTTTAACCAACTTTAAGCCTTTGATATAAGCTCCTACGCCCCACCCCAGCTAGTTGAACTACCAATCCTCTGGGAAAGAAAAGATCTGATGGGGAGGAGTTTCAGTTTATCAAGATAAAGAGTACAGGATCAGAGTTAGGCCCTTGGTGGTGATGAGGAAAAAGAGAAAAGGGAATCTTGTTTTTGTGTATGTGTGATGTATTAATTTTGAGATGGTTGTGGTCAGAAGGCTGGATATATTTGGAAAACAGGTAGGTAGTATGTTCTAGATTTTGAGGAGAGGTCTTGACTGGTGACGTAGTTTAGAAATCACACTTGGGGGGAACAGAAGCCGGAACACAATTACATGGTAAGAAGCTACAAGAAGTACCAAAACCAACTCCATGGGACTTTTCCAACTGAGCAAAGAGGTCATGAGAGAGTATTAAATTATCTCTCGGTTCCATGGCTGGTAAGCAATAAAACCAAAATAGAATCAAATACTTCTATCTCGATTCAACACACTTTTCTCTTATCTCTCTGCATCACAAATATTTATGAAATGTTTAGCATGTATGCATACACATAAGGAATAATAAGGAAAGAGAGCAAGAAAAAAACATTGAAGAGAGTGCAGTCACAGACTGTCTTTTATTTAGACTCCATCTCCTCAGCTTCCTCCCCTTATTTAAATCTCCACTGTGCCATCTGTGAACCATAGAGACTTCAACTAATCCGGAGCCCTAAGGTTGTCTTTTTAATTGCAATTCGTGATTAGTACACTGAAGCCAGAATTATCTTCCAAAATTGTTCCTCCTATGAACAATGAATCTCTTTCATCCACAGTATGAAAATTACCCTCAAATCAAGGTCTCCTTCATCTGGTATATATGTAATGGTCACTCTTGTTTCTCTTTTCTTCCTAAGCTAAAGCCTCTGATATTCCCAAATTGATCCCTCACAGTCTGTCATTCAAGATTCTGCTTCACTAGACATATTACTCAGACTCATAAGCTCTTATCTCGCTTTTCTAATGACCTAAATTGCATTTATTTAAATATTCCACTTACATGTCACATCCTTTGAGAAAATGTCCCTTAGAATCACAGCCAGTGTTCATATCTGTACAACTACTTTCTACAACTCATCTGATGCAGAATGTTTTGTTAGATATCTTTTTGAATACTTATTAGGACACCCAGAGGGTAAGAAACTTTTCAAAGTAAGATCTCTGCTTTATGTATCTGTTTGATCAGTTATCTAATTAAAAAGATTAGAGAAAATCAACTAGAACAATGACAGAATCAAATACAGTGCAACTTCCATGAATAATTAAGACAATAAGCATTTATTAATGGTCTGGTTGAGAGACATCACAGTTAAAGGCATTGGGACACTTGAGTGTCTAAGACTTGCTTGAAAGAGCAAATATTTCTGTGATTCAGCTTCATATTACTCATAAAGTAAAATAAGTTCCCTTGTACTTATAGGAGAAATTTAGCAAATAATTAAAATTAATTGGCACAATACACTCTTAGATGACATCCTGTTCAACTCCAGAAACCTCAGTACCTGTTACAAAGTTTATTCTCTTCAGCCCCACACTGTAGAAGTCTCTAATTTTGGCCAACATTCATTAAACTAAAAGGCTGCCTAGGGACTGAAGAACTCTGTCAGGAAGCCAATTAGTTTAGGTCCACCCCTGGCTCTGTATGCACAGTAGTAACTCTAGGGCTACTTCTCTATTCCCTTTTTATTTTTATAACCTGTAATTAGTTCCTGTACCATATGATTTCCATAGCCACAGGAAGCATTTAAGGGTAGCATCAGGGCACCTGGGAAAAAGATTAGCTCTAGGGAGATTGTAAGTTGGGTGATTAGAGTACTTTAGGACTGAACACACCAATTCTCTGAGACACGTTCCTGATTCTAGGAGATCTCTCACCTGCACATCACATTGGAACTCTCTAAAGGATTTGCAACCCAGCTGAGAACAGCATGGACTCCTGAAGGAAGTTTCACTGTCTCATCTGGTCTCTAGGTTGTAACCAGATGGCTAGTCTTGGTTCTAAAATGCATATGACTCTCTTTTCTCCTCTAAACAACAGATGCATTTTAGACACTCATTTTAAAGTATGACATAAAACTGTACGTTGGCAAAAGAGTAAAGTCTGAGTTTACTTCACATCTTAGTACCCATCATATACATATTATAAAGAAAGAAATACTTTGTTGCCAGAACACAAATCACACATTCTAAGGGTTATTGTTGAGGCTGGTCCTGAAGATTTCTTTCCAGAGCTATTTCCAAATACATAGAATTGCTCTCACTTAAAGATGTTTCTTCAGACATCATTTGTATGAATCAAGAAAACTAAAAACCACATTTGTGGAACACATGAATTGTAATGGTAGGTCAAGCACAGCTGGGAAGAGCATACGCATAGCTCTGTACAGAATGTTGACTAAAAAAACTTAAAGGGAAAAGATACAGAATGGAAGGGGATGTTTCATATGCACATGAAAGGACAGTATAAGCAAATTTATTATATAAATAGGAATGTATGCTCTTCTTGCTAAGAATTCAGAACAATCTGATTGGTAGCAGATTGTACTCATTCCGACACCTCTTTAGGATTGTATCCCATCTTATCTCCTCGAATTGGTATGTCATTCAAAGACTCCAGCTATCCTTCCTCAGAAGTACCTACGCTTCTTCCTATTATCTGCAATGCTGATTTGCCTTTGGCATCCCAACTCACTACTGCAATTAATAGATACGGATTTAAAAATAAATTTGAACATCTTACATGAGATCTTACAACCTCGCTAATCATGAGGCCCTTGCTCCCAGTCTGTGTCTCCAGGCATTTTAATTTCTATTTTCAAAACACAAAATCTCTTTCATACCACAATATCTTTGCACATGCCTTTCCCTTTGGCTGATATGCTTTATCTACATTATGTTTTCTAACTAACTCACTCAAGACTTCACTTCTGAAAAGATTCTGTGAGTCCCTGAATCAAGGTGACTTAGGTGCCTTTGTCTGGGCCCTCATAGTATCTTGTGTATCTGTGTGTGAGTGCATACCACACCCCTGTATTTCTCTGGACCAGATCACCTCTAAGATGTAACACTTCCATATGGTGGCCTCTTGCTTAACCTCTCTCAAGAAAAAATAATTTATTTCTAGTAATTTCAAATAAAATATTTTTGAGTTTTAAAAATTTGTACAAGGCTATTTATGCCTAATCCTAGAACTAGGAACTAAGACCTAACCCAACAGAATCATTAGAAAAGAAACAAGAAGGGCATGGGAATGGGAAGGGAGTTCCTATAAGAACATTTATTTGCTGCTATCAAGGAAAGAGGAGAGCCAAACAATTACAGAGGAGTAAATAAATTGATTGTCAAAGACTGGAGAAATAAGAAACTTGGTCTCCTTGGTAATGACTAGAAGGTGAATATCACCTCCTACCAAAGAATGGAGCCTCCCTCTTGTGCAGAAAATTCTTTTCTTTGTTGTTATTTGTGTGTGGAGAGTTTTTTTGTGTGTGTATGTGTTATTATTTTTGTAAATAAAACACCTTTCCTAGATTGCTAGGAGTTTAGACAAAAATTAAATCTAAGAAAAGAACTTCAGTGTTTACTGAACAACTCTGTGCCAGGCAATGTACCAGATACTTTATGTGTCTTATTTATAATCATTACAACACTAAGTTGTCATAGTTTTGATTTCACAGATGAATAAACAGTCGTAGAGCACCTATAGAAACTACTCAGAGTCACCTACCCAGTTAAAAGTTTTCACAGAATTTGCAAGTAGGATCTATGACAGTCCAAAAGCCTTGTTCCATTCACTATAGCATGGGGCTTGCTATCTTTGTCTTTTACTTAATTTACAGTTACCTTAAATTTCTAAACACCTGGAAACTTTTAGTCAGGAGAGATAGCCATCTTTCCCAAACAGACCACTTTCCATTGGTACTATAGTGAAGTTTCTTCTATCTTAAGCCTTCTACAAAAAAGGTAATGTGAAGCAGTCTGAGTCTAACGACTGTTATGTTACCTCCCTGTGTCCCCCCTTAGGATGGAAGAAACTTTGACTTGACCAATATGTGTGTTTGTTTGTTTCTGTTGCCTTTTTCAATACTTCCCTGTCTGGAAAACCAACTTCTTCTGCTTAGCCTATCAGAACATCCTATTTTATGCAAAGAAGTATTACCCCATTCTAGAATGGAAAATAAAGGCAGCATCATTAAATAGTTGTAATTTTTGTCCTTTGACATCATTAACAATTGACAGAAAAGAGAATAAGACCTAGATACAAAAGAGAAAGCACCAAAAGTTCCATGTCATCAAAGGGAACTTTAGCATGGGTGACTCTATTTTGATTTTTAATCTGGTCCATGCCATTCAGTATAGAAGTTTAGGCAAAATGATGGGCTTCTGTAATATTTATCGAACATTTATAAGACACTTTATCTCTAGAAACATGATACAGGAATTACAAGGTTTCTGCCAATACGGGCTTCTTAGAATTTTCACTGTCTCCCAGGGGAAGCAAGAGAAAAATTACATGAATGATGGAGCATAGTTCTTGCCTTTCCAGAAAGGATACATGTGAGAAATAGTGGAAACAACCAGTCATTACTCTATTAATAATAATAACATATAGTGAAGGATTCCTTCTCTGATCTCTTGTCAATTTTTGTGAATTACTGACCATCTAGATGTGAGTTTTCTAGAAATGGACCGAGAATGAAGATAGCGTGGTTTGACCTTACAGGGCAAAAACAGAAATGGCAATTTTAAGTGCTAATGAAAATAGATCAACTTGAACTAGATTCTCTAGAGATGCTTTATGTGAGGGAATAAAGGCCTAACTGACAGATCTTCCTGCTTGTCTCTGTTAA
Organism: Xerus rutilus; assembly: GCA_028644305.1. Taxonomy (NCBI): domain Eukaryota; kingdom Metazoa; phylum Chordata; class Mammalia; order Rodentia; family Sciuridae; genus Xerus; species Xerus rutilus. The sequence continues at coordinate 18,405,477 of CM053404.1, read as the reverse complement.
CAATGTTTTCATTTCTAATGCTGTTTTTGGTTCTTAAAATAAGCCATTAAAAATTGCTAAGAGAGAAACAACATCCATACATAATGAATTATACAAACAAGTGAGATTTATAAAATGTTTACCTGCATTGATGCTGCATTTGATATTATCTAATAATAAAACCAAATAAACTTGGCATCTCACTCCTTCCTGCTCTCCCTTATGCTGACACAACAGTGCAGCTGTAACGAATCGTTCCATTATTGGTAATGGATGAACATGGACCTCCCAATGCCCTGCCCATTTGTTTTTCTGTTCTCTGAAAGGTAATATTCAAAAATGTAGTCATGAAAGATAATTGGGAATAAAATGGTCCCTTAGTGAGTCTAAACGCAGTTTTAACTCTGCTATTTACCCTACCTGCTTAAGAACATTCACTGTTACCCAGTAGAATCATTGTGGAGGTTAAATGAGACAGTGTATGCAAAACGCCTTGCCAGAATTTGAATGAGTCAGTACTAAGGCTAACTTACTGATGGGAAAGAGCAATTTATGAACTTGTAACTGTCCCTTCCTGATTGTTCTGCATCTTTACGTCAATTACCGCTATTATCTAGTAGCAAAGGAATTAACTAAGCTTTACAACCAAGAACAATTGCTTACTTCCTCTAAGCCTGTTTCTTCATTTGTGATAGCATTTAGTTCATAATGATGCAGTTCTGCAGGTGAAAAAGAGAATCCATATAAAGAACTTGGATTAACAAGAACATTGTCTGGAATACAGTAGATGCTTAGTAAATGTATTATTACTGAGATTGAGGATTTGCAAAAACATCTGAATAGATTCCTTTAAGTATAGCAAGGATCCACTACAATGCATGTGATTTAATGCCAGTCTGGTTAATGTGTCTTATTCCAAGCACCAGGTCTGATGAGTTAGGATGTTGTTCCCAGGTATATTCTTAAAGATACAGGGCTGAGTAATATGTGTGGCACAGACAATGCTCCACCTCTCCTCTATGCCCATGGTGTTATCTGCCCTCTTTTGGAGCCCAAGCCAGACTTTAGAATCTTTCTCAACACAGCAATTCAATCAGAGCACCTGGCAAGAAACCTATATGACACTGCATTCATAGAAACTCAATCTGATACCATGTCCCCAAATCACAGCTGGGACAGAGAAATAAATTTTAGAAAAGGGATGAGTAAAGATAAGTAGGAAATGACAACCAAAACCAAACAGCTAATATTCCTTGACCATCTTCTAAGTGCTTTTGCTATCATGAGTATAGATATGTTCATATTCATAAAGTGCCTTGCTCAAAATAACTGAGGCTTCATTTGTGCAACTGGATAGAGCAAAAGGAATAGTAGATGGAGGTCAGCTGGTAATTTTCCCAATGCATAGCAGAAGTGTCTTTATTTCATTACTGCTTCCTCAGAGTCTAGATTCTGCCATCCATTCTTTTACTCTATATAACGATCCTTGCTTGGAGGCATCTCCCTCCCACGGGCTCCCTTGTGCACTCTTGCCACAAATCAGGCCAGTCTGGAGCCTTTCTCCAGGTCCAGCCTGCACAAGTGCTCAGTGCATGGGCAGCTCCCTTCACAGCTGCTCTACATGTCTGAGGACACTTGAGGGGAAAGGCTGCCCCTTGGAAGGGACACTAATATTGTTTTTCCAATCTCCTCCCCATGCAAACAATTTCTCTAAGAGTTCTAAGACAAGATACCTACATGGGCACTCTGGGGTTAATTTCAGCATAATTACAATAAAGATAAGTTACTAGGAACTTATTTATGTTGTTGTTATTGTTTTTTATGAGTCCTGAGCCCCTCATTTCATTACTGCTTCCTCAGAGCACAGAATCTGTCAGGAATGATAAAGGATCATCCTAATAACAAACTCAAATTGACCTCCCTTCCACCCATCACCTCAATCATTATCAGAGTAAGTGATGACCACGAGTATCCGCAGACACAGAGCAGAGTTTACTTTCATGTAAGATGTGATGCCAAGCAAATTACTGCTGCCTTCCATTTCTGTGCGAGATAAGAAGCAGAAACTGTCATTTATGGGATGCATAAAAGCATAAATGTAATTAAAGTCCCTTAATAATAATAATAATTTATAATTATTTGCAGGTTGCCTTTTGATCAATCATTTGCCCAGTTTGTATTTGTAATCTCAATTTCTGTCACTGTCCAACTCATAGGAGAGAGATAGGAAGAAAAAAAGAGAGAAAGAAGCCAAAGGAAGACTGACTAACTGATAAAGGGACAGGAGCAATGAGATGTGTAGCAAAATGACAGCAGGGTCTATCCTGAAGTGATAGTTTGTGAAACGACTCAAAAAATAAAACACAGTGCAGTCAATTTATGATGCTTGGTTATTGAAAAATGTATTTCTTCACACCTTCTACAACACTTTACTGTTTTAAAATAAAATAGACCAAAACACTACTAGCATGGATGTTAAATGATAAATACTTTTTCCTACTTTGTCTTTCACCAAGTAATCTCAAAATTTGCTCAGCTAAGCTAGATTCTTACAGAATCATGGAAATAAAAACAGAACATTTCACTGGACAAGTAATTAAAATTAGAATTGTTTCCCCTCTATAAACGTGATAAAATAAAGATGTTTCTTCCGCATAATTTCTTAAGCCCTTCTGCTAGAGGGTCCTTAACCTTCCATTCCTATCTTGTCCCTTTCATTCTCTTACGCTGTTAACCACTCTTAATTTTTTTTAGCAGTGACAAGATAAAACCTGACTCAAACTATTTTAAAATTAAAACAATAAAATAAATCTAAAGGAAATATCTGAAGTTATTAAGCCTCTGTTATTTCTCGATCTTTACTGGTAGTATCAAGCTAACCCTTAGGAATATCAACCTTGGATTGCCGCTAAAATTTACAATTGCACATTAAAAAAAAAAATACACATTTCAGTTTCTCCAAAAGGGCACTTCCTCTATTCCACGATAGCTCCATTAGTTCCACTCCCATCCCCCTAACATCAACATATGTTACATAAATCTAATTGAAAAAGTCCCCATGTGTTTGGCTGTTTGTCCCACATCACTGCCCTTTCTCATGCTGTTTTTTTTTTCCCCTTAATGTGTAAATCTACTTGTATACACTGGACTTCCCCTAATAGGTCCCTAGCTCCAATTAACTTCATAAATCATCTGCATCACCCAATTTTGGATTAATAGTAGCCTATAGCATGTTACTAACCTTGTGCATGAGTTTTCTTTTGCTATCCAAGCAGACCATAAACCCACCCACTGCCTCCATCCCTACTCTGCTTGCTCATGCAGTATATTCTATGAACAGTAAATGGCCACTAACATGTTACAAACACTTTTTATATATTACCTAGTATATTAGTTGGAAGAATAAGTAATCTCCATAAGTGTTTACCAAGAGTAGGTATACATATGTTAAAGTTAATATAAAAGTGTTCAACATTACTAACAATTAGAGAAATGCAAATAAAAATCACAATGAGGTGATCAACGTTCACCTGATAGAATAGAATGGCTATTACAGAAAATAAATAAGATAACAAAATATCAGAGAAGATATAGAAGAAATCCTACTCCACTGTTGATAGAAATGTAAATTGGTATAGTCATTATGGAGAAGAGTGTGTAGGAGCCTCAAAAAACTGAAAATAAAATTACAGTATGATTCAGCATTTCCACCTCTGTGTATATGTCTAAAATAAATGAAACCGATATATCAAAGAAACAGCTGCACTCCCAAGTTCATTACAGCATTGTTCAAATTAGCCATCACATGAATCAACATGTCTGTCACTGAATGAATAGAAAGAAAAATGTGGTATATATACACAATAGGATATTAGTCTTTAAAAAGAAGGAAATGTCATTTGTGACAACATGGATAAACTTGGAGAAAATTATGCTAAGTGAAATAAGCCAGACGCAGAAAGACAAATCCCACATGCTCTCACTTACACATGGAATCTTGCAGAAGTGGAGAATAGAGTGGTGGTTGGTGGTTCCTGGAGACTGGAGGGGACAGGAGCCAAGAACGAAAAGATGTTGGCCAAGTGGTGTGACATTTCAGTGAAAGAGGAGGAATAAGTTTTCACCATCCATCGCACTGCATGATGACTCTGGTTGATGACAATATCTTATGTACTATGAGAAATAGAAAGTCCCTTAGTCCATTTTCAGAATATAGCCTCAATTAGATCTAATTGTAGCCATTTTAATTATAGTCCATCCCTTTCCCCGCCAATTTTCAAATTATCCAATTGCATAGATTATAACCCTGAACTCCTCCCATCAGAGTGAAGGGCAGGTTAGATATAAGCAGGCGGACTGCCTGACCACGCAAGCCTGCTAGCCAGGTTCCAGCAGCGCACCCTTCTGGTGGAAGCCCGCATGTGTTTGATTTTTTTTTTTTGCAGCACCTTGGTATTTCTAACAGTACTTCAAAATTTCTAAATAGATTTTAAATGTTCTCAGTAAAATGTAATTGTAAGTATCTGAGTTTGTAGATATGTTAATTATCTTGAAATAACCATTCTGCAATGTCTACATGTGTCAAAATATCTCATTGTATACCCTAAGTTTATATAACTATTTGCAAATTAAAAATACAATTTTAAATGAAAATTTAAAAGCCAAAAATGTATGTGTGTGTTTATGTGTGTGTGTGTGTGTATACACAAATATATGTAACTGGCTAGCTGAACTAGACAGAATAATATAGTTAGAAATTTTCTTTACAGTATTATCTTTTTATTTCCTTCTCCTTAGGCTTTTAATAGCAGAGGTGTCATACATCAGGCCCTCAATATAGTATTACTCTGTGATACTCATGATGTTTTAGTCAGCTTTTTTGCTACTATGACAAAAAGACGCGACAAGAACAATTTTAGAGGATGAAAAGTTTATCTGGCACTCAAGGTTTCAAAAGTCCAGTCCACAGATGGCCAATGTTTTTGCTCTGGGCCCAAGGTGAGGCAGAAAGTCATGATGGAAGAGTGTTGTGGAGGAAATCAGCTCAGGATATGGCCTCTGGGAAGATAAAGAAAGAGAGCTCTGCTCACCGGGAGCAAAATATACACCCCAAAGGCATGTCGCCAATGATCCACTTCCTCCAGCCATGCCCTACTTGCCTACAGTTACCACCCTCTTAATCCATTCATATCAATTAATGCATTGATTAGGTTAAGGCTCTCATAACCTGATCATTTCAGTTCTAAACTTTCTTGCACTTTCTCATTTATGAGCTTTTGGGAGACATCACATATCCAAGCCAAAACACATACTGTTTTTTTTTTTTTAATGATCACTTTTTTTTGTCCCAAATGCTTACCTGTTCATCTGAATTTCCCCTAGTGTTCATTATCCTCTTAAAAAAAGTGGCACTCTGCTCTCACTTCTCCAGACACATCTTCGCTTCAGAATTGACTTTCCTCCTTTAAACTTAGAAAAGCTTAAATGTTTCATTTTTTTTAATTTTAGAGAAAAATCTGAAGCCCATTATATGAACCATATACAATTTTGCAGAGCACTTATAGATTCTTTCTAGCAGGCATCCCTCTGTAATCTGTATGTCAGCAAAAAGGAGTGACAGGGGAGGCAAGATGGAGTGACAAGGGATCCAGCATGCCAGGCAACTCTGAAGGACAGTTCTCTCCCCCTCTTTCTGAGTGGCACAGAGAATATATGGCTAGCTCCCCCTTTTGATACAAAGATGCAATTAAGGAACAAGGCTGAATACTTTCAATTGGCAAAAGTTTGAAGCATGGAGAAAAACAAATTTGTCTTGATTCATTGTTAGCTTTCAAGTTAAATTGTACAGCAGACGGTTGTCCTGTGCTCATGCATTTTATTTATGGATTACTCAGGATAGATATTTTAATCCTTTTATGAGTCATTAAGACTTTCATAGCTCTGAAAAAAATATATGGATTGAATTTAACAAATATAATAAAAGCAGCATTAACATAGAGGAATAGCCAATAGCTTCTTTTAAAAATGAATATTTAAAACATTTAAGCGGGGCTGGGGATGAGGCTCAGTATTAGAGTGCTTGCCTGGCCGATATGAGGCTTTGTGTTCAAAACAAAACAAAATAAACAAAACACTGAAGAAAACCAGATGGGAAACTTGTCACTGGCAGATCGCTGATGGAGTTACAGTGCATACTCAGAGTATATATTCGAGTCTCTGAGGACAGACATCAATATCTCCTGCAAGGTTTACAACTTTGTAAAGGACATGCAAAGGGACCCAGTAATTTATCACTCCTATTGAACAATTATAGCAAATGCATCACAAGGATGTAAGAGCTTACTAACTTGAGCTTACGAACTGAGTACAGTGTTTCCTAACTGATCTTGAGCAAACTTTTTGTGAACTTCAGTTTCTCATCTCTTAAACTGAAATAATGGTAGCACTTTTGATTAGTTGAAGAGTAAAATGATTAAACAAGATAATTTATGTAAAAAATTTCACACAGCATATGGCATACCGTAAGCCCTTGGTAAATGCTGGCAAGAACGATGATGTCAGACATCACACATATAATGCGACCTTTACCCTCAAGGGATTTCTTCTAGGGAAATACAAATTTCATAAATCCCTTATAAAACTTGGAAACAATTAGGCCTGAATAAGATGTTCAGGAATCCATTTCATGGTAAAGTACAGAATGACGTAGGTTCCTAGAACAAACCAACATTAAACTCAAGAATCTAAGTTGGATGTTGTAACTAAAGGTCAAAAAGCTAGTTAGTGTCAGTCTGGATCAACAGTCATGGTTCCAGTCTCCTACTCAGCGCTTTGAACTACATCTTACCAAAGTGATCAACAAGACTTTCAGCTGTCACAAAACCCTGGGAGATCTACTTAGGGTGTTATGGTTGGATATGAGGTGTCTCCCGAAAGTTCCTGTGTAAGACAATGCAAGAAGGTTTAGAGGAGAAGCGATTGGTTTGTGAGAGCCTTAACCCAACAAGCGAATCCATCCCCTGATGGAATCAACTGTGTGGTGATTGAAGACAGGTAGGGTGTGGCTGGAGGAGGTTAAACATTGGGGGCTGCCTTTGAGGGACATACTTTGTATCTGGTAAGTGGAGTCTCTCTCCGATCATCATGTGAGCTGCTTCCCTCTGCCACACTCTCCTACCATTATGTTCCTCCTCACCTCAAACCCTAGGGAATGCTGTCAGACCTCCATGGACTGAGACATCTGAAACCATGAGTCCCCAAATAAATGTTTCCTCCTCTACCACAACAGTGAAAAAGGAGACTAAAATAGTAGGGTTAAGTTCATGAGGATACCGATGCAGCCAGGGTTGAAAGAAATAGCAGAGCAAAAGGAGCAACCAAATGAGCAAAAGCATTAAGGAAGCCAGTGCTGAAGTTTCCCTTGCTGTGCACCATCCTCTTAAAGAACGGCACTCTGTTCTCCCTTATCCAGACACAACTTCCATTTTTTTAAACATACCAAGCATGCCTCTACCTCAGATCTCATACATTTCTCCTTATTCAAAAATAACCATAAAATTTTTCTCTCCTGCATCCTCCAGCTCTTCGCTCAGTCTTCTCTGGCCACTCTACTATTTTTGAGTCTCTAGTACCACCATCCTCTGTCATCTTTCCCTGCTTAATTTATTTTTCCAGAATATTTTTTCATTCACAGACTATTTATTTTACTTACCCATTTTATTTTTGTATTCTTATCCCTGGAATGGAAACACAGTGATGACAGGGAATTTCATCTCTTCTCTACTGGGTTTTGATGATCACCTGCCCCATATTGTAGATTAGTACAGGGGACACCACTGAGCTATATTCCTCAGCCCATTTTATTTTTTATTTTGACTTAGGGCCACACCAAGTTGCTGAGACTGGTCTTAAACTTGTGATCCTCCTGTCTCAGCTTACCAAGTCTCTGGAATCAGAGTTGTCTGTCACCACTCCTGGCTCTTTTTTACCAGTTTTGAGTGTTTACAAAATGCCATTGTGCTGAATGCCACATTTCCTCCATGCCTGGTAATTTCAGTATTCTGGCCTACATATGTATTTACATAACCCCCAAAATAATTCTAAAAGAGCCAATGTGACCATAGGAACTTCTCCTTTTTTTTTTTTTTTTTTTTGTGCTGGAGATTGAACTCAGGGACACTCGACCACTGAGCCACATCCCCAGCCCTATTTTGTGTTTTATGTAGAGACAGGGTCTCACTGAGTTGCTTAGCGCCTCGCCGTTGCTGAGGCTGGCTTTGAACTCGTGATTCTTCTGTCTCAGCCTCCCTAAATGCTGGGATTACAGGCTTGTGCCACCATGCCCAGCTGACTTTAGGAACTTCTTTGGTTTTGTGATGACCACAGAAATTGGCATAATTCTCCTAATGAGGGCTTCTCTAGATTTCACAGCAAAGGGTTTTTTTTTTCCCGTCCCTGATTGCACGAAATTTAGACATTTTAGAAAAGTCAGGAATTAAAATATTATCCATACCATTAAAAGTCCACTAACATAGAATAATTAATTTAGAGGTATTTGCATAAGAGAGGTTCAGTCTTTTTAATAAAATGTTGATTGAAAGTCCCTCAGGAAGATAGGGATAAAATTAAGATTAAATGTTAAAATCTCTTTTGCATCTATCTCCTTGCTGCAGCTACATAATGAGATGAGACTCCTGGGTTAATTCTTTAAAGAGCAGGCAAGGTCAACCATGTACCCATGGATGGTTCCTGCTGTAGTTGTTAGATCTGTTGCACACTCAAAATCATACTACAGACCAATTGTCAGTAGATCATGTATTATGCGTATTTTTCCCACAGGTGAAAGCCTTTTGTATGAAGTCAAATATACTTTCTTGCTCTATTCCTCTAGTTAAAAGTCATTGTATATTTAAATAAAGAAGGAAAGAAAAGTGGAGAGAGACTATCCTAGACACATCCAACAGCCATCTCTCTCTCTTTTCTGAGTAAACCTTATATCACATACTCCTCTCCTGTTGGTTCCATGATAAATTGGGCATCAGAATGTCACTGCCTATCCCTCTGTTTTTATATAATAGACTCTCAGCTACTTGCCTCACTACAGGGCAAGATTCTGATGACCTCTGTGGGCCTCCTTCACTGCTTGAAGGCACACACAAAAAGTCAAACAGTGTTAGCAAATATTGCTAAAGACTGTGTGTCCAGGGGGTAGGAAGAGAAGAATGGAAAGAACCCACAGATAGCACTCAAGGGAGATCTCAGCAAAACTTAGAGTCTCTTCCAACACATCAGAGCTCTAAGGCAAAAATCAAAACTAATGGAGTGTTCGTTAAGAGATGTATATTTGCCAGAACAGGATAAATGAGGTGTAAGACCAAGCAGACAGACTGCATGGTGTTGAGGCAGAAACTAAGTGGAGGGAAATCACAACCTCATCATCTTCTTCTTTGGCAAGTAAAGTCTTAACAGATTAAACTGATTGTTCTGGTCTGAAAAACAACTACCCCGCTCTCATTTCTGGTAAGGTCCCCTTGGTTTCTCCTACTACAACATATCTTTCACTCTTAAATCATGCAAAGATGGAGAGAGAGATGTTGCCCCATCCTTACCTCCAGGAATCATATGTTTCAGGAATGGCCATTCAGGGCAGCACATCTCATTGGTTGAGGGGTAGACATGTGACTTGAGTCTAGACAACCAGAGGCGATGAGATTTATCTCATGGACCTGTTTTAGAACCACTGAGAAACACAGAACTTCTTTTGCTGGCTTGAAACCTACAGGATATAAACTCTGATCTGCAGGGCCATTTAAAAATGGAAGCCAGCTTTATAATGAAGCCAAAACAGAATGTAGAACAGAAAGATAAGGAGAAGACTTTAAATCTTGACTTCAGGTGAATTCAATAGAATCCTTAGCTT
>CM053404.1:18322868-18395079 GCA_028644305.1 Xerus rutilus | reverse complement strand
TGTAGGCATTCTCCCCACTCTTGTTTCTGTGCTCCATAAGTTTATTTGGCTGCAAAAAGGGAGGCGTTTTTCACTCCTCTGAAAAAAAGGACGTTAAACCTCTTATCTGTGGAGATTCCTTTAGTCCACAGAGCAGAGGCATAAACCCCCAACCCCCACAGCCATTGGTCATCACATTTGGAAGTTTCTAGTAGCAGAAGGAGATCAGTCATCTGCCTCTAAGTCTGAGTCCTCCAGGGTCTTTGTCATGCACCAAACGAGGACTTTGCTCATTCTCACCGTTGAGGCAGCAATAAATCTGGCAGAACCAGGTAGTGAGAGATGGCTTTGCTGGCCTTCAGAAACCCACCTCCAAGACATCCCAAACATAAAGGACTCAAATGGGAGCTTCATTCTCCACAGTTATGCCACATTTGCCACTAGCCTGAATATAGAAAAATTGGGAGAAGTTTGACCTATTGATGCTCAAAAAAGCACGTCATTTTCTTATGCTGCTTGGCCTCGGAAATGACCTAATCACAGTTGGAAAAATGAGACATCTGATAATTTTCAGTATCCAAACCTGACCAAATACCAACTGTGGGAAAGGAAAATGGACTCCGGAGGTAACTTAAACTGTAACACCACATCTGAAGAGACTGATTTTACAAAACAAAAAAATGGTTAAAATGCCCTATGCATGAGGGTTTGCCTCTCAAGCTCAAAACAGCAGCTTTTCCTTACTTCTTAATTTCTGATTTTCAAGACCAGTTTTAACATGCTGCTTCCCTCTGCCACACTCTTCTGCCAGGATGTTCAGCTTCACCTCTAGCCCTGAGGAACGGAGCCATCTATCGACTGAGACCTCTGAAAATGTGAGCCCCTAAATAAACTTTTATGCCTCTAAAATTGTCCCTTTCAGGTCTTTTAGTCACAGCAGCAAAAAAGCTGGATAAAACAGAAATTGGTACTGAGAAGTGGGATCATTGCCGTGACTAGCCCAAACATGGTTTAGAAGCTTTTAGAGCATATTGGAATTTGTGGGTGGAATTTTGGATAATTTACCAATGCACGTTATAAAAGCTTTAAGTTATCCTAAGTAGAGCTTAATGAGTGTTTCTGATGGGAGCCCAGAACATCAGAATGCCAGTTGGACTGCACACAATGAAGACTAAAGTCATAAGGTTTCAGAGGAGAAGGAGGACTCTATTGGAAAAGGAGGACTCTATTGGAAATTGGACTAGAAACCATTTGTGTTATGTTCTGGCTAAGAAATTATTTACATTTTTTCCATGTCCTTAGATTTCTGTGAGGCTGGTTTTTTAAAAGATGGACTTCTTAATCTAATGGAAGAAATTCCCAGGCACCATAGCATTCAGGTCATAGCATTGCTGACAGCTTTTAGCAAAGTTTATTATGATACTCAGGAGCAGCAGAAAGATCAGAAATATTTGAAAAAGTTGCACTTGAAAGTTGGAAGTCAAACAAGGGCTAAGGAAGTTGCAGTTGTTAAAGACATTACTGCCACTAAAGAAATACGGAAAAATGCCAAGAGATAATGAAAAATATGGCTTCAGGGCATCTTAAGAATTGGCAAGACACACCCATCTCAGGCTCAAAGGAGTACAAATTCCTTTGAGAAGAGACCATGGGTGGAGGAACCCTGCTGCCACAGGGTAGCCTAGGAAGTTGTTTCACCATGCTCAGCCACACAGGCACTCAGAAGTTATGGTAGTCAGGGTCTCTGGGGCTTGGCTGTTGCTCCAAATGGTGCAGACCGTGGCATCAACCACACAGTGCTCTTGTTGCAGGAATGCATGATGCTGGAGTTAGGGTGTCATGGAGTCTTCCACTGAGGCTTCAGTGGAAGACCTGGGAGCCTGGGCAAAGTGCCCCAGGGTTGAAGTCCCTTCCCTACAGGCAGCTCCTGAGAGGATGATGCTTGGATATGTGAAGAGGAAGCTAAAACTGCAATGGAGACCCCCAGATTAACAAATGCCAGTAACATGGGACATCATCCTAGGATAGCTGCAGGAGTCGAGCAGAGACACATCAACAGAAAGGCTGCTTGGGCTGCAACCAACAAGAGCAAAGGGGTGGAGCTACATAAACCCTTTGGACAGAACATCACCATGCCATGTGCACCAGATGCTGAATATGGAGCTACAGGACTTGCTTGCCCAGCTGATTTTGGTCATGCTTTGGTCTATGCTATATTTTTTTTCTAAATGGAAATGTTTACTCTGTTCCTTTTTATATTGGATACTTATAAATTGATTTTGCTTTATACTTGAACTCACTACACAAGTTTGCCTTGAGCCTCAGAGAATACTGTACTTGAACTTTTAGGCAATATTGGAACTGTCAAGACTACAGAGACTCTTAGAAATATAATTAATATATTTTGCATTGTGAGATGAGCATGAGCTTCTGAGGGCCAGGGGTGGGAATTTATGGTTTAGATATTAGAGGTTGCCCAAAAGCTCATCTGTGAGACAATGCATGAACACTAGTTGACATGATTGGGTTATGAGAGCCTTAACCCACTCAGTACATTAATCCTCTGGTGGGGATTAACTGAGTAGTAACTAAAAGCAGTTTAGGTGGTCACTGGGGCATGCCTTTAGGGTATATATTTTTGTATCTAGTGAGTGGAGTCTCTGTCTATTTCTCTGCTTCTGATCATCATATGAATGGTTTTCTGCCACCCCACTCTTCTACAATGATGTTGAGCCTCACCTTGAGCCCTGAGGAACAGAGAAGGGTGTTATGCACTGAGACCTCTGAAACCATGAGCCCCCAAATAAATTTTTCCTTCTCTAAAATTGTTCTTGTCAGGTTTTTAATCACAGCAGGGAAAAGATGAAAACATGATCACCTGCTGTTGACGCTTCGCATTTGTATCTGTCCTTTGCCTTTGTTCTCAGTTCAGCCTTCTGAACCCCTGTGTCTGCCTTAACTCTTTCTCAACTATCTTTCTGATATATATATAATATTCATATGTATATGTAATATACAATATTGCATGAAATATATTATAATATATATACTATATATTTATGTGCATATATACATATATTGAAAGAAGTTTTACAGTTTCTTATGTAGTCGATACTCACTTATTGCATGACCAAATAATTATGCTGCTAGGTAACAATATAAGAAAACAAAACATCAATAATAGGTAAAAATAAAAGAAATCAAAACAATAGCAAAAAAAAATCTATGTTCACATAGAGGATTATATGTGAGTGGTAATCATTTTATTTATGGTGGCCCAAAACTGGAAAATAATATCTTTCAACTTAGTTAATAGAAAAATAAATTGAGGGATATTAGTGGAAAATAAAAAGGAGCCAACTGCTTTTATATGAAATGACATGGATAAATCTCAAAAGCATTATGCTAAAGGAGAAAAACTGGATGCAAAATACTGCATATTGAAAGATTTAATTTATATGAACTTCTAGAAAAGATAAAATTAGTTCCAGATAGCAGAGAGATGATTTCCAGAGGCTAGGGACAGAGGGAAAGCATTGAGTGAGAAGGGGCTAAATGAACTCTCTGAAGTGATAGTAATATTTTTATCTTCATTTCAGTGGTCCTTATATAACCATATCCATTTGTCAAAATGTATTAAAGTATGCACTTAAAACTGGTGAATTTATTGTATGTAGAGTATTGTTTGATAAGCAGATTTTAAAATGCAGTTAAATTATTTCTAAATTGAAAAACAGATTGGCTTACAGTCTTATTAGCCCTCTCCCAAGATAAATGAAACAAATGTCTTCTGTATATGTGCATGTTTAACGGCATTGACATAGTGTTGCAGAAACCATATGACAGCTTTTGGCTCAGTGTAAACATGAATGATTTAACTATCTCCTTTTACTGTAGCACAAATGGATTACAGTCACCAAAAGAAAGTGAAAATTTAGTTATCTAATTTGAGTGTTTTAAAGTATTTAAAACTCATTTACCTTATCCTCTAATGAAAATTTTAAGCACTCTGCAATGGCTACAGTTCTCTTATCTGGGAGAGTTTGAGATAACCAGAATTATTTATTCTTTAATAAAATGTCTAAGAATATGTTCAAGTAAAATTTCTCTAAAAACATTATATTTCTTATTAAATGAAAATATTAGAGTATTCTGATCTAACATTATTATTGTCAGTTTCTGTGTTTTTTAAATGACTTCATGTCCTTTTGAAAACAAAATGAAAGTAACAAGAGCAAGAGGAAGACATCAGGGACTTCCAAAATATGTAAATGTTCTTGAAATATGTAAATGTTCTCTGGGGATACAACAGAGCAAGGAGTTCACAAGGAAGTTTTGGAGATAAAATATTAACAAAATAATAACATTACATATTCAAGAACTTGTAGTAATGGAGCCATAAGAGTTTAAATATTAATCCAGAATCTAGCTCCTCATACAACATGTAGCATTTTTTAAAAAAAATTACTTAGGAAGAGCAAGCTACTAAGAGCTCAAAGGGGAAGAATAAGACACCTAGAGCTGCTCCCCACGGCCCATGAGGGGGGCAATGACCAAGTGTGAAAAACTAATTGCAAGATTTTAGGGAGGAAGACTAGAATAGTCCCAGACACCTTAAGGGACCTGAATTTACACAGGGACTTGCTGGATGCATAGGATTGGGATGAGTGGACAGGAAAACAGAGAGAGCTTGAAACAAGACAGAATGGACTAAGCCCAGCACAGGGTGGACAGCAGTGAGCACGTGTTCAAGAACCATCACTTTCCTGCCAAACAGGGTCTCCAGATGGTTACACCAGGAAGGACTGGCTCAAATGAAAAGAGAAATCCTTTCCAACATGCATAGTGGGAATTTTTTAAAAATTACTATGGGTCTCTGAAAGAAAATGGTGTCCTTCACAAATGTTTACAAGCAAGCATTTCAAAATTGACACTGAAAGGCAGATCAAAAAAGTCCACTGAGTGTTCTTGATAATGAATAACGGGGATACCCACCAAGGCACATATTTCTAGAATTTTAGAATGCTTAGGATAAGTAAAAGCTATTGCATTCCTGAGAGAGCTAGACCACCACAGTAATCAGAGGGGGATTAGCACCTTCCCTGACAGCATTGGACGCTAAAGACAATGTCTTCAATATTTTAGTCAGGAAATTACTTTCAACATGTAGTTATATACTCAGCCAAATTGTCATTAAGTGGAAAGATGGAAGATATAATTTTTTAACATACAGGCACTATTTTTTCTTTGCTTTTTTGTTTTGTTTCCATGTATCTTTATCAAAGAACTGCTCCTGAGGAGGAATTACATAAAAATGAGCTAACTCAATAAAAAGAGAAAGAGAATTGAAAAATCAGAAGATAAAACATACGTAAGATCTGAAAAGTTTTTTGTGAAAATTCTAGTTTTTGTATAGAAAGTGGAGACTTTAAGATGGAGTTTCAGATGATATAAAAATGAAGTCATGGTTTTCAGAATTATAATAATAATGATGGAAATAATTTGTCATGGGTATGTTAAAACTATTCGAATGACAATAAAAGAAACATGATCATAGTTTGTTATTTGGTTATGCAGGAAGTAATATACACAATACTAATAATAGAAATATTAGATAATTATTTAATATTTTTATTAACTTCATTGGGAAAATATCAGAAAAAATTAGGAACTAGAAATGTGGTATTATATAATAGTGATAATAAAGAATCCCCATCTATCATAACGATATCAATAAACAAATTTATAATAGCAAGGAAGAAAATTTGAAATTGTGATAGAAATCACTCCATTTTGCTACATTTTATTATTTTAATTTTTTCTTTAAAAATTTTTAAGTGAAAACTATCATTTGAAAACATCAAATATTAATATTATCAATGTTACAGACATTATAGAGTCTTTGGAAATCTTTACAAAGCAAACAATTGCCTGTCTAGGACTGGATTAAATGAATGTTCCTTTTGTTCTGTTTCAGGGTCTTAAATTATTACAAAAAGTATGAAAGCGTTGGCTGAACTACGGGACTACTTGGGAAGACAGGACAGCTGGTGGTGCCATGACAGGTTAATAGGGAAAACACTATAAGCAAACATTGCAGAATATGTTCTTCTAGAAGTAAGCTTGAAACAATGTCTCCTGGCCATTCTACTCTACTTGAATGTTGTTCATGTACCAGAGATCCATATGGATTTCGCCTGGATTACTGACTTCAGAAGTACTTTTCATGATATTGAGATATTCCACAGTGTACTTAGATCGGAGTGATGGGGATGTTTCTCCACCAACCATTTATCAAATGGGTCAAAGAAATTAAAGTTGCTTCACATGTAGAAGAAAGGTCTGTTGGAACATATATGCTGAATTCTAATATCTGCAGTTTTATTCTAATTATATGTGTCCCGAGAGGGTAAAACTGGAACCAGTGAATGGACGTTATAGAGAGGTTATAGTTCTATTTAAAAATATTATCCAGGATTAAAATTGTGTGACGACGGAGGTCCCTAGAGTTACTAGGGGAGAGCCAAGAATTCTTAGATCACAGCTGATACAGCAATAGATTGTTTGAGCCTCTGAGAAATTCTAACATGCTTCATTTTAAGGATTTAATTTAGAATGGTAGACCTCTGAGGGACTTGTAACACCATCCAGACAACATTTCCATTTTACAGCCAATCAAACTAAGCACAAGGGGTGTTGAAGGACGTAAGCAGGGTTACAGGATGAATGGAGATGGAATGAGAATTCCAGCCGCCTTGAATTAGTCCTACACCATTTTATGCCTTACTGTTCCTTTAATATGAATCTGACTCCAACAGGAAAACAGCCAGATGCAAACAGCATAACTATACAGTGGAAAGACAAGCCTAGAGAGTCACAGTTTGTAGCAACGGGCCAGTCAGTCTGAAGAACAGTACAAAACAGAACCAAGGCTCTGCAAATTCCACTTTTTCTCCTGTTCCCTTTGAAAGAAAAGGTTCATAGTGGAGTCTTGGCCAACAGTTAGCAAACTATAATGGGATAGATGATAAATATTTTATGCTTTCCAGGCCACATATGACTTCTCTCCTGTGTTGTTTTCTGTTTCTACCCCTTTAAAAATGAAAACATTATTTTTAGCTAAAAGGTGATAAAAATGGAGAACCCTGGACAGATTCACCCCACTACTGGTACAGGCTGTTAGTAAAAGAGAGCAGAGTAATCAGCATCCTTTGAGAGACAGAAAGCTATAGACAAGAAAGAAAGCATATGTCTATAGTTAACAGGAAATAATTTAAGGGCATTTAGGTTATTTAAAATCCCTCTCAAATCTGTTAGAAAGAAAAATAATAATAATAGCCACAGAAGAGAAGGACAACCATCATCTAACCATAGGCCATGTGTGATGAGTTTTATACAGAATAATTCTGTTAGTTGTTTGATGTGATATCAGTTAAGGCTGTAACACAGCTATTAGAAGGTAATTATAATCAAATCTAACAATAGCATTTATAGACAAATAGCAGATGAAGAAAACAAGATGCATAATTCAATAGAAAATGTTTACCGAATAAATAATCAAAACAAAAAAATGATGGATTTTAGAAAGTCTATACTGTCACCTTTCACCAAAAGGAGAAGGATAAGACTGCAGTGCACAGCCATTCAGTAGGTATTTTTCTCCTCAGTGAAAAATGAAAAATAAGTAAACAGAGAAATTTAAATTACACATTTCCTTCTGCTTTAATATTTTTGCAATGCTCCTGAACACTGAGATTTTTGTGGGCATAGTCTGGAGATAAATGCATGATTAGGCAGGTAAACAGTTGGATAGATAAGTGATAGACATAAAAATAGATGACAGATGATATGTAGATGACAGATGTAGAGATACATAGACAAAATTTTACCACGTATTGTACTACTTTGTGTACATTAATCCTCACAAAAGAAAGCAACACAGTCATAATACATTTCTCACTTCAGACGTGGGAAGGGGAAGCTCACAGAGGTTAGGTATTTGTTCAATATCCCATGGGCTAGGAGTGGTAGAGTCAGGGTCTGAATTTTGGCTGCTCTGATGCCAAAACATTTGCTTGTTCCCCACCTTCCGTTTCCTCTCTTGTAGCTATCTTCCATCTCTGCTAATTTCAGCAGCTTCCCAGGTTCCACACTCTGTGAGGCAAACATAATAGGCTGCCTATGGTTTAAAGTTAACCAGTAGATTCCAATGTAGAAGCACCAACAGAGATCCCAGATACCACATCCTGTGGATGAAGCCTTGGAGAAAGAAGATGCTTTGGAGGGTGGTGGGAGACAGTGGCCGTGGGTCATAAGAACGAGGGTGGAAGACCTCTGAGTAGGTAAAGGAAACCAAGGATGCCTGGACTGAAATTTACTCAATTTAGTCAGATTTAATGTAATTTAGTCAGCTTTAATGTCATCCACAGGTATAACTGCCTCTTGCCCTAGTCTTAACCTCTGACTCTGTCCATTAATAACAATTCTAATAATAACAACTTCTTTTACCAAAGCTGATGATGCTAAAAGTTTCCAGCGATCCAAGTGTTCACCTTGGGCAATCTGTGATTCTCCACAGATTTTATACTGCCTTTCCTAGCTTTTAATGTATTAAAATAACAGAAATATTTCTCTCTACACCTTGTACATGAGAGAAATATAAAATTTATACCAAAGTACCAAACCTATGGAGGAAAAAAAAATAATCTTCCTACTTTTCCTAGGACCATTATGTGCTTCCTACTTTCTCATGATCATCCCATCAAAATTTAAAACAAGAGAATTATAGTAATTAAAATCAATTCTTAATCAAAAGTCATAAATACCAGCAGGGAATACAGGAAGAGAAGGTGGAATGAAGGAGAGGAAACAGTGCAAGGGGTCAAAGGACTGAATTAAAAGTAGCAATAACAGCGTGCACCAGGTCCTGGGTTCCAAACCTTAGCATTGAGGCGGGAAAAAGCAGTAGGATACAGTCCAGGACTG
The DNA here is from genome assembly GCA_028644305.1 of Xerus rutilus. Classification (NCBI taxonomy): domain Eukaryota; kingdom Metazoa; phylum Chordata; class Mammalia; order Rodentia; family Sciuridae; genus Xerus; species Xerus rutilus. The sequence goes on along the minus strand of CM053404.1, from coordinate 18,386,115 downwards.
AATTAATTCCTGATGTTGTTCCACAGTGACTGGCATGATTGGCCACCACAACCATCCTATAGCTTCAGGAAGACAATCCAAGGAGCAAGAGCAGATCTTAACCCTTGTGGGAGCGAGGCCTTTGAGTCGCCCACAGTTCACAGAAGGGGTGTGTGTGCATGTGTGATTGTTAACCAACGTGTGCATATGTGAGGGAATCGGAACCCACCAGAGTATTAGAGAAAAAGCAGGGCACATAGCCTCTATCAGATAAACAGATAAACCAAAAATTTCAAACAATTATGTTTTCCCTCAAATCACTGAAGTAATGTAAAAACAACCAGTCTGAGTGCAAAAGACACATTATTTTGTGACTCAGTGATTTTGAATTAATTCACATGGAAGATAACATTAAGGGTGGAGACTTTGACAAGTAAGTATGATTTTTAAATATCAGAGGAGTTTGTTAATTATATTTTATGAGTACAGATTTTTAAAATTTTCTTGGAAGGATGACAACCAGGAAAGAGAAAACCTGCATCTCAAGGTATCACTGAGCTGTTACCTCAACCTCCGCTCACAGTGTTCCAAAATGTGACTGTCCTTGCCCTTAAAAATATGTATGTCTGGGTGTGTGTCAATGTGTGTATGTGCACATGTGTATTTAAGAGTTTTAAAATGAATTTCTTTAAACAGAAGTCTTCCATTTCCCTCCAATATTAATAATATTCCTCTTTCCTTTGTTCTCCATATTTTCTTATGGATTTGTTCCCAAGTATTCTATTACTCCCTCAAAGAAAAAAAGACACAACAAAGCACAAGAACCCTGCCTTCTCTCTCCACATAATCAACCCTTAATCCTTAAAGGCCAGTAAAAGAGGGAACATGTCCTCTACTAGCACTCATGAGATCACAATGATTTCCCAAGATGGAGGAACATATAGCAGGAATCTGATTATGCAATCTGGTCCTTTCCATCCAATATTTCCTCTTTGCTTCAGTGAAGAAGTTAGATAGACTCCTTCCACAGCAGTAAGAAAGCTTTAGATTGACTTCCATGGACTCTTCTTAATATGAAATAATTGCTGATGGTTTTCATTCTCATGGTGCCTTTAACTTGGCCCCAATCTTTTAAATATCTTATTCTTAGGAGTGGCTGGGAGCTTATATAGGATTGTGTAGCTATACAAAAGTTTAATTTTTAAAGTTTCATTGGTCCTTTAAGGATAATCATCCTTTCTTATAATATATTCTCATTCTTAATCACATTCAGAAGCCAAAGTAATATGCTAATATCATTTGGATTGTAATCTAAACTTGCATTTAAATGCACTGTCAAGAGGAAAGCCAAGGCTCTCATGAGCAAATATTGATTCCTTGGAAAGTGCCCAAGATGCCAAAATAAAGTTCTGAGAGGACTTATAAAAAGTGAGTATGCAAGAGACAGGATAGCTACTGTAATCAAATAAGAACTTGGATGAGGGCCCTTGTTTGGAGACTGAAAGAGCCCTCTCCATCCCAGTGGAAAAGTCTCACTTCCCCAGAGCAGAAGTCAGGGAAGCCAAGCTTATGCAACTTGGGTCTTAGGTGCTCACTGTCTGGAAGTACTATTTATCTTTTGCCCCATATATTCCTTTTCCATGTTTAAAATATTCCAGATTAGACAAGGTTAGACATGCTTTATGGAGAAATTTTGAATAGATCTTCCATTTCTAGTTTACACAATGCCTTGCATGTCATTGAAACTCAATAGGATTTTGCTGTTAAAATATATGCAAATGAAATACATTGTACTTTCTGTAATTTATGTTGACTTGCCTGGAAAAAATAAAAAATTGATGACTTGAGAATAATAAAAGTTTAGGGGAAAATGTTGAATTCCTAAAGTATTTTTAAATATATTTCATATAAAAATATTAAAGCTTAAATGAGAAATACAACTTATTTGCACTACAAGCAACATAAATGAGAAAATCATATTCTGAGGCAAGGTAATTTCATTCTTCAACTCAGCACTGACTGCCAAAGTCAGCCTAGGACACCCCTCCTCCACCACAGACACCAACAATTTTGAAAGAAAAAAGGAAGTGTATTAATAATACAGCATATCCGAGCTGAATGTTTTATTCTTTTATTTTTTCCAGCTAGGCAGCCATTATTATCTTACTTTAGAATCAAGCTTAACCATATTTTCTATTATGCACTTACTATTGTTCCAAAACAAGATAAATTCATTTTCTGCAAGACACTGAGCAGTTGCTACTAAAGCAAGACTGATTCTGAAGCTCTCTAAATCAAATTCTCCTTTTATTTTTATTTTTTATCAATGTTAATGAAACCACTGTGTCTTGATAAAATTCCATTTAAGATATTTTCCATCCGGAATATTTTAAACATGGAAAAACCTCAGTTAATTTTTGGAATGTAAGTATCAATTTTTTTCTTCAATATTGTTTTTAAACAATATTCTAAGAAGAGCTTAAGAAGTGTAGTATATCACAACATTCTTACAGGAATCCTCCAAGAGAAAATAGAAGATAATGACTCTTCCTGAAAGGATGTTGTTGTTATTTTTGCTCACAAACAATCTAAAGTGGAACATGCTATTAGGATAATTTTAGGACTACTGGCTAAAAATTAGTATTTACTGGATAACTAAAATAAAAGTCTCTTATTTCTTACTCATAATGCTACAAAATGAAACATCATTAGAAATTATTTCTTAAAATCTCATAAAATAAATATTTTTCTTCTACACAATGATCTTTTTTTTAATCTTTATTTATTTTTTTATGTGATGCTGAGGATCAAACCCAGTGCCTTACACATGAGGCAAGAGCTTCACCACTGAGCCACAATCCTAGCCCCAACAAAGATCGTTTCATCTTAGTAAATATCTTTATTACCACAAAACAGTAACATAATGTACTGTCAAGCTTTCACCAATTTATTAAGCACCTACCCTATGCTAAGAGAAAGAATAGGTTTGACTTAATTATATAACAATGTCTCTTTTTATAAGATACCACACAACTGTCCTTTTCAAACCAAAGCAATTTATTTTCTTTATTTTCTTGATGTTGTATTTTTCCTTCTTTTTTTTTTATTAGCACCTTGTAGTTACCTGTAATAGTGGGGTTCATTTTGGTGTAATTATACAAACATGAAATTTAATTTCCTCAAATTCAGTCATTACCCAATACCTCCCCTTTTTCTCTCATCCTCCCTCCCTTTCTCCCTTTCCTTTATTCTTCTGGTCTTCTATTTTTTTAGAGTTTTTTAAACTATAGATATACATAGAGGTGAAATTTGCTGTGGTTACTAATATATGTATATCAGATAGTTTGGCCAGTTTCATTTCCCAATTGCTCCCTTTCCAATCTCTCCTCCCTCCCCTTCAATTCCTTTCCTCTACTCCACTGATCTCCCCTCTATTTTTTCCTTATTCTGGTCAAATTTCTGCATATGAAAGCTCATTTACTAAAAGAATGAAAAGTCAACAAATAAACAACCTGACATTACATCTCAAAGCCCTAGAAAAACAAGAACAAATCAACACCAAAAGCAGTGTAAGACAGGAAATAATCAAAATCAGAGCTGAAATCAATGAAATTCAAACAAAATAAACAATTCAAAAAATTGACAAAACAAAAAGCTAGTTCTTTGAAAAAATAAATAAAATTGATAAGTCCTTAGCCACCCTAACAAAAAGGAGAGAGATTTTCAATGACTATGTCCCCAGCCCCATAAAATTACTAAAATTTGTGATGAAAAAGTGTGATATTTATCACAAAATATACTATTGAAATAGAGAAGAAAACAAGAAACTATTTTGAAAATTTATACTCCAATAAAATAGAAAATCTCAATAACATCGACAAATTTCTAGAGACATATGATCTGCCCAAACTGAATTGGGAGGTCATACACAATTTAAACAGATCAATTTCAAGCATGGAATTAGAAGACACCATCAAAAGCCTACCAAGAAAAGCCCAAGACCAGACATATTCTCAGCCGAGTTCTATAAGACCTTCAAAGAAGAATTAATACTAATACTCCTCAAATTATTCCATGAAATAGTAAAGGAAGGAACTCTTCCAAACTCATTCTATGAGGCTGGTATCACTCTGATACCTAAGCCAGACAAAGAAACATCAAGGAAAGAAAACTTCAGACCAATATCCCTGATGATCATAGATGCAAAACTTCTCAATAAAATTCTGGCAGATCGCGTACAAAAATATATTATAAACATAGTGCACCACAATCAAGTGGGGGCTAATTCCAGGGATGCAAGTCTGGTTCAACATTCAAAAATCAATAAACGTAATTCATCACATCAATAGATTTAAAGATAAAAATCATATGATCATTTCAATAGATGCAGAAAAAGCATTTGACAAAATACAACACCCTTTCATGTTCAAAATTCTAGAAAAACTAGGGATAGTAGGAACATATCTCAACATTGTAAAAGCTATGTATGCTAAGTCCAAGGACAGCATCATTCTAAATGGAGAAAAATTGGAAGCACTCCCTCTAAAAATGGGAACAAGACAGGGATGTCCTCTTCTACCACTCATATTCAACATAGTCCTTGAAAATTTAGCCAGAGCAATTAGACAGATGAAAGAAATTAAAGGGATACAAATAGGAAAAGGAGAACTCAAACTATCACTGTTTGCTGAGGACATGATTCTATACTTAGAGAATCCAAAAATTCCACCAGAAAACTTCTAAAATTAATACATGAATTCAGGGAAGTAGTAGAATATAAAATCAATACTCATAAATCAAATGCATTTCTGTGCATCAGTGATGAATCCTCTAAAAGAGAAATTAGGAAAACTACCCATTCACAATAGCCTCAAAAAAAAAATACTTGGGAATCAATCTAACAAAAAAGGTGAAAGACTTCCATAATGAAAATTATAGAACACTAAAGAAAGAAATTGAAGATGTTAGAAGATGGAAAGATCTCCATGTTCTTGAATAAGCAGAATTGATATTGCCAAAATGGCCGTACTATCAAAGGTGCTATGAAGATTTAATGCAATTCCTATTAAAAATCCAGTGATGTTCTTCGTAGAAATAGAAAAAGCAATCACAATATTTTTTGGAAAAAATAAGAGACCCAGAATAGCCAAAGCAATCCTTAGCAAGAAGAGTGAAACAGGAGGCATCACAATACCAGACCTTAAACTATACTACAGGGCTCTAGTAACAAGATAACCTTTTAAACAAATTGTGCTGGGGGAAAAAAGATATCCATATATAGAGGAATGTAACTTGATCTCTATCTTTCACCTTGCACAAAAGTCAACTGAAAAGTGGATAAAAGATCTAGGAATTAGACCAGAAATTATGCAACTACTAGAAGAAACTGTGCAACTACTAGAAAAAAACTGTGCAACTATTAGAAGAAACTATGCAACTACTAGAAGAAACTGTGAAACTACTGGGCCCAACACTTCACCATATTGGCACGGACATCAACTTTCTTAACAAGACTTCTGAAGCATGAGAAATAAGACCAAGAATCAATAAGTGGGGTGGCATCAAATTAGAAATCTTCTACATAGCAAAAGAAACAAGATGTGAAGAGAGAGTTTACAGAAGGGGAGAAGATCTTTGCCACTCACTCCTCGGGGAATTAATATCCAGAATATATAAAAAAATTCAAAAAGCTTAACCATAAACAAAAAGTACACCCTCCCTCCAAAAAAAAGCAAACAACAACAACAACAAAACAAACCAATTAATAAATGGTCAAAAGAACTAAAGGCATTTCCCAAAGGAAGAAACAAAAATGACCAATAAATATATAAAATATGTTCAAATCTCTGGCAATCAGGGAAATGCAATCCAAAGCTACATTTCATCTCTCTCCAGTCAGAATGGCAATATCAAGAACAGAAATAATAACAAATGCTGGTGAGGATGTGGGGAAGAAAGTACACTCATACACTCTTGGGGCGACTGCGAATTAGTATAACCACGCTAGAAAGCAATATGGAGAGTACTCAAACTAGAAATGGAGCCACCATATGACCTGTGTATCCCATTCATTGGTATTTATCCAAAAGAACTAAAATCAGTTACTATAGTGATACAAGCTCATCAATGTTTATAAGAGCACAATTCACAATAACCAAGTTATGTAACCTGTACGGGTGCCCATCAGCAATTTTTTTTTCCCAAACAACATGGATGGTACCTTTAAAAACTCAATTAAGATTCAAAAACTTTAAAGACTGTTTCTAAAGATTTCCTTGGCCAAAGTATACTTGCTGTATTATTTGTATATATTTAAATTAAAAATAGCATGACTCATGACACTGCACAATATGGAAGTAACACTATTATTTATAGTTTTTAACAAATGAGTATTATTTAAGCAAATATTTATAGGGTCAAGATTCCCTTATTAGCACCACATAGTTTATTCCTGAGCATCTACATTCAGTTAATGAAGATTTAATACCACGGTGATGCTTTAAAATATGAATTCCACATAATCAGTTAATATTGTCCTAAGAGTCAAGTGATTTTGACACATACCAAGCTGCAGTTGCCAGAGAGTAATAAAATAGACCTCTGCTCTCATCAATATCTCTTCTAGCAATTCACTGTATTTCTGTTCTAGCTCCTATTATCTTCACTTTGAGTACTGTTAAAGCTTTGTTCTTATACTATGTCTGTGTGCACGTGTACATGCATGTATGTATGTAGGTGGTGTACACCTGTGAGTGACTATGTGCATGTTTGTCTGTGTGTTGAGCATCACACAGTAATTGAGAGTATGAGCATGACATAGGAAAGATTTATTTTTTGAACCTCATTCTAGTACTTCTAGAGTTTGATGATCAGTAGGTAACAAAATCTTCTGACCCACCTCACAACTATAAAATGGGGTAATCTAAATTATAAGGTTATATTTTTGGCACATTATTATATAATAGAACTTCAGTAACGGTGCTAATTTTTTTCTGAACATGAATTTTTTTTTTCTTAACTCATCCTTGATTGTTTGAAAAGGGTGAGAGATATTCCCTAACCACAGTAAAATGTCAAATAAGTATTTTTCGCCTGAATGCTCGGATCACATTTCTAGAGGAAAAGAAAACCATTAGCAACTAAAGCAGTGATTGTGCAATCACTAATGACTATATAAAATATCTGCCATGAAGAACCCAACTTTTTTGAAACAAATTTAAGCCTACAATTGTTTTCTATTTCTTCTTGGATGAAATATTGAAAAAGTGGTATTATCTCAGCATCCAAATTTCATTTCCCATGGAAATTAATAGAAGGAAGAAAGCTTCTCCATTTCATAAAAGAGATTCATTCTGTAATGATTCACATTAGCAAAGAAAAAAAATGAGTTCTATTTCTTACTAAAAATAATGTACAAAGATATGCAAGTCAGCCTTTGCTTTTAAAACATCACTATTAGTGAGGCGTAAAGGAAATCAGTCTTATTTCATAAACAAATGTAAAAGCTTTCCAAAACAAGATAGTTCTTTTAGCTGTCTAATGTGCTGAAGAAGGGGATGAATCAGAGTGGCCAAGGGTAACAGTGTAGCAAACGGGACTCCAGCTGCAATTATGGGAAACAACTTAGTGACTAAACTTTAATATCCTTATTAGTCCATTACTAAGGGAGAAAAAAATCACGTTTTATCTACCAAATGAAATTGCTTATTGGTCTTAAAAATGATATTGAAATAGTAGTCATAGGTGCTAGAGTGGGCCTCAGAAATGATAGAGCTACGTCACTATCAGTGGTAGAACTATAAAGCTGAGAGACCATTGAAGGAAATATATCTTTCTATTGAACAATAGTTTACTAATGTTGACAAATTTAAAATGATGTGATATGTTTTCTAAATAGAAACGGTGACTGTGTATAAGATTTTTTGATAAAAATATTGTGTGGTCACAAATGTTTTATTGAGGTATAAAAGCATAGCATTAATAATATTTAGAACTCTCCCTTTCAAATAGGGAAAAAATCTAACCATCTTACAGACTGTCATTTATTACTAAAAAATGTACAAAGTTATGCAAGTCATCCTTTGTTTAGAGGATACCACAATTGTATCCTATAAGAAATGGGCAAAAAGATACTGGGCACAGTGGCGCACTCCTGTAATCCCAGCACTTTGGGAGGCTGAGACAGGAGAATCACGAGTTCAAAGCCAGCCTCAGCAACAGTAAGGAGCTAAGCAACTCAGTGAGACCCTGTCTCTAAATAAAATGCAAAAATTAGGGCTGGGGATGTGGCTCAGTGGTCGAGTACCCCTGAGTTCAATCTCCGGTACCAAAAAAAAACAGAAAAGAAATGGGCAAAAAGATACGTAAACCAAAATTATGTTCACAATTTAAATTTTAAAATGACCAGTAGCTGCTCATTTATAATATATCCTTATTAACATTTCAATATGTATCTAGACTAGTGATGTCAGCTCTTTCATCCTTTACCTTGGTAAAATGTATCTTAGTTTCCTTTACCAGTATGATTAAATGTTTATCAACTTACTACATATTTTAAGTAATAAATTGTTCTATGTTTATTCATCTCTATTCTTCCTTGCCTTTATCTTCATAATTTTCTTCCTTTTGATCAGTTTGGGTTTGATTCACTTTTCATTTTCTAGTGTCTGAAAACAGAAGCTGAGATCACTGTTTTGTGACTATCCATTTATTCCAATGTAAGCAATTTGGACTATAAATTTTGCTGTAAGCCCTACTTTAGCTGCATCATCAAATTTTACTTATTTTCTATTTATTCTCATTCAACAACTTCTTTCTTAATTCACCCTTTATTTCTTCTTTGACTTTTTCTTTTTAACAATGTGTTCTGTAAATCCTAAGTAGTTAGGGATTTTCCAGACACCTTTGTTGTTTTCCATTTCTAACATAGTCCCACTGTAGTGAGAGAAAATAGTTGTAAAATTTTAATCCTTTTAAATTCATTGAAAATGTTTTTCTGATCTAGAAGATTGACTATCTTCTTAAATGTCTTATATGCATTTAAATAGATGACTGTTCTGCTATTTTGAGGTGAAATGCTTGATAAATGGCAATTATGTCTAGCTGATTAAGACTGCTCAAGTCTTCTATATTCTACAATTTTCTCACCAGTGTTACTATTATTTAGAAAGTATAGAAATCATTAGCTCTAATTATGTATTTGGATTTTTTTTTACTTCAATTCCATTAGTTTTTGGTTATGCAATTTGAAACTTTGTTATTAAATGATCCACAATTAGGTCGGTCCCCTTGTACGTGTTTATGGGCATCTGTCCTCTCTTCATTGCCAACAGATTCATGAGAAGCTTCTCAATTGGATCCTAGGAGAGAATCAAACACCATCATCTACCAGAACTGTGATGAGAAGCATGTCTATAATTTCTCTTGGCCTCAGATTACCCATTGGCAAAAAGAGAATAATGTACTTTATCTCATATTATAGTTTGGGACATAAATTTAATTTGAAAAAATCTGTGCCATACCTATCATAAGGTCCAGAAATGTTAAAGGCAATCATTTATGGCTCTCCTTAGAGTAACCACCTGCCTTTGTTAAGGAGCTTTGGAGCTACCTTGGTGAAAAGCAGGATTAATTATAGTATATGTAGAATTAATGCCTAGACTCGAAACATTATTTCCTCTGGCTCCTAGCTCCCTAGTCTCCTCTTATAAAGTATTTCTCCATCAGACCACTACGATTAAGAAACAAAAATGTTCTTGTTGCTCTTAGAGAGCAAAGGAAAATTTTCAACTGTCTTTTGTGCATACTATTCTCTCTGAAACAAATGTTCTGCTATCTTTATTCACCTGGTAAACTCCTACTAATCCTTCAAATCCAGGCAAATTGTAAAGCCCTTGGTAAAGCCTTCGCTAATTCTCCTGGAGTGGGTGAGATAATCACTATACTTATTTGTGATCCACCCCACATTCTTTATGCTCTTTCATTACCCTTGTATGTTAACACTAGAGTCTGTTTATAGGACTCTATTAGACAGTAAATATTTTGATGGCAGAAGAGACAGTTTGTTTGTTTCATCTTTGCATCCCCAGCAAGTATCATTTATTAATTAACTGTTGAATATAAAGTACCTTCATGTCCTGTAATATAATCACAGTTAGTGGGAATCTGTATGAATCAATCCTTCCTGTTGGCATGAAAATGAAAATAAAAATATAAAATGCACAAAGAAGAGTAGAAAAGTTAGAATTTCCCCATCATTGCTGGTTATAAAGTCTTGATCCTCATTCTTTCCATCTTTAAAATGTAATAATTATAAAATCCTACCATACAGGATATTTTTTAAACACAAGTAAAATTATACCTGTAAATATCTAAAAACTTTATAGTTGTTTTTAAGACATGGCCCTTTGATTTTATGGAATTCCAAAGATTTGTATTGAATTTAGCTAAAGTTTATGATCCATATATAATGCAAATGCATATCCATAACATGAAAATGATGTCTGACACTATAAAACGTGTCTGAAGAATGGAACTATTAGTTTGTTTTCAAAAAAATAAGACAAGAATGATAGTTGTCAGCTGAAGGCATTAGGGGAGCCAACATAATGGAAATTTAACCAGAATAGCCAAGACTCAAACATATGAGGAAATGACTAATTACGTACCTGTGAGGCTCCAGGTACTAGAGCACGGGGTGCATTTACAAGGTATCCAATAGACAGTTTGAAAAGATGCCTGCTGGTTCATTTCATATGCAATGATGGGAAATGAAAGACAACTATAGGTGCAAAATGTCAGCAGTGACAGTTGACAACATGACAGTTGACAAGTGTCATTGTGCAATCTGAAATGTGGTCAGAGAATGGCTTGAATGAGAGTGTGGAGATCCCCACTGGTGGGGCTTCAGTGTAGCACCAAGGGATGAACTCCACCACCACTTTCCTAATACCAAAAAATCTCCCCTCCACCAACCCATCCTTTGAAGGTAGTTTCTGTTTCCTGACTCTTTTGATTTTATATTCTGAGTAATCTATTCTGAGTAATTTGGATTTTTCAAATAATTTTATCAGACATTTGCATATACATTAAAAACCAAAGTTGCCTTTACAGAACTAACAGTAATAATGTGATTTTTTTATCATCAAATAAAATAAAATAGGGACTGGAGTCACACACTATATCTAGTATGTTAGAAAAAAATATGTAAATTATTTTGATATAAACTAAATCTTAACTCCCTTTCCTTAGCTACTGATTGATGGGATAACTTCCTTCTCAATCCCTCCTGTGTTCTCTAAATACAGACTTGAAATTTGTTTTTCTCTGTTCATTCTATTGGCATTATGTGCCAATCCTTTGTGAAGTAAAAGAATTTCTTCACCTAGCAAATTTATTTAGAACTCATCAAGTTTTGCTTTAACCCACAGTAATGTTCTTTTCTGCAGAGGCATGGCACTTGACAAACAACCACCCAGAGACCTGAATGCAATGAATAAATGTGAACATTAAAGAGAAAACAATGTCCAGAAGAAAAACAGAACACGGTTCTATTTGTAATTAATTCTAATAATTTATTATGAGATTGTATATTTATCTTCTGACTTAATCCAATAAAAATGAAATTTAACAAACCTTATTTTTCGAAGAGTCAATGACATTGGATATAGATATTTGGAAATAGATTTTTTTGGGGGTTGGGGGTGACATTTGCATATGTTTTGGTGACTGATGCAGGGTAAACACAGGATGGGAAATTGTGTCATGGAGCATGTGCTGAACAGGAAACAGATTGAAGGGGACTTATCTAGACACATACCTTACTACTAGGGCAAAGCAGATGAGAGATGCCCACAGTGAAACCCTGTGTGTGTGTGTGTGTAAATGCAGAGAAAAAAGACTGGAATTAAACACCTACATCTTTGATAGTCTCAACTGGAGCAAAGGAAAGGTAGTACTGTTCAAAAGAGACTATCTGACAATACTTGTTTTTGAAAATAGGTATATGGATACACAGAAGGATATATGAATTAAGTATATGTCTTGCTCAACAATACTCTAATATCTAACAGACTGCTGAGCACCTAGCAAGAACAATGCTAACAGAATACATAGCGCATAGTAACGATGATGCCTAAATTTTTAATGTTGTGAATTCTTCCTTTCACTTGTCAATACACCTGATGGTCAGGAGTTCAGGAGTTCATAGCCATGCCCGTGACTGCAAAAGGTCACCATGTTTTGCTTCTCATTACAGGCAGGTTCTTCCTCAGGGTTGTTGATCTATTTATATGACATGAGATACTTCCTTTCCTGCAACCTGTGGCTCCAGATACTCACACTCTTCTTCCTGAGTCGTGATACCTTCTCACTTTGCTTACCAGAAGTACTTGCTTTTCCCAGAAGGTATAGTTGTCTCTGAGTATGTTCTGAGCAAACTGCTTCTGGTACTCCTTTCAGATCATTTTCTTCCCTTGCTGTCTTCTTGGGCATCTTCTGGCATTTTTCTCTGTCATATATCAGAAGCACTCACAGGCGATTCATCCTGACTGCAACAGTTACAACATTCATCAGAATCATCTCTCTGGGATTCTATGATCTGTCCGCTAGAACTCATGAAAGCGGTAATGGTGGCTCTAAAACCTCAGAGATGAAGCAATGCTGACGTGCTCTTTTTTTTAATATTAATACAAAACTGACTAGCCCAGCCTCTTTCTATATGGAGGTGGCTGAAAAGGCCCACTTTCTTCTGGAACATGATAGTTTTCAAGAATTGGTAAGTAGTAGGGACAATTGCCCATGCCCATAGAAATTCTCACTTGGACATCTCGCTAACTTCTCTTTTGGTACTCAAAGTACTGTCTTTCTTCATGTTTAATTTTTTTCACTTGTATAGAAGTAAAATTACTTATGACTTACCAAGCCTTTGGGAATAGATGTTATATATTTCAGTCCATGGATGAAATAATAACTGTAAGAACTTACCTGTTCACTAGCAGGTTGTCTACTAGGTCTATGGTGTGTTGTTTCATTGTATGTTCCAACAACCTCCGCTCACAAGTTACTCCCACTCCCCTATGTGGTCACACTTCACACACAATAGCATCATGTTTCCATTAGCTACAAGTCCCTCATTTATACATGGTCTTCATGCACAATATCTCCTAAGGCTATACTCTTCTTTTCTCTTGCCCTCATTGGCTAATACATTCTTTATATCTCATTTGAAACATCATGGCTTCATGTTATATCCACTTATTATACTGATACATAGAAACCGAGAGCCTTCCCTTTGTAGCTTTTATCATATAGTTGATTATTTTCAAAGTCCATCTTCCCCATATCTGTCTGATTCCAAATTCAAGCCTTTAACAGTTGCAAAAATTCAGCTCATCTAGATTTGTTTTTTGGAGGGGGTACTTGGTATTGAACTCAGGGACATTCGACAACTGAGCCATATCCCCAGCCCTATTATGTATTTTATTTGGAGATAGGGTCTCACTGAGTTGCTTAGCACTGCACCATTGTTGAGGCTGGCTTTGAGCTTGGAATCCTCCTGCATCAGCCTCCATAGCCTCTGGGATTACAGGCATGTGCCACCACACCCAGCTTTATTTAGACTTTCTAAAGAAAAAAATCATAGATAAGAGTACACTCATATGAACAATTAATCAAAGCTACAATAGTCAAGAAAAATCATATATGGGTAAAATGATCACATAGTTGTATGTCTGCATAATGACAACCAACCAAAGAGTTATGTTTTTCAAATTGACTTCTATCTCTGTAAATCCCTGTCAACACAGGGAACAATAAATTGGATGATTACCTAATATAGTACTAGGAAAACTATGAATGTTCAGAAAGCATGTACCACTAGGTTGATAAAAAAATCAATCCCATCATACTCTAATATAGAGTCTCTGAGAAAAAAGAACAATTTATTTACTTACTTAAAACGTTTACTTCATTCTCTTAATACCATGAATAAAGCTTCAAAATATCAAGTTGTTGTGGATATTTCCTTCCAGCCTGATAATCAGTACTGCCAATTGTAAGGAAGGTTTAAAATGGAGAAAATAACTTTCTAATCTATCTGTATCCCAGATGGTAGCATGCAACACTAATTCGTTGCTGGGAAACATATATAGTTATAAATGTGCCCACATTATTAGAAGGACTGTGTGGGATTTAAATTTTCTCAAGTATTAATGAACACTTTGAAAAGGCTAAATGTTACCCATTTCTTCTGACTACATTCTGCTCTTTGGATTCAATCACACACAGGCCTTATTCTTGTGTTGAGTAAAGATTCTCCCTAATGGTCCCTCCAGGTTACTTGCATTATGTGAGTATGTGAGTGTTTTCATACAAGAAATTTTCATTGCTGCTCTAATAAGAGAATATAATGTATTTATTTATTACAACAATAAACATGGCTATAAAGTGGACCATAAAATTTAGATGACATGAAAATCCCTGTAACTAATGTGTCAGCGTAATTGAGAAATAAATTAAATGATCCATCTGCTTCCAACCATCGATTCCTCTATTTTCTTCAGTATTTGAGTATTTAAAGTGGAGTCAGCATTATTTATACTAATTACTCACTAGCAAAACTGCCACAGTTATATTGATTGCCCCATAATATAATTTTACCAATCCCTAACATATTGTTGCTTTTTCTAATATACTCAAATCTAATGAGCATATGAACTCCCTGTCATATTGATATCATTTTCACCTTATAATATTAAATTTATCTATAGGCTCTTGTGTGACAACTGCAAGAATAATCTTATCAATCACTGTAGTTTTTATTTAAAAGGAGATGAATAAATAAATGGATGTGTTTCATGGGTGTTAATCATAAGATGTATTTTTTCTGCTACATTGGTTTAATAATGAGAAAAGAAATAGCCAACAATCATTGGAATGAATTAATTATAATTATATCATATAGGTACCCTCATATTTTTAAGTGACTCCACAATGAGATAGTATATTATACAAAGGAACACAGTAATTATTTAATTCTTCAGCTATGTATATTTGTATATCTTAATAATTATCATTTTTATTTTAACCCTTCCCTATTGCTAAAACTACTTTTTTCCTTGACCTCCTAGACCTGTTCATGGCTCAGCCAAACAAATTCACTGTAACACTTTGGAGAGGTGAAGATAGCACAGAGCTGCATCTGGAAATGCCACCTCGCAATGTCCCATTCATATGCCTACATAAATAATTCATATCCACTGCAATAACAGTAGAAAATACTGGTCAGAAAAAAAAAAACAAATAGAAATTACCAGATAAAATAACCCCTAACAGATTCTTGTGTGCTGTTCCAACTTTTCATTGCTGTGTATAACAAACCTCTGCAAAATCCAGTAATTTAAAAGTCACAACAATTATTTTGCTCAATAATCTGCAATTTGGTTGGGACTGGTTGCTAAGCTAATTTTTAAAAATTGAGCCATGTTTATTTATTCTGTTAAAATGCTTTAATTAAGTTCAAAGGAATGTAAGAAAAATTTTTACTTTTCGGAGAATATCACTTTTCAAGTCCACATCTTCCTTCCTTTCTCAACTTCTTCCAACATATGTGTCCTGCTTTCTGAACATATCTATTTGTCCTGCTGTCTGGCATCTGGACCAAAACTGAATTATTTGCCTGCACTCTCAAATTAATTTCTTATTACTGTTATAAAAATTTTTGTTAACACTTCCAGTATCTCCTTAGTTTTTATTTTTATATGTTCCAGACCCAATAAGATGATTCTCTAAATTCCAAGACTGATGATCATCTAGGACTGTTTTTTGCTAATATAGGCCTTTATAGCTCTTCCCCTGAGGCACTGAAATCACCTCGTAGATGCCCTATTCCTGTGGAAAATTTACTTCTGGGTGCATGGGGTGGGGGGGCTTTAGTGCCTAGTTTCTCATTTAGTGCCTAGTTGTCTCATCTTATTTTACTATTTGGAAGTTATGGGGAAGCAACTGATCTTATTCTCTCTGAGTCTTAGTTTCTCTCTCACCAATACAAGCGCAATCAAAACACCGTAAATGATATCCACTAAGTCCCCAGCATTCCACACCGTCCTCTGTTTAATTTTCATAAAACATGGCTTTGAACACACCACTCTCTGAGGCAGACAGCTTTTATGGAAAGCTCTTCATTGCCCTCAAAATAAAGAAAAAAGTTCTTAGTTTTTACAGTCCTGTCATTTTGCCCTAATTTTTATGTCTAATATCTCTTCCTACCAATTTTCTTGGTGGATACCACATTCCAGATTAACTTCACTGTCAAGTTCCATTCATTCCTTATATTTTTCTGACCCTGATTTTAAACTTATGTTTATCATTCCTGGACAGACATAAGTCCTGGAGGCCGTGTTACAAGGTAGTTGCAATCTGGACTACAGGTTTATATTCCTGATTCTGTTATACTTGCCAGATATGCAACAATGGGTAAGTTGTGTGACCTCTGTGACTTTGTTTATCGCTTCTTAAAAGGAGATAATAAGGCCAACATCACATGATTATAAAGTTTTAACAATTTGTTAAATGACAAATTGGTTAATATTTAAGTACTTAGAAAAGAATGAGATGACATAGTATTTAATAACTATTATCATGCAGTTATAGTTCTTCATATCCTTCAAATATCTCCTAAACTCTTTTCTTCAGGAGACCTCTCCTAGGGACCTCACCAGATACGAACTTCTATTCTGAACTCATCCTTCATCTCTATGAAGCTCTTGATACTTAGTTTGTATAATGTATCATACTTAAATTCATGCACAACCCCTATTAAACCATCTACTTCTTGAAAAGACAAATATCTCTTTAATCTTTCATTTAATGCACTGCTAAACACCAAGTGGAAGTTAGGAAAATGTACAACAAATTAATTAGTTTTATCCCTTCCGCCACCAATATATACACCAAAAAAACCCATTTAATTCAGGCCACATAAAATGTCTTAACTGATCTCATAAAGGCTATAGCAGACCCCAATTTCAGAGTTATGGTATAAAACACTAAGTGTACAGAAATTGTTGAAGTTAAATAAATTTAATCTAATTTATCCTCCTCTGTTGGAGGTCAAAATCAATTCTTGAAGGAGTTTCATTTGTAGCACCTAAAAAATAAACCATGCACAAAAATAAAGTTCTAGGCTAATAGTTCTGGTTCTTTGCCATATTAAGCAAGACATGGTAGCTCTTAGAAGTTCAAACTCTTACCAAAACCAAAAGCATTATATTCATCCAAACATATGTCTGTGCTCATATCTTTATCAGCTTACAAATAACTTGCTCAGGAAACAAGGCTATGTGACATGGAAAGGATCTTTCTCCAACAACTGCTACTGGGAAAAATTAATGTTCATCTGCAAAAAAATGAAGCTAAACCTTTACCCTACACTATATAGAAAAAATAACTCAGAATGAATAAAGTCCTAAAATATAAAAATTCAAAAGCAAACATAGGAGAAAGGCTCCAGAAAATTGGATTTGGGAATGATTTGTTTCTTGAATATGACATCAAAATCATAATCAACAAAAGCAAACCAGACACAGGAAGTATATAAATGAAAAAAATTCTGCTTGGAAAAGAAAATCAATAGAATCAAAAGGCAGCCTCAGAATGAAAAAAATTGTTAATCATATATCTGATAAGGGGTTACTATGCATAATATATAATGAATCCGTACAATTGAACAGCAAAATGCCCAGTTAACAATGTGCAAAGGAATTAGATACTTTACTAAAGAAGACACACAAATGGTCAAAAAGTAAATAAACATAGTGTCAACATCACTAATCACTAGAGAAATTTAAATCTAAATTACAATGTTATTGCCTCACACCTGTTAGGATGGCCATAGAAAAATCAGACAATAACAAGTGGGGGTGAAGACAAATCAGAGCACTAGAAATGTGAAATGTTAGAGCCACTATGGAAAAAAAATATGGAGTTTTCTCAAAAAACTGAAATAGAATTACATCTCATCTACCAATTCCATATATGGGCTTATATCCAAACTAATTCAAAGAAGCATGTTGAGAGGTATTTGTACACCTAGGTTCACTGTAGCATCATTCACAATAGCCAACATGTAGAAGCAACACAAAAACTTGTGGGTGGATAATGAGAATGTAGTATTTACACACAATAGAATATCAGCTTAAAATGAAGGAAATCCTGTCATCCTTGACATGAATAAACATAGGACATGTTATGGTAGGTGAAATAAGCCAGTCACAAAAAGGCAAATGCTATTTGTTTTCGCTGTATGTATCTAAAGTAGTTAAACAGAAATAGTAAGTTTAGTGGTGGTTGTCAGGGGCTGGGGGCAGGGGAAGGGAGGCATTAGTGTTCAATGCCATTGAGTTTCTATTTTATAAGACAAAAATATTTTAGAGATGTTTTGCACAACAAAATGAATATGTATAACACTAGAAAAGTATATGTACCCTTAAAATGGCAAATTTTATATTACATATTTTTCACCATAAGTAAAAAAAAAATGTGCAGAGTACACAAAATTTCATCATCATTTGAGAATAACTTACATGGAGAAGTTTCTGCTTTTTAGTTGAAGAGATGTTCTTCATTCATTCAATCAAAAAAATCAGTATAAAATGTGAGACCAGACTTGTCAATAACTCAAAGGAAAATCTAGGATAATGTTTCTATAACATGAATGAAGATGAGTCAGACTTTCTTCTCCTCCCTCACATTTCTCTTTGCCTTTATTTCTGGACACATTTATCCCCTGGAGATATATTATTTAGATTACTTGATCAGGAATCAAACTTTAGGTTGAGTGCATGCCTACCACGTACCTGGCAGTGCATGAACCACAGGAACTTTCCAGGACATTCCTTCTAAGACTGGGCAGGCCAGTGCTCAAGTTTCAGGGGAGACTGAAAGCTCTACGGAGTCAGGAGCTATTTGCAGTCCTGCACTAGCTCTATAAGACCATCAGAAGAAACCAGTGTCCTGTCTGCAAACTTTGGATCTATAAAATGACTGATGAGGAGACAATATTCTTCAGTGGTTTAGAACAAATAAAAACGTCTCTCACTCTAGACAAAGGTTATCTTATCTTGTAGGCAAACAATAGTGTTTCCTACACCTTTGGTGCTAACCAAATGTATAACTTAAGATAACATCTTTTTTTTCTCTTGGACTTAGTTATTTTTGTGTGTTTTTTTCCTCTTGAATAATATTACCTATGCTTAAACAAAAAGATACTTACAAAATCTAATTTATATTTGCGACATATTTGGTGAAGGTAGGATTCTATGCTAGAATTCAAGGGATTCAAAGATAACTGAGGTAAAATTGCTGCATTTAAGGATCTTAGATGACTGGGGAAAAGACATTCTCCATGCCACCTGATTTAACCTGAGTAGACATACATAGAAAGCTGCCAATAAGAACTTGATGCCTGGTGGACCCTGAGACTAGGATTCAAGTGACAGGAGAAGTGAGATTGGAGTCTGGAAGCACATAGAAACTGTGACTTTTCTTAGTTTGGATAAGTAAATTTTCTTCTAATTTAAATGGTCAAACTGAACTTGCACAAAGCCTCAGAAGCCTTCAGTGTTTCAAGGAAAAAAACTGAAAATTCTTTGGAAGGAAAAAAATAGAAGAAAAATATTGTGCACTGAAAGGTATTAGTCAACAATTAGCACATTCACATTGACATTTTACTCCAACACAAGCCACATCATATACTTCCACGAAAATCAATCTAAAAGGAAGTAGCAAGTAGGGCCATGTTGATGAAATGTCATTTTTCCCTTACTGCTTGATTTCCTTCCACTCTGCTCAGGTTGCCCCAACATGGTGTCATATGTGGGTTAATTGACACAGATGCTCTTCATTAAGCACAGCTTAGGTTAAATCAGAGCTGTGGCTATAAGCCAGACTGGGATGAAATGTGATGATGAAGATGACAATGATTATGATGACAGTTATGAAGATGTTAACAATGGTGACATCTATGATTTATTCAGTGTTTACCATATTAACAATATTGTGCTAAAGATATTACATATGTAATTTCTTTATACCATAATTTCCACCCTATTGAGGGTTGCTGACCTTCTGAAAATGTAACTTATTTGCTTATAAAATTACAGCCTTTAAGTGCTAGAGCCAAAAATCCAAAAAAGCCTCAACCTCAGCTTTATTGACTTTTAGAGCCAGATCATTTTTTGACTATCCTGTGTATTGTAACTATCAGCAGTATCCCTGGCCTTCTTTACCCTCTAGATTCCAGTAGAACCTCCCTGAAGGTGTGACAACCAAAGACCTCTCCTTCATCCCTGGGATTCAAAAAAAAAAAAAAAAACATGTCTAGACCCTTGCAAAAGAAGTTACTTTTTATCCTGTTTTATGTCGCTTTATTAAAATATCTGAAACTGGGTTATAATAAAGAGAAATTTATTGGCTCACAGTTTTTTTGTTTTGTTTGTCTCAGGGATTGAAACCACGGATGCTTAGCCACTGAGCCACATCTCCAGCCCTTTTTATTCTTTGAGACATGGTCTCGCTAAGTTGCTTAGGACTTTGCTGAATTGCTGAGGCTAGATTTGAGCTTACAACTCTCCTGCCTCAGTCTCCTGAGCAGCTACCATTACAGGCATGTGCCACCACACCTGCTGCCTCACAGTTCTTGAATCTGGGAAGTTTCAGGTCAAGGTACCAGATGGTTCAGTTCCTGGTTAGGCCAATCTCTTCTTCCAAGATAGCACCTTGCTAAGGTGCCCAGGCTGGTCTACAACTTATTCTCCTCCTATGTCAGCCTTCTGAGTCACTGGGATTACAGGCAGGTACCACCCTATTCAGACACACTTGCTCTTTTATAACAGCATTAATATCACCCATGAGTGTGAAACAGTCATGGCTTAACTATTTTTTAAGGCTCCTATCTCTTAATGCTGCTAAAATGGTAAATAAGTATAAACATGAGTTTTGGAGGAAGTAGACACTCAAACCATAGCATTACAGATAGCACAGAGATGGACTTTGCTAACTGTGAGTAGAATTATCAAACAACATACCACCCTGAATTATGCCATGTCATTATTGACATGGTAAAAAGGAAAAACAAAGGCCAGACATAGTAAACTCCCTGGGAATTGGACTAAGTGAAGTTAAGGACCTTGTCATCCTAGCTTGGACTGTAAATTAAAGTCTGTTTCTAAACAGAAGTTTAGGTCTGAGCCCTATTGAAAACCATCAGATGACCTTAGCACAAAAGGGCTTAGCAGACCCCTGGCCTAATACCCAGTTCTCATACCACATCATCCTTGGAAACTATGGACAGCAGATCCAGGTAGCACTTCAGGGAGGAAAGTGAACCAGCTTTCCTGGAAGCCAGTTAGGCATGTGGATACTTGGTCTTATTTAATATAAAACACTTGCAAACTACACAGTGTGCATTATACCCTTTAGGTAGTTGTTTTTATTCCTATTTTGGCAAATATATACTCGAGTTATGGAGAAGCTAATGGTCTCCATGGCCTCTCAAACTGTCAAACCAGTAAGTGGAGAAATAGGGTATGGAACTTTACAACATCTGAATTCAGGCCTTTGTAATTAATCCTTTGTAATCAGTTCAGGCCCTGTAATTAATATATGAGAGAAAGGGTGATGGGTGGGAGCTGAATTCTTTCCATGAACAGATAACAATGTCAGAAGGTTCTTATTCCTTTAAAAAGTGCATGTAAACTTATTTAAATTTCTTTAGAAAATATGTAGCAGTTTGAAAAGAGCCAAGGGATTCTCTTCTCCAAAAAGAAACAGGAAAACCTCTTTGAATCAGTCCATCTCCAGTTCTTCCGTTTCAGAAGTATCATAAAGGATATAAACAAATGTAAATTCTGAACATATCCTCATAGCAATAATTAAACCACCATCAAATGATGTCATGGTTTGGATGTGAAGTGTCCTCCAAAAGCTCACATGTGAGACAATGCAAGAAGGTTCAGAGGAGAAATGATTGGGTTATAAGAGTCTTAACCCAATCAGTGAATTAATGCCCTGATAGGGATTAACTGAATGGTAGCTGAAGTGGTAGGGTGTGGCTGGAGGAGGTGGGACTTGAGGGCATGGCTTGGAGCTATATATATTTGTATCTGGCCAGTGGAGTCTCTCTCTCTGCTTACTGATCACTATGTGAGCAGCCTCACCTTGAGCCCCAAGGAATGGAGCCGGCCTTCTGTGGACTATCCTTGTGAAACCATGAACCCTCAGATAAGCCTTTCCTCCTCTACAATTTTTCTGGTTGGGTCCTTTAATTGCAGCAGTGAGAAAGCTGACTAAAACAAATGATGAATAAGAAGACTAAGAGTTGGAAGTTAGGAGGAAGATTCTGGAAAAATGGCTGAGTAAGAAGTACAAGGAATCTCATCACTGAGGTGGCAATTATACTTGCAGTAGCTGCCTGATGTAACTAGTTTGAAAGTATGGAGTGTCTGGAAGGTTTTTGAATCCCAAGGGATGGCTTGACCAGTAAATTGGTTACTTTTGGTCAATTCCAACAGTAGCTCCCTACCCTCCACCTGCA
Source organism: Xerus rutilus (assembly GCA_028644305.1). Classification (NCBI taxonomy): domain Eukaryota; kingdom Metazoa; phylum Chordata; class Mammalia; order Rodentia; family Sciuridae; genus Xerus; species Xerus rutilus. The sequence continues at coordinate 18,363,545 of CM053404.1, read as the reverse complement.
ATCTCCTAGCAGGCAGGGGTAGTTAAGTTGCTGGAGCAGCTTCTGTGCATCTTGAAGAACTTGTTGGGGGATTCCATAAACACCTTTACCTACATAGTGGAGTCCTGTGTTCTGATCTCTGATTGTTCCTTCTGTAAGGTACAGAAGCAGGCAGCTATTATTGTTGATCCTCCCTTGGGCAAGCAGTGCAGCTCTCTCCAGCTAAAGTGCAAGAGATTCAAAGAACCACCACTTTCCTTTTTCCACCTTAATTTTTTTTTGTTTCTTCTTTTTGGTTCCAGATAGTAATGGCTAGGACATTCAAAAAGCAACTGCATATACAGTGGGGTTTTAAAGTATCTGCATGTCCAAGGAACATCTCAGAAAATACCTAAAGAAACTTTAAATTTCTTAGCCCAGAGACAGCCTGTCAAAAACAAATAAACAAACAAAAAGGCAAACAGTAAAACATGGAAAAGGGGTGAACCTGATTCCCAGAGTTTCTACCTTATTAGATCCAAATGTCTCATTTTCAACAATGGCACTAGGCAGAAATGAAATAGAAAAAGAGAAAAAAGCAAATCAAGAGAAACTGTCCCTAAAAAAGACCTGATGGCAATCTAACTAAGGAATTTCAACCACTGTGTTAAAGATGCTCAAAGGATTAAAGATGATGTGGGAGAATAAAGAAACAATGTATTAAAAATGTATTATCAATAAACTGATATAAAAAAAACTCTAGAGGTGAAAAAAACAATAAATGTAATTTTAAAAAAATTCATTAAAGTTTTTCAACAACATATTTGAGCAGGCAGAAGAAGGAACAGATAAAACTGAAGAAAGTACAGTTGAAATTACTGAGTGAGGAACAGAGGTAAAAAAATGATTAAACACATTAAGCCCCATGTTTTTAATTCTGTGAATATTTGACTGAAATTTACACAGGTGCATTAAAATAGGTTGGAAATCATAAATATTGATTTATTGAATCTAAAGTATATATATGTAAATATATATATATTCATGTTTATCATAACTTTCTAAGTAAGAAATCACTAAAAAGTCTACAAAGATCTTACTCCTAAAACTAAAACTTCATTTTTATTTCAATGGGGATTGCCACTAGAGAAATCACCAAAAATGGGAAGGAAATATATTCAGAATACATATCCCTATAATTGATCTGAAGAGTTGTGAAAAATTTTAATGTCATACTTATTTTTGTCACATGATTGGATGACAAAGGTCTGAGCTGACTCACAGACCTGCATTTAGGAAAACTGACCCTAAGATATCAGCAAAATGAGATTTCAATTCCCACCCAGCACCTACTTTTCAGAAATTTCTAAAACATAGCAATCCATGTTAGATGTTTTTTAGGAAGCCATTCACATTTCATTTTTACTAATGGCCTTTATACACTTATACAATATATCTGAACTAATCCAATTAGACTCTATCATTTTTGTAATTGCTTTTTTCCTGACTAGATTTTTTCATACCACATTGGTTGAGCCAAACATCTAGCACTTTCAGAATCTTGGAACTTGCAAAAGACCCTTAGATAAGGAAAGATCCTTAACAAGGAGTTAAAGGATAGAGTGTAAAGATCTGAAGATCCCTAGAAGCTCATCATAAATTTTAATGCAATGCTGATGTGCCTGCTATGACTCTAGAACACCAAGAGCTTCAAAACCACTGTGTAGTTTCAGTCAAGAACTCACCAAGCTATTTTTATAAGTCACTTGACTATAATGTCAAATGAAAACAGTGCAAAATCTGAATGATGTACCCTGACAGTTACGATCACCACATGAAATAAAATCCTGTTTTAAGCCATAAAGTTATTTCTCCATGCCTTGTTTTCCTTGAGAGAAAGCTTAAAACGTTCATGGTTTCAAAAGGGTCATCTTGGCCATATTCTATTGCACTTATGTTATTTAGAAGTTCTACTTTGATACTTCAACTGTTCGTTCTCAACTCATCTTTTAGTATTGTGTTCTGTTCTCATTGTTTGCCATAAATTTTTATCTTTACTGTGTTCCAAAAGCCAAAATAAATTAGGTTAAAAATAAGTGATGATAGTTAATATTATATTTTCTCCTGATTGATGTGTGATTGTCCAAGTGACTGGTAATCACTTCCAATCAGATTAAGGAGTGATAGTAAAGCCAGGCATGATGGCACTTGCCTGTAATACCAGTGACTTGGGAGACTGAGGCAGGAGGATTGCAAGTTCAAAGCCAGCCTCAGCAATTTGGTGAGGTCCTAAGCAATTTAGCAAAAACCTGTCTCAAAATAAAAAATGGCTGGGCTGTGGCTCAGTATTTAAGTGCCGCTGGGTTCAATCCCTGGTACCAAAAGAAAAAAAAAGAAAAAAGAAAAGAAAGAAAAGAAAAGAAGTGGAGATTATTCTTAAATAAGAAAAGCTCTTCTGTGTAGAGAGGAACATGAGATAGCTCTGGGGATGTCTTCCAGTTTCAAATTGTTTCTGCCTAAGGAAAAAGAAGTTCAATTATTGTTACTTTGTCCCACAAATAAACTCCCTTGGAAGGATAACAAGCACCAAGGACACAACAGCCATCATTGCTCACTCACTACTTTGCTGATTTGTCCACAATGAGAGTTCTTGTGTACACGTACCCACACATCAGAGCACTAGTTAGCTTTCAGAAAGCATTTAGGGAACATTTAATAAGATTTGTGTTGACCACAGCCTTCCTCTCATGGTAAATTCTCCATAGAAACTTCACAGTCTGACATCACGTAGGAAGAAACTTTGAAGTTATGCACTGAGGTGAGCTTATACTCAGGGCCTAACAATCTGCACCTTCCTGAATCTAGGAAACAGTGTTGCAGTCAAGGTGAAGGTGTATTCAAAGGAATAAAGGAGAGGGCCTATGGGTTTAATCCAATATAATGTTAGACAGGCTTCCCTCCCCAGTGACTGCAGCAGGAAATGTAGAGCTTTCTCCTCACCATTGATCAAGATATTAGGACTCCTCCTTGAGAACTGCTCTGAAGATGGGGAAGTTACTTTTCTGAACAACTAGGTCAGGAGGTGCTTCACATGTGGCCAAATACATGCATTACAATTTAACGGCAGTTTAGAAGATCAAGTTAGACTAGACAGAATGAAATTCAATGCTGTCTAGCTCAACTTCCATTTATGCTTTAATCCTTTGTACATGTCCAGGCTATGTAGTCATTTGGGCAACGCTAGAATATGCGCCATGATAGGGAGATCACTACTTCCATATTGTTGGGCAGCTCTAATCATTATTTATTTATGAATGTATGGAAACATTTATTAAAAAGTTATTTTTGACAAATACCCTACTAGTCACTTCACCAAACACAAGGACACACATAATATAGCCTATATACTCACAGGAGATTCCTTTGAATCAGTAATTACAGTAGCACATTCTTTCTCATTTTGCACTGAATTCTCTGCCTCAAGCACACTCACTAGCTTTATTACTTCCACCAAAAAGCCAAATGATACCCCAACAAAGGTACCAGGACTTCCAAGAAATTCTCCAACATGCTCAGAGCTTTCTGGTGATTGTCATTTTTCTCTTCTTTGAACTTGGTCACTTTTTCCCCTTTAATGGCCACAGTTCTTTCCTAACTCTATTCCATGCACTAAATAGCATTCAAGTTTCACATGCTTTTCCTTCTTGGTAACATACCTACGTGACTTTATAAATGACTATTGTCTCATAAAGATGTTTTGATATGGTATATAAACAAATCACTAAATTTTCAACCATTCTATCAACAAGTTTGAAGTAATAGGGCATCATTTATATCTCCCTATGTCTTACCTCGTTATCAATCTTTACTTTTGGGATGGGTTTCCACAAGTTAGCAGAGATTAGGCATCCTTTGCAAGATCAGCTATGTATGTTTGCAAACTACTCAGGGACTATTTCCCTGACTATCCAATCTAGAATTGTATATCTGATGGACCTTTCTCACATGGTTATGGTTTTATATTTTACAGAGTATTTTCCACTCTCAAATCAATTAATTAATCTATTTCTTTTCATGTTTATATCTTTATTTCCCCATCACAAACCTGCCCCCACCTCTAACTAGAATGCAAATTATACAAGAATAGGGACCTAGTTGGTAGTATTTATTACTATATTTCTCACTGGCATAAAATCAATAGGAAAAAAATTATACACATACAGAGACACACATGTAAATGAATTATTGATTGAACCTGGAGAAAGATATTTTTTCATACTGGTTTATCTCATAAAGAACTGTCAATCATTATAAGCAAAGAGCTCATTCCTAAAATTTTAGCTTAACTGGATATATTGAATATTTTCTGATTTGTACTCATCAGTAAAAAAATAACATTTTATTTTCAATTAGTCAATAAGTTATCATACAAAGTCATAAAATTAAACTTTTTTATTTCAAAACTCACATTTTTAAATTCTATATACTATTTTTTTCTTGGTTAATTATACAGTAGACACAGGATACTGGGATAAGGGTTGGTCAAGGCTATTTGAGTTACATGTGATCTTTTTCTCACCATTTCAGACTTTATAATAAATTCTAAATTATATTTCTAATAGTTCTTTCAGTTACGTTTTAACATTTTAAAAAATCCCTAATCATTTGGTTTGATGGAACGTTTTATATAAATGATTTTGTGATCAGATACGATACGCTTATTCTATTCTAATAGACTATAGAAATAATCTTGCTTTCTCCCAATTATAAAATAATTTTGTCAGAGTGAAAAAACAATGAACTGTTTCTATCATCTGGTGGCTATTCAAAATGGAAAGTGTGTAACAGACATTTTTTATATACAACATAGCAATATTTTACAAACATATGAAGAGATTTACATTTTTGTCAAGGCAAGTGTGACATAATCATGTCAAAATATACTGCTTCCCCATGACACAATATCCTACTCCAGTCTTAATACACCAGACACTGTCAATGACTTGAGGTGGCACTGAAGATTATATATTTTAAAGTAAATAAATAATACACATTAGTTGGGGCCTATTATCTGAGGGGCATCATTCATTTGTCAGGGAAAACTGTGGTTTGGATGGGATTCTCATTTTAACTTGTTGCTCCTCTGGGACCACTTCACTGCTTCTTAGTGCAGTGGTAGTAAGTTGGTAGCTTATTTTTGCTACAAAGTTTCTATGGACTCAATAGAAGATTTAAATTATTGGATTAAAAACCTATAACAGAGAAGTAAGTATATGCATACCCTCTTATAAAAGAGCAACTTCACCTAGGTGAGATTAGGAAATTTACCCAAAGCAAAATAGCAAGAGGGAGGGAGAGCCAGTATTGGAACCTCTGCAACACTAGGGACACTAGAATTTGAAAAATGCTATGCTGGATATCCATGAGAGAAGGAAGTTGGCAGGAGAAACTACAGACCTAGGAAATTAAGGGTTCCACTTAACTTTGTAGTGGAAAAAAAAAATGATGTGTAGGCTCCTACTTTCAGTGGATTTCACATGTTAAGTCAAATTATTGAGTTTGCCTGTGGTGCATACCCTTAGTTTACTGTCTGTAAGGACCCAACTGCATGAGTCTCTGTCAGTGTTATTGCAATGTGGCAAAGACACACTGTGGCTTCCAAAAAACCAAGTTTAGATGCAATTAAATTTCATCCATTGATTTGTGCATTTACACATTTATTCCTCAAATATTTGAATTCCTAGTAAATGATAGGTACATGAGCCATAGAACTGAGAAGGACACGCTGCCTCTGTCCTTGGGGTACATATTTCACCTCAGTTGGAGCAGCAGTCAAGAGAGCAGACCCAGACAAACACAGAGCTCATGCACACATGCCTCCAAATGGCATTATAACCTCTCTTCTGGGCATTAAAGGTCAGTTCAATAAAGTTCAAAGATTGGAAAGTCTTTGACTGTTAAGTCTAAACTCTTGAAAATCTCACTTTTCCACACAGTGTTGTAGCCAACTGAATCACTGAACCATAGGTCCTCGTGGTCTTTCCTGACGAGCTAAAATAATGTTTTAAAGATTGATTAGTCTTTCTCAAAGCCTTCTCTCAATGGAGAAAGAACTGCAACACTAATGAAAAGGAGGAATCTATGGAGAATATTTTGTTCCTTTACAACAACTTACCAGCTTTTAAAAGGATTTTCAACTTATTACAGTGAGAAATAAAAGCCAATCATAATCAAGTTCGATTTTTTTTTTTTTTTTTGGTACCAGGGATTGAACTCAGGGGCACTCAACCACTGAGCCACATCCCCAGCCCTATTTTGTATTTTATTCAGAGACAGGGTCTCACTGGGTTGCTTAGCAGCTCACTTTTGTTGATGCTGAGTTTGCTTTAAACTACAACTCAGCATCAGCCTCCCACGCCAGTGGGGTTACGGCATGCACCACCTCACCCAGCTTGATTTTTAGAACTATAACAGAGGAAGAATTTGGTTTATTCAATTTTGTATTTAATATCCTTAAAGCTTATCAGGCTAACCGAAGTTTATGTAATGTATTGCCTCTGAATATGAAACTGTGAAGCCCAATTTCATTGTAAATCATGACCCCAACTTCTCTTCTCTCCCTTAGAGAAATAAAGAAGAACAGATGAGTAGGCCGTGAAGTTCAAAATGTAGGTGTCAGTCATCATGAAGATTCTCCTGAGGAAAGGGCCCAAAATGTGACAACAAAGTCAACTGCTTCCATTAGGACAAGAAATAGAGCAGAAGCCTTAACTTTATGTACATCCAAGATAATACATGTTATGTAAATGTAAGCTGGCTAATGCTTTGGTTACCTTTTTTGCTTTCTGAAAACAAAACAAACAAACAAAACACCTGCATTAAAGAAGCAAAGGGGGAAAGTTAGCTTCTTGCACATTGATTTCTTACCTTCCTTCCCAAGTCTGGCCACAAAATCAGCTATCTATTTTTATCTGGGTCCATCCCTCTTCTCAACCATTTAGATATTTATTATATTCTCAATAACCTTGAATTATTCCACAAGGAACAGAAACACTAACAAACATACTTACACAAATTAAATGGAACCTGGTTTTTGACATGCAAATGTGTTTTAGTTTTGCCCCACTAGGTCCTATGTTTCATTATGATTAAAAATGTCAAACAATATTTTGCCTGCTGGGAGTATAGGTTTTACTTCTATTTTTCAATCTTGCTTAAAAATCCTTCTTGCATAATTTATGATGTACAGCAGCCCTTGGTTGTTGTTTTTTAAAATTACAAACTATGAACCCCATGGTGGCATTTTACTAAATGGATTTTCACATCTTGGCTTTTAAACATTTGTAGAATAAAAGTACACAATAAGAAATTCCTTTTGGATGATAATTCTTTTGTATGCAACCTTCAATAGTGAAAATAACTTGGTCTTAGTAATGAAGCAAGCAAAGTGGGTTTTTTCATCCATGCAGTCCATGATCTTTCCTTTTATCTTGGGTGATGTAGTCCTCAAACCACTTTATCATTCACATATTATCTCTCTGTCACTCTCTCTTTACCTACAGCCCTCCATCCTCTCTTATTGAGAAATCCAGTGGTTAGGGCTCTATGGAAGGAATTCACCAGCTGAAAGCTTGGACAGGATGTTCAAGTCTCCTTCTTTCTTCCTAGCTTTACCCTCAGTGGTTTTGTGCAATTAATGGACTTGCCATGTATAATTGCTCTGTGCTAAGGCTGCAGGAAAAAGTAATTCCCTTTGTAATAGAAAATATCTGAAGAACACCCATAGAACAAATTGAAAAATATATTTGGGGATGTTAAGAAGAGAAGGGACCCTGGAGTTTTACAAGTGGGTTTTCGAATAGTTGTGTTTTGTTCAAAAGCCTTTCAGAAAATTCATTACCATTGTATAAGTTTTGCTGTCAGAATGGATAGGGTAGTTGTGAGGCATTAATAAGATAATACATGTTTAGAGCAGGGCCTGGCCCTTAGCAAATATTCAATAAATGTTGGTATTAACTTTCCCCACATGTAAGAGTCACCATAAACCCATAAAGGGAGATTACAATATAATTTCATTAAGAAGCCTGATCATATCACAAAATTTGTATGAAAAAGATTGAGATTTTTAGATTTTTATTGGAAAATGGGAGATACTATTTATTACCCACTAGAATGGTTATAATCAAAATCACAAAAAAATTGTTGGTGAATATATGAAGAAATTGAGATCCAGATACATTCTATTAGGACTGTAAAATGGTATGGCCGCTGAAGAAAATATTGTAGCAGTTCTTCAAATGTTAATTATAAAGTTACTGTATGACCCAGAAATTCTACTTATAGGTATATACTCAAGAGAATTGAAAACATATGTCCACAGAAAAACATATACAGGAATATTCATAACGGCATTATTTATAATAAACCAAAACTTGGGATAACACACATGTTCATCAACTGATGAATGGATAAACAAAATATGGTATGACCACATAATTGACTATTATCTGGCCATCTAAAATGAATAAAATATAGTAGTTCACCCTTATCCACAGGGGATATGTCCTTGAACCCCCTAATAGGTGCCTGAAACCTCAAATAGTACTGATTCCTCCATATATCATCTTTTCTTCCTACATAAATGTAGCTATGACAGAGATTCGGGGCTCACCCAAGACCTTCCTCTCAAGCTGTCTTGAACCAGCCCATCTCAGGGAAGACCACATGAAGTCCCCTCCAGAGGGAATTGTAAAATCTCATAGAGAATGTGAACTACCTTAAGAATACCTTAGCCGGGCACGGTGGCGCAAGCCTGTAATCCCAGCACCTCGGGAAGCTGAGACAGGAGAATCATGAGTTCAAAGCCAGCCTCAGCAATGGCGAGGCACTAAGCAACTCAGTGAGACCCTGTCTCTACATGAAACACAAAATAGGGCTGGGGATGTGGCTCAGTGGTTGAGTACCCCTGAGTTCAATCCCTGGTACCAAAAAAAAAAAAAACCACCCTGATGTTCATATGTCAACTTCAAGGTTTGCCCAGTTGGACATGGTGAAGGTGCAGAAGATCCAGAGGTGTGTTACAGGATTTGAAAAGATGTAGAGCTGCTGAATTAGAACAAGGGCCTTGGGGCAATGAAGAATGTAAATGTGGGATAAGCTAAAGTGTCAGATGCTAAAACAGCAACTTGACCACAAACTGAAGGACAGCCAAATCACAATAGTTCTAAAAGTACCACTGAACATCTTCTCGACTTTGTATCAACATCTCCATGAAGAAAAGTCAGCATCAGCATTAGTATCCTAAAACACACAAGCCTATGACTAGTGAATCACAGATGTTTGTTGCAGCCAGATATCAATGACTAAAGTCTGGAAGAGAGAAAAATAATGAGCAAATACAAGGTCAATTATTTATTACTGGTGAGATAGTTTACTTAATTAAAGGCATAAAGGACCATTATCAAATTAAAGAGTTTTGTATTTTCTTATTTATTAATTTCATTTATTTGATAGAAGAAACCCAATTAGTTTCTATTTCTATATTTAATAAAAAATAGTAGGTGATAAAGTTTCACAATACAGCCTAACCAGACTCCTAATACAATAATTTACTAAATGTCCTTCTTTCACTCAATGTATTAATTTATTCTGTGTTCTTTTGTAGACATTAACTGGGATCTCATATTTATTTTCAGTACTTGAAAGCTCTAATGATTAGTTGACCATTTTTCTTAAGTTGAAATTTCTTGAATTTACTCAAATTATCCAGCCCTAAAGTGAAAATGCAAAGTACATTTCTGGAGAACAGTTTGGGGCCTTTCTAGATCTTTATTAAAATCAGGGAGTACTTCTAGCTTTCCAAATACTGTATGTACTCAAGTACAACGTGTTTCCTTTAAGCATCATATAAAGTTAGAAACCACGCATTCAAGACTGTTGTAGACTCTTTTTCTTTGTAATTTTCTTGGTGAGTACATTATCTCCTATAACATTACTGCCACCTCAGTTCTCTTTCAGAAAATGTATTTCTTTGACAAAGAAGACCAAATCTCGTTGTCCTATGTTAGTAGAAGGTAAAGGGCAGAATCATTGCAATCTTGCTAAGAAGCTCAATTTTCAGTACTATTTTGACTTGTACCAAATAAGAGAAACTGTTTCATGTGGCTAGTACATTTATCACATCCTCAAGAAACAAATCTGATACACTGATATGAATCACTACCTTTCATCCTGCTGATAAGTCATAGGTGTTTTTTTCTGACACCTGGACTTATATAACATCAGGCTCTATATTTATAGATGATATTTAAAAATCCAAGCTTAGCAACATCTTTCAGTTGTTTCTGAGGGTAAATCAATTTTTCCTAATAACTTTCTTTCTCCATATTTTCTTGGGGTACTAGTGATTATGAATGTTCCAACATTATTTTATCAAATTTGTCCATTGTTATGGTTTTGATGTGAGGTTTACTTCCAAATCTCCTGTGTTTCCACAAGAATATTCAGCATCAAAATGACTGGATTTTGAGGGCTGTTAGCACAAAAAAAACTGGGAAGAATACAAACTTCACAGATCATTTCAGCCTTTATTCAGGAACAGGACTACACCTACGGGGATGCACCCACTTTCCTGGTGGAAAATGAGCCACTGAACAAAGAAAGGGACTGGGTTTATATAGGTTATCCTGGGAAGTGGTCTAGTGAGCTTATCAGTTTTCTTGGACTCCCAGGAATTTGACATTTGTTCTATTAATCAATGACATGGTCAGTTTTAGTGCTCAGGAATTTGAGCTCTTGGGTCAGGGATCTTATGCTCCACAGAAGTTTAGTACCTGCCCAAGGGTATGACCCCAGTGTGATGAGACATCTCCTTCCTGCCTGCAATTAACACCAGGAAGACATTTGTCTTGGAAGGTGAAAGCTCTCCGTGCATGGCTGTGCGTGTTTACTCCCTTTTTCTCAGGCCACATTATTTTGAAGTCTTTCCATTTCTCATATCTATTAGTAACTTATACAGCCCATCCTAGTTTGAAAGGACTAACTGGGTGGTAACTACAGACAGGTGGGGCATGGCTAGAGGAGGTAGGACCCTGGGGGTTTGCCCTGGAAGGGTGCATCTTTGCTGTGGCCCCGTCCCCTCACTTCCTAATTGCTTTTTGCCATGAGAGAAGTGGTTTCCTTCTGCCACCCCCAACCACCCCCTGACGTTCTACCTCACCTTAGGCCCAGAGGAACTGAGTGAGTTGGCTGTGACTGATACTCTGATACCATGAGCCAGAATAAAATTTTCCTTTTCTAAGTTGTTGTCAGTTGTTAGCTGACTAAACCAGAAACTGATTGTGAGAACTGGGGTTATTCCTATGACTGACTGTGGCGTTCAGAAGCCTTTGGAAGTGCTTTGTAAGAGGAATCTGGAAAAGTTTGGAAATGCAAGCTGCAAAGGCTTTAGAATGTCATAGAAGAGCTTAATGGTGTATTCTGATGGAAGTTCAAAAGACCAGAATGCTGAAAGGAATGTGAACTGTTTTCATGAGGTTTCAGAGAGAAATGAGGACTTTATCCAGAATTGGACTAAAGATCATTCATGATACATTCTGGCAAAAAGTTGTCTACATTTTGCCCATGTCCTGAGACTTGGTGTGAAGCTGAATTTAGAAGTGATAATTAATTAATTTTCCAGAGGAATTTTCAAGGCTGCACAGCATTCAGTCAATGGCATAGACATTGCTGGCAGGTTTTAGCCAGGTTTACTGTGGAATCCTGAGAACTCAGAGCTAAAAGATTTTAAAACTTGTAGTTTAACTACAAAAACACATATCAAACTAGAGTGAAGAGAAATGTTCTCCTTCAAGAGTTTTCAGCCCCTGAGATATGCAAAATACTTTACATAAAGATAATAGGAAATGGGCTGGGGTTGTGACTCAGTGGTAGAGCGCTTGCCTCACATGCATGAGGCACTGGGTTCAATCCTCAGCACCACAGAAAAATAAATAAATAAAGATATTGTGTTCATCTACAACTAAAAAAAAAATTTAAAAAAAAGATAATAGGAAAGATGGCTTGAGGACGTCTAAGAAATTTGAAAGGCCACACCCACCTCCAGGGTGTAAAGGGCAAATTCTTTGGAGAGGAGATCATGGAAGTTCCCTCCTTGCACAGGGGAACCTAGGAAGTTGTCTTACTGTTCTTTGCCAACCAGACATTCAAAAGTCATGACTACAGCGATAATCCCACAGAGCTCAGGTATTGTGCAAGCTGGCATCATCTATGTGGTGCTAGTTCTGCAGGAATACTGAAGGCTAAAGATAAGTATTCATGAAGGTTTCCACCAAGATTTCAGAGGAAGACCTGAGAGGCCAGGCAAAGTACAGCTGGGCTAAAATCTCTGTGGGCAGCCCCTGAGTGTGTAATATATGAAACTATAAAGGTGAATCCAAAGCTGAAAAGGAGACTTTAAGAATCAAGAGACGCTAGCAACATGGACTGTATCCTTAGAAAACCACTGACCATGGAAGGAGCCATTCTAAAAAAGAGGATGGTTGCACTGCAACCCACAAGGCCAAAGGGGTGAAATTGCTCAAGCCCTTTGGTGAGCCCATATTGTAGCCATGTGTCCTTATATAACTTGTTTTGATTTTTACAGGGGCTCACAGAGTATGCTGTGTCAGAGGAGACTATGGACTTGGACTTTTGGGCAATGCTGAAAATAAGACTATGGAACTCTTAGAGATGAACTAAATGCATTTTGCATTATGAGATAGACATGAGCTTTTGGGGATTAGGAACAGAATGTTATGATTTTATATGAGGTAGCCCCCCAAAGCTCCTATTACAGGAATATCAAGAGGCATGGATTGGATTGTGAAAGTTGCTAACTATATCCAGCCATCCTAGTTTGAATGGACTATGGGTAACTAGAGGCAGGTGGGGCATGGATAGAGGTGGTGGGTCACTGAGGGTATGCCCTGAAAGGATTTTTTCCCCCTGTGGCTTCTTCCCTGCCCCTGCATCCTTGCTGCCATAAGGGGAGCAGCTTCCCTTTGTCATGCCCTTCCCTCATGATGTTCTACCTTACCTTGGGCCCAGAACAAAAAAAGTTGGTGTCTGTGGCCTGAGACCTCTCATACCATGATGCAAAATAAACTTTTTCTCCTCTAATTTGTTCTTGGTAGATATTTCAGTCACAGGTGCAGAAGTTGACTGAAACATCCATATTTGCTATGTGCTGAGATGACAAAAATAAAACAAGGACAAGAGACCAAGGAAGAATGAGATTAAAACTAGATAGACAGAAATACACACACACACACACACACACACTCACACACACACATGCATCCCCTTATTCCATTTTTTAGCTTTGTTTTATAGAGAGTGCAGGATTTACAGAAAAATAATGAAGTTTGAACCTTAGTCTGCCATATACTTGGCAGTTGTTTAACTCCTCAGAGACTCACATTTCCCATTTATTAAAAGTTCATATAGCTTTTTTAAATGACAATTTTAAAAATAAATGTAAAATAAAGAAAGGTAGCCTGGCAACAATGCAAAGTCCCTGGTCCCACTCTCTTCCAACAAATACACATCAGCATATTTTCAGATATAGCTATTTGTTCAAGACTTTGGTGGTGGTGGTGAAGATACCAAATTTATTTCTTAAGCCCTGAGTACAAGATTACCTTCAAAAAGTTTAACTCCATTTCCTAACCTGTCCAGTTTTTAACTGTGCTGGCCCATCTTCTGTCTGCTCCTCAGTAATGGCTGGGGGGTGGTCTGCATGATACTCTCGTGCCTTGTTAGAGAGACTTTATTGGGGAGGTGTACCTTATATCTGAGCAGTTATCTTACTTGAACCAGAATAATGAATGGCATACAGATGGTCTGCCTGGAGTAGTTTATCATTTCCATTATCTGAACATCATAAGGCAATTGTTTATGGTTGGCTAACATCACTTTTATTCCTTACCTTTCTAAAATATATTATATGTATTTATAATAACATCTGTTAGCATTAAGTAGCTTTTTACTGTTTTTTTATTATTTATTTATTCTAATTAGGTATACATGACAGCAGAATGCATTTTGATTCATTGTACACAAATGGAGCACAACTTTTCATTTCTCTGTACACAATGTAGAGTTGCACCATATGTGCAGTCATGCATGCACCCAGGGCAATGATGTCCATCTCATTCCACTATGTTTCCAGCCCTTATGACCCCTCCACTCCTCTCTCTTCTCTTTGACCAAAGTTCCTCCATTCTTCCTATGCCCCTCCCATTATGGATCAGCATCTACTTATCATAGAGAACATTCAGTCTTTGGTTTTGAGGGATTGGCTCACTTTGCTTAGCATGATATTTTTCAACTACATCCATTTATCTGCAAAGGCCATAATTTTATTCTCTTTTAATTCTGAGTAATATTCCATTGTGTATATATACTACAGTTTCTTTATCCATTCATGTATTGAAGGGCATCAAGGTTAGTTCCACCATTTAGCTATTGTGAATTGTACTGCTATAAACATTGATCTAAGTCGGGCATGGTGGCGCAAGTCTATAATCCCAGCACTTAGGGAGGCTGAGACAGGAGAATCACGAGTTCAAAGCCAGCCTCAGCAATGGCGAGGCGCTAAGCAACTCAGTGAGACCCTGTCTCTATATAAAACACAAAATAGGGCTGGGGATGTGGCTCAGTGGTTGAGTGCCCCTGAGTTCAATCTCCAGTACCAAAAAAAAAAAAAATTGATGTAGCTGCATCACTGTAGTATGCTGTTTTTAAGTCCTTTACATACAGACCAAGGAGTGGGATAGCTTTTGTTAAATGGTGGTTCCATTCCAAGTCTGTCAGTCTATATCTTTTAATTGTTGAATTTAGGTCATTCACATTTAGTGTTATTATTTAAATATGATTTATTTTCCTGGTCATTTGTTTTATCTTTGGTTTTTAACGTGACCTGGTTTCTTCTTTTATTGACCTTTCTTTTAGTAGTTCCTCTCGTTGCAGATTTTCATTGTTGGTTTTCATTTCCTCTTCATGTAATATTTTACCGAGAATGCTCTATAGTGCTGGCTTTCTTGCTGTAAATTCTTTTAACTTTTATTTATCATAAAAAGGTTTTTATTTAGTCATCACATCTGAAGCTTAATTTTGCTGGATATAACATTCTTGGTTGGCATTCATTTTCTTTCAGTTTGGTATATGTTGTGCCAGGATCTCCTGGCTTTGAGGGTTTGGTTGAAAAATTTGCTGAGATCCAAATTGGTCTCCCTCTATATGTCATCTAATTCTTCTCTCTTGAGACCTTTAAAATACTATCCTTATTCTGTATGCTAAGCATTTTCATTATAATGTGTCTTGGTGTATATCTATTGTAATTGTGTATGTTTTGTGTCCTGTAAGCCTCTTGTATTTGATTTTCCAATTCATTATTCATGTTTGGGAAATTTTTTGATATTATTTCGTTAAACAGATTGTGTATTCCTTTGGTTGGGAACTCTGTGCCTTCCCTTATCCTGATAAATCTTAAATCTGGTCTTTTGATGCTATCCCATAATTCTTGTATGTTCTGTTTATGGTTTGTTACCATCTTCATTGTGTAGTCAACTTTATTTTTAAGATTGTATGTTTTGTCTTCATTGTCTGAGGTTCTGTCTTCCAAGTGATCTAGTCTGTTGGTCATGCATTCTATTAAGTTTTTAAATTTGGTATATTGTTTCATTTCAAGGATTTCTGATTTTTTTTTTAAAATCTCTCTCTCTTTGTTGAAGTACTCTTTTACTACCTGTATTTGCTCCCTCATCTCTTTGTTGGCACACTAAATTTTTGACTCTATTTGCTCACTTGGGTCATTCTTTAAATTGCAGATCGTTTTAATTATATACATTCTGAAGTCCTATTCTGACATTTCATCAACTGTACTGTCAATGGATTGTATTATTATAGTACCTTTGTTTGAGGCACTTTCTTCCCTTGTTGGTTTTGTTTTATTAAAATATATTATTTATTTATTTATCTCGGTATGTATTTATTTACATGTGGTGCTGAGGAACCCGGTGCCTCACATGTGCTAGACACATGCTGTACTGCTGAGCTACAACCTCAGCCCTTCTCTTGTTTTTTCATGTTATTTGTCTTCCTTTCTTACAGCACAGATCTGAGGTATTGCAGTTTCTACCCTATAATCTCATAGTGACCCTGCAGATTACCTGTGCCTCACCTTGGTGTTCACTTCCACTCCTGCCAGTTCTCCCAAGATGGATGCTACTTCAACTAAAGATGGTGGTGGCAGTAGTGGAGGTAACTCAAGATAGCAGTGGGGTTGGCCCAAGATGGATGCAACTACTTTCAGAGATGGGGATGAAAGGGTGAGATTTACAATGACTTTGGACTGCCTACTCAGAGATGCAGGGCTGCAGCATGCTGTGCTGTGGTGGGCTGCTGCCTCCAGGCCCTGTCTGTTGTCCCAAGGTGGAGGCTACTACATGGTGAGTACAATGGCAATGGCTGCTCTGTCCCAATACAGATGTAGTCCAGGGAGTGATGTCTTGGTAAATGTGGAGCCACAGAATGGACCTCCACTCTGTGCAGTGGCAGTCCTGGGCCTGGACTCTCACACAGGTCTGCAGAGCTGGTCCTGGGCCGGGGACTGGGCTCTGCTCAGTGGATTAGCATAGTCGGTCCTAGGCCTGACCTAGTCTGAGCTCCTGCACCAGTCCCAGGGGCAGGCCTGGGCATGGGCTTCCACGGGTCAGTTGGAGTGGTCCTCTACCCCTGTTTTTGTTAAATGAGACATTCCATTGTTTCTTTGTAAGTGTTCTTAAGCATCAGCATACTATGCAAAATCACACAATAAAAGTAACAAGAGTTATGTGGAAAATGGTACTAAGGGTTTAACACTTAACTTTATCAGTGATAAAAGAAAAATAAACAGGAATATAAAAAGAACATTAGTAATTTTCATATATGAAATAGTTAAGAAATACAGAATGCTTGAATAAATGTGACACTTCACCTTTGAGACAGGTTTCTGGAAGCAGCTACTTCAAGAGTGTAGCTTATACATTACTGTAAAGTGGTAGAAGGGGTATAAAGTTTTAACACCAGCTGGGCATGGATGTGGCTCATAAAACACACAGTGAGTGGAGGTAGATGGTAAATATTTGAGGGAATGCATGTGTGTTTATTTTGTTTATTCTCACAGAGCTCTGTTTGGCTGAGTGCAGTTTTTTTAAGTATACTTAGCATTTCACATGAGAAAGCTGTTCATGTGCAGACACAAAGTTCATACTATGTTCAAATCATCCTTAAAATAGGAACTAAATTGCTATTGCTAGAAGAAAGTCATGTTTTCATGGCTGAAAAATTTGTATAAATGACTGTACATATTTCATGCATATTACTTTAGATAGGGGTGGACTAAAAAAACATTCTCCAGTGAGCCTGGTGGTCTTGTGTAACTAACCAATACCCACTTTACAAAAACCAGCATTACGTATCTCCTTTTCAGGAAGTACATGGGGTGGGATTAATGAACCACTGAATTAATATTTGATTAAATTTTCTTGGTGAAAATTGATTAGAGGGTAGAAACCAAATAAATCATAACATTATCTATTTCTGGGTTTGAATCATTTTACTTAAAATAAATTCATTTCCCAAGCTTGATTTTTATTCCAGATTATGGAATATTTGCTCCCACTCTCAGGTGATACTATTGCTGAAATGGAATAAAGTTTTATGAAAAATAAAGTTGGGGGGGGACTATCTTGGTCACTAAATTTCCCCTCAAGGATTCAAGGTCAGTTTCACAGCTTGTGTTTGTAAATTTCCAGATGCCTGGGATAGAATCTGAGAGTGGCCAGTGCTTGCTGGGACCCACCCAGTCACGTCCCGAATATTCTCAGCTAAGGGCTCCTCTCTCCCACATCCATTTCAGAACTGAGAGGCTCTCGTTAAACAGTCATCTTCTGTCTCTTCGTTGGTTAAATTCCTTGTTTACTTTATCTTGACAGTCTTATTATTTTCTAATGACAGGACACATATAGAGTTAAAAGAGCATGTTGAACCTATGATTTATCAATGGTGATGACAGCATAAACATGAAGAAGACAGAAGTAGGACTCCTCCCCTTCCCCATCCAACAGAATCTTCTTGTAGTCCTTCTCTCCAATCCTCCCATCAAGAACAGAAGGATGATTGCCCTAGGTTCATGTATGACTGCACATATGGAGTGACTCTACATGGTGTACAACTGGAGAAATGAAAAGATGTACTCTATTCATGTACAATGAATCAAAATGCCATTCTGATGTCATGTATACCTAAGTAGAATAAATTTAAAAACTTTTAAAAAAGGAAAAAAAAAAGAACAGAAGGATGCTGGGAGATGCCCTCCCCCAGTTGAAGGGTATAAGCCACTAAATGGAGAGGGAGGCAAGGACAATACCAGTAGCCTCTATCCAGAGCAAGCAACACTGTACCATATCATATTTTTCCCTCTTATTATTTTTTTATCCCTGAAGCCATCCTGAGACCAGTATCACAGTGGGTCTTGCCTTGCCCCTACTGCCATCTCTTTTTTCACCTCCCTGCCCACCACCCCATGTGCCTGCAGCCCTCCTCCAGGTGGCTCCCAAATCCCTTTCCCCTTAGTCTCATTTCTTTCCCTTTAGGTTTTTGATACTCTCGATTTTGACCTCATTTCTCTCTGTTAACATCATCTCATTTGCTGTGTTAACAGGTCTAGACAACTGGTCAATGACTGATAACATAATATAGGATTACCTAGCAAACTGCCCAATCAACTGGGTTTTTTGTCTAGTCTTTGCAACTTTTGCTACAACCATGGGGGAAATTACTTAACTCGTGTGTGGGGCAGGGGGGTGCTGGGGATTGAACCAGGGCCTTGTACATGTAAGGCAAGCACTCTACCCACTGAGCTGTATCCCCTGCCCCAGTTACTTACTTCTTTAAGCCATAAGTTACACCATCTCCAAAATGAATATAATAACCTTTCAAGGGTGTTCTGAGAATAAAATAAGCTATGTAGAAACCTGGCATAGAATAAGCGTGGAACAAATAATTGGACTTCCTCTGCAATTATATTCTTTTGCAGAAAAGAAACAAAGATGATTTAGGTATTAAAAGGTTAGTCCTACTTTCTACACTGTGATACAAGTGTGCCTCAAGGACAAAAGAAGAAGTTAATTGATGTCTGGGACATGTTCCAGGACCTTTGCTTTACAACTGGCAGATATTCTTTAGATGAGAAGTGGTATGTCATGTGGCTAAGGCCTCAGACTGATTCAAAAAGACAGAGATTCCTGACTCTGGTACTATTTTGAGTTACTTTGGACAAGTTACTTAGTCTAAGTTATGCCTGTAAAACAGAGTTGATCAAAGTCCTATTTCAAAGAGATATGTGTGCATGCACGTGAGAATTAAATAATATATTTGAAGTCCTTAGCTCAGCACTGGGTTCATATAAATGCATATTTTATTATTGTTATTTTTATGGTGATGATGAAATAATAATAATGTCATTAGTGTAAAAAAAGTAAAACAAGCCTTCAAGAAGGCTTAAAAGTTCTTACGAACATTGCAATGAAAGGAGTTTATTTCTGCAATTGTCATGGCCATTTTACCAGATTGTGGATATTGATATATGATGTGCTGTAAGAATCTACGTCTGAGTCAGAGGACAGCCTGGTCCATCGCCTGTTAACACAACATTAGTCAATATTTTGAAAGGTTGTCAGATTAAATTGCTGAGCAAAATATGGACTGAACAGCTCCCTCTCTTTCCAGTGCTGCAGGGAGTGGTGGCATTAGCATAAATTTAGTCATGGCTAACTTTAAGATATTTACTGTGGTCCTTGAGACTCTACCTGAAAGGAAACCTCAGGGAAATAACAGTATAAAAGGATGGAGGAGTTGAATGTTTGCAGTGACTCTTTTAAAAGCAGTTCATCTTTTGGGCAGGCACAGGGAAGATTTCTAAAGCCAATGGATTATTAGAGTAGATAAATATGAACTTCAAATGCACTCTAGAGTTTTTGTTTGCTGATTTTCAGGATCCTGTGTCTTTCTCATGCAGCCTATAATACATGATGTGGAATCACCTGTTCTCCCTTCTCATGACCTGTATATCCAAACCCTATCTGACAGGTCAAGGACAGCCCAGCTCCCTGCCTTGTGCATCTTTAAATTTAAGGAGATTTGTAGAAAATATGTCTGTAAAAATTCTACATCCCATTTAATCTCATTCTCTCCACCTTAACTAAATATGCAGTTTACCTACTAAAAATATTTCTCTTAAATAAATTGGCTTCCTCTTTCCTAAAATGTCTTTCTAAATTATATATTTCCCTCATGAAAATGTTTATAAGTTGGGCAATTATTTATGCTGAAGATTCTCTTCATATACCTAGCATCTTCCTAAACCTCAGAGAAAATTATCTTTTGAGGACATCGCTCCAGCTTTTGTGGCTGAGAGATACAACTGCCTTGTGTGTTGCCAGTTAATTCTTGGCCAGGCTATAGGGTGGGCATCCTCTTTTGGAGAGCAATCCACAACACAGGTTTTGGAGCTAGACCAACCCTGTCCAGGCATATTCCCTACTGACAGCAGTATATAAATATTAAGATTTATTTACTTCTAGCAAAAAAAGTATTAGATCAACTTTCCTGAGAATATTATATGGTATCTAAACTTTATAAAGATAATGACAATTTAGGAACTTATCTTTTTCTTTGTAGAGGGCAACAGCTACTAGACAAAGGCAAAGAACTCGCTTGTTCCTCCTAGAGGAACTATTAACCGCTTTCTTTCTCCCTTTCACCTGTGGGTTCTATCTAGAGAGGACGCGGGGACAGGAGGTAACAGCACAGCCATTAGCTGAGAATTCATATATTTGATAGTGGTGATGTATTGTCTTGTAAGCATCGTGAAATGGTTGTGAAAAACCAGGATGTGGTGTTTGAGAAATAGAAGAAAGCATTAAATAAAAGTGTAATTCAGTACCCAGGCTGAGCCTCATCCAAGTTCTCTAACGGTAGGTGCAGAGGTTGATTTGAGGCCAGAAGTTCAAGAGCAAGGTGTCAACAGCGTTGGTTCCTTCTGAGAGCAGTGAAGGAGGCACTCTTCCAAGTCTTTATGCTTGGCTTCTCACTAGTGTGTCTCTCTGGGTGTCCTGATCACCCCCATTTATAAGTATGCTGGTCACATTGGATTTTGGCTCATTTTGATGACTTCAGTTTAACTTGCTCTTTAATCATTCTGACCTTCAAACAAGGACACACATTCTGAGCTATTGAGAATTAGGGCATCAAATGAACTTGAGCTGGGGCAGATTTCAACCCACAGAACATATATGGGAGCACTTATTCCTTAACTCCTGTGAGCGTGGTCAGCTAACCCCTTACAGCAGCCTCCTGCCCCTGGAATTGTTCTGTCTAACAGAAGCTGCTTTGCCTATGAGGTTACTATCTGTCACTAGGTGGGCCACAGACAAATACTGGCTAACTTGACAGCTAGCCAGTTAGACCAGTCTCCTTGCTTCAAAATTGGACCAACAGTGTGGGACAACTCAGGCTCCAGAGTGACTCATGGGTTTCTGTAGCTGCAATTTTGTGGAATTTTAAAGGGCATTGTACCACTGACTTCATCTTACTATATTTCAAGCCCCTTCTCTCCTTTATAATAACCAGAAACTTTTATAGTAATTATTAGTAATATTTGCAGTTAACAATGACCTTTGTCTATGTATTAGGTCTTATAGCACAATTAGGGTACATTCTTGGTAAACATATATTTGAAAAAGATCTTGGTAAGATGAGGTTGAGCATCATTCACACAAGGTACAATGAGTATCTCTATAGCAAGGTCAACATATATCTGACAGCAATGCTAAATTTTATGAAATCTAAATGGACTCCTAAGCACTGAATATGCTAAGAAATTTTATCAACCTGCAAAATCAAAACTTTAATATTTGTAATGAGGGGTAAGATTTTGCCACAAGGAACACTATACTAAGTTGAAACTTATTTTAAGAACAATATTAGCTAATCCCTCCTGTTCTCTAATTAGAGAATATTTTATAAGATGCGGAAGCTCAGATGCTTTGAAGAGGTTTTATGTTTCTTTAACAAGGCATCATGCTATCCAACAAAGGTTTTGACTTTTGCTGGCTCAGTCATTGAAAATGAGTGGCATATTAGCTCAACTAAGTAAGGTGATGAATATTTTGATTTCTGAAAAATAAGAATTACAAAATATACTAAAAGACACAATAACCACAGTCTGTATAACAAAATGCTACCAGAAACCATTACATGGTGAAAGCCTATTTCTATAGCCAAACTAATATAACTAATACATTTGTTTTCTACAATGTGTTTTGACTATTTGTCCCCTTATTGGTTCAGAAGGGCATAACAGGGAGCTAATATTAGTATCACTTCTGCCAAGAAGTTGTTGATGGGCTAAGGTAGGAGCCAAACTTTTACATAACTAATTTGCAAAAGAAATGTATCCACTTTGGGCAACAAGATGAGCATGAGTCCAGAAGAAAGTTGAAGATATATGCCTCTCAACTATGGCACACCTCAATGGAGGGAATGCTGGAATAAGAATCTCAAAATATAATATCCACACTGCATAGGATTCAATAGTTACCCCTCATCATACCAAGAACCAAGACAGTCATAGCTTACATGAGAAATTATCAACAATAGATGCCAATATCAAAATAAATCAGATATCAAAAATATCTGACAAAGATTTTAAAAGTAGCTACTGCAAAAAAAATTTGATAAGCATTTGCTAATTATTTTGAAGTGAGTGAATAAATAGAAAAATCTCAGCTAAGAAATATATGTTATAAAGAAGAACTAAATAAAAATTTTAGAACTGAAAAATGCAATAATCAAAATTAAAAAATAAATAACAATAGAAATGCTCACTGGCTCAACATTAAAGTGGAAATGACAAAGGACAGAATCAATAAGCTTGAGGACAGAACACTAAAAATTGCCAAATCTGAATAGAGGAAAACTAGAGTAAAAGGATATACAAGGTATAGAGAATCCATGGTAAAATAGCAAAAGAGTTAAATTTATATTGTCAGACTTACGGTGATAAAGAGAAGGAAGAAGTGGCACTATAAATGCATTGAAAGAAATGATAGAAAACTTTCCAAATATAAAGATTTAAATCCATAAATGCAACAAATTGTATTATCCCTGAATAGAATAAACCCAAACATCCTAGTTAAATTTTTGAAAATTGACAATAAAGAAAATTCTTAAAAGTAGTTAAAAAATGAAGTATTACTTATAGAGAAACATCAAATCAAGAGACAGAAGATTTCTCATCTGAAGACAGAGACTTGCAGGAAGTAAACCTTTTCAAAGAATTAGAAGAATCGTCAACTTTATATCTGGCAAAAACATGCTTCAGATTTGAAGGTATCAAAATGGTCTCTGAAAAGATGAAAACAGATAATTTATTGGTAGCATAACTAACCCCTATGGATAAAGTTCTCTAAATAGAAAAGAAATGACAGAGAAAAATTGGAATTTTTTAAGGTTGTAAATTTAAAAA
This sequence comes from Xerus rutilus, assembly GCA_028644305.1. Classification (NCBI taxonomy): domain Eukaryota; kingdom Metazoa; phylum Chordata; class Mammalia; order Rodentia; family Sciuridae; genus Xerus; species Xerus rutilus. Next base: position 18,339,976 of record CM053404.1, on the reverse strand, counting down.
GTTGGAATTTCAGAAGAGAGAGAAGAACGTTAGAAAGGACAAAAGTGGGAGACAATGTAATAACTTACTTCTCCTGAATTTCTTAAATAAATATTTATTGAAGAAAAAATTATAACATGGCATGTTGCTCAATATATGTAGAAAAATTACTTGCTTTTATATTTCAAAAATAAAGGAAAAAAAGGACTCTAATGAAAGTCAGGTTTCTATGTTTTTCTTTCAAAATGATAAAATCATATTTGCATTTAAACTATTCATAGCCTTGTGAATGAAGTAAAACATATATTATTAATCACTTCCATAAACAAATAAAATGAAGTATAAATGTTTTATACAAGCCCAAAGTAATTTTTCATATATACAGAATGCTTGTTTTTCTGAATTGCTATTAATTCTAAGTCAATGGAATCTGAATCGCAAAGAGTTTATTCTATTTTCCCGTTTTAAAAGAGAATTAATGAACTTTCTGGGAGTGATGGAAACCATCTAAAACAGGCTTTGATAATGGTTGTACAATTATTTAAATTAACTAAAATTCATGGAAGCAAACTTAAAATGGGTGTGTTTTATGGTATGTAGATTACATCTCAATATTGCTGTTGAAAAAGAAAGATAATTAGTGTAAAGTACCAATAAAGCAAAACTGCAAGGGCAAAAGCTGCTTTCTGGTTTATTTCCTAAAGTTCACAGAGACGTGTTTCAAGTAACGGAGACTCACTGAGATTCAAGCAAGAATCAGGCAGTCCATTTATATAATTTTGCCCTGGGTTTGACTGCTGTGCCAAGTTTGTCTCTTTAAAACATTTTATGGGCTGGTTTTATTGGGAAAGAAATGCATATAAACACATTTTATTTAAAAATGAAATAGCGTTTTATTCTTTTATATAGAAAGAGTAGGTAATTGAAACTAAATATCTTCTGAGGTTTTGCCCTAGAATTCCTTCTTTCCCTGTTGGTACTGCAGAGGATTATATATGAAGAAAATTAATATTCACTCCTTGCATCAGACAAAAATTTCAGTTCATGACAATCTAGGTTCAACTAATTTCTTTCATAAGAAGGGTAAAATGTGGTTAATGTATTATGTTTGTAACCCATTAGAATTGTTGTGGTTGAACACTTCCTTTTGTAGTTTTTCATGTCAATTATACATAGTACTGAACCATATTTCATGTGCTAGAGAGGGGCAACCTGAGAGGAATTATAAACAAAGGTCTAGATCATGAACTCAAATGCATGGCTTTTACTTATTTTTAGGGGTAGAGAGAGGTCTTTTTCACAGAAATCATAACAAAAAGGTCAAATCTCTTTGAGGTATCTATTATTACTATGAATAATTAAGTAATATTAATGAGACATATTACGTCAATAATTGAAAGAACATAGAGTTGGGAACCAGCATACCATCTTGATGCAGGTGAGTAATAATCTCTCTGAACTGACTTCTTCAACTGGAAAACAGAATTAATAACACTATTACCCTAAGGATTCAAAGTGGTAATAGACATGATGTGTCTTGATATAGTATAAATCAAGACAATTGTTATTTCAGAAATTATTTTAAATTATAATATAATGGAATTTCATTCTGGATAATGTACATATTCCCAGGTAGTGCTTGTGTTTCACTAAGCTTTTTCATCACTGTGACCAACAGACCTAACAAGAACAATTAGAGGAGGAAAGTTTATTTTGGCTCAATGTTTCAGAGTTCCAGTCCAGAGATGACTGACTCTATAGCTCTAGGCCCAAGGTGAGGCAGAACATGGTGGTGGAAGGGTATGGCTGATGAAAGAAGCTTAAGACATGGCAAAAGGAAGCAATGATAGAGAGCTTTGTCCACAAGGGATGAAAAAATAAATCCCGAATGCACTTCCCTGGTGACCTACCATTTAAGTGGATTAGCCACTGATTAGGTCACAACTCATTATAATCATTTTACCTCTGAATTTTCTTGATTTGTCTCACATGAGCTTTTGGTGGATATCACATAGTCAAACCATCACAGTTTTTTAGTAGAAAATGATGTTATTAACCAATTTAATTTTCTTAAGATGAATAACTACCATTCTCCTTCCTTTAAAATACCTATTTGTTCATGTAGATGGATGTTTGTAAAAGACAATAGGTTAAGTTTACAACCTTAAGATGGAACTATAAAGAGTGACCAAGGAGATAGCTGGAAGTACAGGGGTTCTCAAGGAAACTGAAGTCAAGTGCTAGAGGGTTAGTTTCTGGATAATAACCAACAGTAGTTTGCCGCTCGGCTGAAGTTCAGCCCTACTTCACAAAGGTAATATGCTGTCTATCAGGAAAATGCTTCATTTCCATTTATAAATAAATAAACTGAGTCTCCAATAACTTAATGAATGTGATAAAGCTTCCTAGCTACTAATTAAAGAGATGTATTTAATATAGATTCTGCATGGAAAGCCCCAAGCCCCTTTTCTTTCCACACCATACATTGACCTCAAAAGCCAGGAATTCCTCCTATAAAGCTGTTATTTGCCTCTTTCTTTAGAAAACATTATTAGGCCTTGTCTCTACTGCTTAAGATGCAGTAGACATTCATCATAGACATTTCTGTCTCTGTAGCTATTATTCCTGTGCCACAGACCTGGAGCAATGGAAAGAGTAAAACTGACATAGGTGTCCACCCTCTGAGCTCAGGTGATTCTGATGGAAGTGACTTGACCCTTTAGAAAGACAAGTCATCTCTACACTAGAAACATTGGTGAAGTATTTCTGTGTCTATAGGTTTTCAATCTTACAGTATCCAAAGAGTCTCTGATTATCTGACATGGAAGGGGAGGGCAGTAAGTCTGGCAATAAGTCCTTAATTGTCTTTGAGGACAATATAGTCAGTTTTCCTTCCCTCATGTACTTCATCTAGCGTAGGATTTGGGACAGGGAAAAGGTGCTGTCAGCTGGTATTAAGTTTTTCAGTTTTACCGTGTTTCCACTATTGCTCATCTAGATTAGTGGTTGTAAGAATGGACTCTGGAGACAGGGACTTATATTTAAATGTTGACTGTCTCACTGACTAGCTGGGTGACCATGGATATGTTATTGAGCCTCTCTGGCTCTCATAATAAATGAAGATACTGATACTTAACTAATGGGTCTACAGAGAGGAATGTATGAGTTCCATGCATGTAAAGTATATATAGACCACAAATTCAATTTTGATAAAAACTTGCTATTATAGTAAATAACAAAGTTCAGGACAGGCTTATAAGGGTATTCTCCAGGAAGATAATGGGAAGTGAACTGGTTATATATATATTTTTTAACTTCTATAAAGAAAAGAAAGAATGGAGATTTGGGAGTGGTACTTTCAATAGTGTCTTTAGAATTTCTGCTCAGTCCAAATGAGGTTTTCAACTATGTTATGGAATTCTCAATGAGAAAAGGCTATGCATGTGTACACACACCTATATCTTTCTACATAAGAGGATACTGTCTTGGAGATCTTTTCATCTTTATAGATACATCTTATTTTCTTTAAGATTTTTCTCTTGCCTAGACATGATCTATTTTTCCACTTCACTTTGGTGGATGTCCAAGTAACTCAAAGATTATTATTGTGTAGATGACAAGAAGATAAAGGGCACAAGAAAAGGTTGTAGATGAAACCAAAAGTCAGACCATTCAGGGCCTTGTAGGTCGAGATAAGGAATTTTAATTTTATTGAAAGTACAATTCAATGATATCTAATGACTTTGTTTTGCTAACACAATCAATACTACAATAAACATTCCTATATTTTTGTGCATATGTGTAAATGTGTCTATGAGGATCATTGCTAGATATGGAATTATGAAACCAAACAATTTTCACATTCTTCAAGTTGATATTGGCCAATTGCTTTTCAAAACTGTTTTGCTTTCTCACCCAAAGTTTATGAGTGAAGGTAACATTACACAGAAGAAGAAAAAATCTATTCTTAATGTCCCTTCTACACTTTTATTCCAGATATGCTTGCTATAATCATTTTATTTTAAAAATGTCCTAAATCCATTGAAATTAATTCTCACTAGGAAATTAGTCTTCTCTACCTTGAAAAAATGTTGTGTTCTTAAATGTGCTTCTCTGTTTATGATTCTTTAAAATGTCCAAGTAATTTAACATGGAAAAAGTATATAAAAGTAATCATACGTACTTTATTCAGGTGAAAAACTCAAAGAACAGCAGGACCAGTGGAGTGTCTGATAAAGAGCTACACATTTTTATGCAACTAATGTATTTCATTTTAATGATGTATAAGGGGAATAGAATGGGCATCATAGAACTTACTGTTGGCCAGATACTATATAGAGGCCTGTAGGTTCTCTACTATGCACCAATTCTGTGACAAAGACAAATGATATTTATGATCATTCTACAGGTAAGACAACTAGATCTCAAGGAGTTTAAAGAATTCTTTCAAGATTATGTAGCAAATAAATGATTGAGCCACGATTTAGACCCAAGTTTGCCTACTTCTAAAGTGCACACACTTTCAATTCTTACACATCTAAGGTAAAACTTTAGGAATCGTGTCCACTGCAGTGAACTTCTAAGATCAGAAATAGATACTGCATATTCTAGAGTCTCATAAATTAAAAATTGGATGTCTTTTATAATATAATTAAAGTATTTATACCTTTTTATAACATTGTGTTTTTAAAAGCTTTCACATAAATCTCCTAACTGCTCCTGAGGGAAATATGACAGATTTTCATATCCCATTTTCAAAGATGGGAAAACAGACTGGCAGATGAACTAATGATTCCAAGGTAAGTTAGTGGAATTATCAGCCTGGAAACCAGATCTCCTATCTTTAGGAATAGGTCTCTTCTTACATCATGCTACTCAGAGATATGAAAGAAATGCCACCTTTTGTTTTGACATTTCTGACAAGTACTTCTTTTGGTTCCTTCAAAAAGCTATATTGCTCCTTCCACTCAAGACAAAAGGGTAGAAGAGCAAATATATGCTCCATCACCAGTATCAGGAGCTAGGGACCCACCCTGAATCCAGCCTCTTTCCTCTCCTGCTTTCAATGTTTCCTGCCCAGAGAAGAACAGCAAGGACATTACACTGGGCAGTCTTCCCACGGACAAAGGGCAGCTCTTACATGCAGAATCTAAAGAAGGTGCTCTCATGGAAGTAGAGAGTAGAATGGTGTTTACCAGAGGCTGGGGAGGGGAGAGATATGTACAGAGTGGTCAATTGGTACAAAGTTATAGTCAGATAAGAGGAGTAAATTCTGGCGTTCAGTTGCACAACAGAGTGACTATGATTTACAATGTAATAGCAAATATTTCAAAATACTTAGAAGAAAGGATCTTGAATGCTCTTACCATGAAGAAGTGATAAATTCATGAGGTGAGAGACTAAATAATCCAATATGACTATTGCAGAATGTATGCATGTATTAAAACTTCACCCTGCAACTCACAATTATGCACAATAATTATGTCAATTAAAACCAAAGAAAAAGAGTTTTACAAAGTTCTGTTATACTCATCATTTAAATTCTGAACTTGATGCAGGACTATATATCAGCATGTTTCCACATGGGGATAAATCCTTAGTTACAATGAAATTATTCTGTGGAGTTAATTTGTGTCATTTGGCCTCTAAAATTCCATATCCTTTTTCCCCACACCATTTGTTTTCTGTTTACTTAATGACCTTAAACTCTAAACCTTGGTGGTTGAATTATCTTCAATAAAGCATCAGACACCTACCTACGAGGGTCTCAGATATCCAGACAGCAGTCAGTTCTTGAATCCTACTTGAGACTCTTTCCAAGATGGAAATGCGTCACAAGGAAGCAGAGACTGGATCAGACACACCCGGCTCTCTACTCTGAAAAGGAACAGCTCAGCTTTGATATGTTGCCCATGAATAACACATGTGCTCCTGGCTTGACTTTTCAATCTTTTCTCTCTTCATTTGGTCTGACAGGCTGTGACCTCCTTGCCCAAACCCCAAATTGTCCCCCTTTGTGTTTATGTAGTTCATTTCCAAAGCCTCAAGTCTTAAGCAGTTGTTAAATTCCTTGTTGTGGAGAAAGAAGTCCGTGTGAGAAGTAAAGCAGAAGGGGGGCAGCAGAGCAGTTGGTTTGGGCTTGTTGCAACTCCCTTTAAACACAGCTGGCTCTTTGATGCAAATCAATAGAGCTTATTTTTATGAGTCCTGGAATGTCATGCCATAATATCCCCTCAAGGAAGTACTCTGTATTGTTTTCTGCCTTGAGCTATTATACTTTGATTATTTCTTACTCTATAATCTCTGACTCCATTTCCTGGATCTGTACAATTAGTTCTAGTCCTTTGTTAAAAAGCCAAATGTCTATCTCTGGCTTAGTGAATTCATTGACCATCTCAATCCTGCAAGGATGACCTTTCCTTTTGTCTGTGAAATTTCTCTCACTACTGCATCCAGACAGCTTTATATGTAATATTCCTTTAGTAAAAACCTGATTACAAAACATCTATACATCCAGCCTCTAAACAAGGAAAGGACAAGTCACACAACTTTGGGGAAATTGCTTCTTCTCTATAAGAATTACTTTCATCTGTAAAATCAGGGAATTTAATTACATTATCTATAAAAAAAAAGAAGGGTGGTAGGTAGGTAGATTTGCTATTGTAATATACACAAGATGAATGATCAAAATTGGAGAGGCAGAGTAGAATTTAGAGAAACAAAATCTATTGTCTATAATTTTACCAATGGGAAGCTAGTATGTAAATACAACTTAAATGATATGAGTTACAGACTTTTCTGAGAATTAAATGAAAGCTAGGAATACATTTTAGAAGAACTTGAATATACTTTTCATTGTAGACATAGCCTACAATTTCAGTGAAGCCCACTTTGACCTTAGTTAAAGAACCCCACAACTGGTACTCAGGTCAAGACTCAATACCATTGGTGGTTGGTCCATAAATTTGGTACTTATTTTAGGAAACAGATTTAAGTGGCACATAATTATCTTCGGTTTACTTGTTTCATGTGTATTAAGCTAGCATATTAAATGACACATTGATTAATATGTTTTATTAAACACATATTTTTAAAAAGACCAGAATGAAATGTGCAGACATTTAAGTCAAATTGAAGAAATGATCAAATTTATGGAGCAGATACTATTTTATATTAAATTCATTTCCATGACATTAATACTTTTAGGTAAATATATTTATCAGCTACCAAGCAATGATCATTTGTCACATGGAGTTTCCTAAATTTTAGCGTGGAAACTATTCTCCCTGTGCTGATGGATTTGATAACTTAAGTTCAACTTCTTATCCTGAGATATATGAACTTGAAAGATTATGAGGTTAGGTTTCATACTAAATTGATCAAGTGCAAACTAGAGAAAGAAAGAGGTACCTTTCTGTTTGGGTGATAAATGATTGTGCATCTAAAATGTTATTACAGTTTCACTGAATCATGAAACATACCTAATATAATTAATCATGAAAACACACCAAATCTGCTGAAGAGAGACAAAGGAAAAAAAAAAACCTCCAAACTCAGCAATATCTCAAAACCTAATAATGGGGTGTTTAAAATGTTGCTTTAGCCTATATTGTTTTCAAGTGGCTCTAAATTCTTATTTAAAGCCAGTTTTATTATATTCCATAATAAAAATATATTATAATTCACTGGCATAGAGAGACTTGGGCCATAACTGCAAAAAGTACTTGAAGGACAAATAAATGAAAATATACCAAATGTCAGAAAACTCAGATACACAAATGTGTTTTTCTGAGCTGTCAAATAATAAATACCAGCGGAAGTTGAATCTTCACATTTTATCAGTGAAAGAGAAGTTCAAATAATTTATGGGACAGAGAGTCTAATTTTTTATATAATTTTTGGTACATCAAAATTAAGCTATGAAAATCTACAAATGCTGTAGGTCTCCTAAAGTAATGGGATCAGTGTAGCCATCATATGTAGGGGGGAAAAAACAAAAACTTCTCAAGATCTTTGGTTTAAATACAAGTAAGAATTTAAGTGACCCAGAGTCCAATCCCAATGTGGAAAATTTAAATTCAGGAAGCCTCATGTCAGTCCCAGAATGTTAAGACATGTGTATCCCTCCTCTCAGCAATATTATAATTCCACTGGAGGGTCTTGGGAAGTTCATGGATCCAGACTGGCAGAGACATTATATGCTTTATTTATCAGAACATATTCTGCTTTAAATCAGAAATATTCAAAAAAAATAGGCTTAAAGAACATTAAGATAATCTAATATTCAACAAAACTATGAAGTCAAAAGAATGTAGAGGTAGATCTTCAACTACCAATAAATTCAAACACTGAGATAAGATCAAAGTGGCTTCATTCTATCCTTCATTGCTCAGATAGATGCTTCTTCATCAACAATAGCAACATGCTTTAATATATTCTAAAATCTAATAGAAGAGAGGTAGCAATTGACAATATTGTCTTTAAAATCTCTTTCCTCCAGATTCTAAGAGATTCTAAGCATACTGAAATGCAGAATGTGAGGTATTTTGTATTCATAATATTTTTAGTGAATCATTTTATATTCATGTTTTTATTATTATTAATGCTGGCAGTTTTTATACTGTACCCCCAATACTCAGGTAGAAACTCGAGTTAAAGGTAGCATAATAATATTTAGGAGGTTCTATGAAATTGAGGGTCATATAATCCTAGGTCAGCTGCTTTCTCCTCTGCCATGTGAATTTGGCCAATTCACCTAGTTTTTAGAAGCTTCAATTTCTTGATATGAAAAATAAGGAGAATAATTACAAATACTTCAAAGGGTTATTGAAGCTAGGATATCAGGTATATAAACTGCTTAGCACAGTGCCTGGCTCATAGGATAAACTCTAATTCCTGTCCTTTCCCAAATAAAACTCTAACCCTAAACAATTTATTTATTAAAAAATATGTATCAAATGCTAGCTATGGACCAGGGACTATAGTAGAAACCAGGGATTTAATTTTTTTTTCATTTTTTAATATTTTGTTAATGCATTATAGTTATACATAATGTTGGGGTTCATTTTGACATAATTATACTTGCATGGAATATAATTTGTTCCATTTCAGTCCCTAGTACTTCCCCTTTCCCTCCCTTCCTCACTTCCCCTGTCCCCCTTCCTCTACTCTACCAATCTTCCTTCTATTTGCTTATAGTTTTTTCAAGTAAGTATTTAAACAATGGTAATACATATTCAATATTGTTCTAGCTCTTAAAATCTAAGGAGATGAAAGGAGAAAAATATTAGGACATTAGTGGAGACATGCTCTAAATCTTCCATGCTACACTGAGAATCTACTCAGTCTCCCCTGATCAGGAAGCCTTATAAGAGAGACTCCATCCTTTGAGAATGAGTTATTTCCCAGGATGCACCTTGGTCCCATATAAAGATAACTAAGCTGCCCACTAGTCAATAAGACTTTCCCTAACATGAATGAATGCTAATGATAGGACAGAACATAAAGTCCAGATGGTGCTCTCATTCCATAGGAACTCAAAATGTGATAAAATATTGAGCTGACCAAGCCCTCAAAGATAGCTTGACAGCACATATTCATTAAAGCCGTTATATAAGAGACAGTTGCTAAGAGACAGTCAGCAGAATTCTCTGATGGACCTAGAGAAGAGTATCTGTATCAAGTGTAACCTACTTGAATTGCATTTGTTTCTCCTAAGCACAACATCCTGTATTCTGTGAGTCTCTTTGTTTCCTGGAGGTATTTTAAATGGCACTGTCACTGAAGTCAAATTATGTATTCAGCCTCCTAGAATATGAATGAATAGAAATTTTACCTGAAACAACAACTCACGGATTGAAAGTGTTGCTGAGGGAATGAATTTTTAAAAACTCTCTGTGAATAAGAAACTAACAGATCACAAGACATTACAAAATGTGGATCAGGTACACGGTTCTACCACTGAATACCTGAAATCTGATAGGTCATTGGTGTTCAATAATGAACTCCCAGTGCAGATCATGACAATTCACTGAAGAGGTGTTTCCCTTGTAGAGTCTTCTGGAGACACTTTACTCTATCGCCTGCCTCCTTTTTCACCTATCTGTTGGCCAACGTCATGCAAAATGCTGCCCAATATCACCATCTTAGTGGTCTGTCTGTTATCTCAGTCGGCATCCTCAGCAAATTATTCTACTCTGGGACTGAAATTTACATGACTCAAAATCTCTGGAGGCTCATTTAGCTAATCAATTCTGGGAGAAAAAAAAAGACAGGAATGCATGGCAGATAGAGAGCTAAAAGGTTAAGTGAAAATTTCATTCCAAGTCATTGAAGACAGGAAGAAGTTTCAAAAAAGAAAAGCACAGAACCATACTGCTATTATATATGACAAAGTGTGTCTTCATTTTTCTGAAAATAAAATGTTATACTAATGTTTAAAGACATAAGAAAAGGGAAACTTCTCTATGAATGTGAAGTTCAATGACATGCAATCACTATAATAAAGCAAGGTCCTCTCTTTGTTCAAATGATTTCACTTGACCTCTAAGTTTGTTTCCTCTGTTGTTAAATGAGTATTGTAATCTTTTATGCTGGTTTCTTCTTTTCTTGAGTGTTAAAAAAAATAGTTGGCAAATACAAATGGTCAATAGAGAAGTAAGTTAAAAGAGGGGAAAGATGAAGGCCAAAGCTGCTTATTCCTAAGCACGATGCCTGGTCTCATGGAAGGTGAGCCAGCTCCTCACATGGTGCTAGAGGGCAACAGAGCTGTGATTTGTCATCAAGCACCCTGGAAACCTGCAGATACAACCTTAAATCTGAGCCCCACTAATTAGTAACTGTGCAAACCTGGGCAAATAAATTTTCTTTCTTTTGGGCCCCAATTTCCTATAAAATTGGGTGTATAGTAACATCTCACAGCATTATAGGAATATGTACTTGAGCATGAGTTGGAGATGTCCATATTCACTATGAACTAGCACATCAATAGGAGGAATACAAATGGTGGCTGCCTTCTGTTTCTTTAATTTTTCACACAGGAATAAAAGTCAGATAAAACTGTTCATTATCTAGGGCAGATGTACCCAGTGAGGTATGTAAGACAGCCAGTCTGGATTGGAAGTGTATGTGCCTCAAATTCATGGAATATAGGTTTTATCTGTGAGAATGAACCTACATGGGACATTTTGCTCTACAAATCCCACTCATTATCCATAACACTGAGCTAACGAGCCTTGATCATTCAACACTAAGTGCCATCTAGGCTTGGAGAGAGGGGCACTTTGCTTCCACTGTCTATCCATGGTTCACTTGGTTACGTGCCAAGCACTCTCTTTAAAGTCCCCAAACCCTAATGATCCTGAACATGAAAACATGTATCGTGCTGCCAAAATCACTAATGGCCAAAAGCAAATAAGAGGAAAATTAGAACGCTAAAGAGACCCGACCTAATTTTGGAACCTGGCCAGATGTTCAGGGAGTGCCAAATGCTTTCTGCACAGGTCACACCTGCTTAATTAGCAATAATAGGAGCTTTTGGAAGTTCAGAGAGAAATTAAATAGTTACAGATAAATGATCTAACAATTTTGTCTCAACCAGAGAAGGGACAGGATGCAATTTAATAACATGATCACAAATGGAATTGCAGGTTAATGACCTTGCACTTTATAATTTAATGGGGCACACACAGTACCAGGCTGAAAGTAAATGGATTGTCAAATGCAAATGCACATAGCAGCATTTTATAAATAAATTATTATAGCACTAATTGCAATGAAATTGCCATGTTTTAATATGGCCTAGTAATTAAGTCATGAGTAGCCTACTGCCTGGCCCCTGCCTGAAATGGTACCAAGTAAAATTATTTGACTCAGCTAAAGTAGCTGTGAATATGCCTTCAAACTTTTGTATCACACTGGAGGTACACAGGAATCACAGCTCTATATGGGATTATTTTTCTCTTCTTCACCTTTTCACATAAATATTTACAAAGAAAAATGACACCACAATAAATTGAATAAACTCAACCCCTCTTACATCCCAAGGAACTCTGTCAATTCTGATTTAGTTTTTTCCTAAATGATTTCTCCCTAAAATCCAGGGTACTTCTTGAGTCATCCGTTTTCACTACTCACCTATTCTTTAATACTCAAAGGATAATGCTCTTGTCAGAAGTGCCATAGCAACTGTGAACTCTGGTTATGTGTCAAACTGCCATGGGATACCTTTGGATCACTGTGTCTTTCTGGTCTCCCATGGTCTCTGTGTTTAGCTATGTCATAACACTGTTTTCCCCATGTCCAATCATGCACTAATGAGGTTATTTATGTGGTTTACTGAGGACAGGACCATGATTGTGTATATCTCCAGTTCCTGCAGAATACAAAGTTCTCAAAATTATTGATTATTAAGAAAAGAAAGAGGAAAGGAAAGCTAAGCCACAGCTCATCATACCCACTAAGAGCCCATCTGCCATGACTAATTAAACCAATTCATATTTGTTTTAGTGCATTTCTGAAGATGCAGATGCCTGACCTCCTGTTTTTGCCCACAAATGAAATGCAATATATTTACTAAAAAGAACATCCACACAAAGTTAAGATTACTTTTTGCCAAGTACTGCACTAAAAACAATATGAATTTTGCAATCCTCACAATAATGCCATCAATGTACTCTTATTATCCCTACTTTTTATATGAGAAAACTGAAGCATAGAAAATTGGGGCTGGGATTGTAGCTCAGTTGTAGAGCGCTTGCCTCGCATGCGTGAGGCCCTGGGTTCGATCCTCTGCACCACATACAAAGCAATAAAATAAAGACATTGTGTCCCTCTACAACTAAAAAAAAAGAAAAAAAAAGAAAAAAGAAAATTTAGCATAGTTTCCCAAGTCCTCTCTACTGGTAAATGACACAGCTAGATTTCTGTGTTCAGCTAGCTGGCTCTAGAGCCTTCTCATTTAATTACAAGTTATAACTTAAGTATCAAACTACTCTGGGTTTAAAGGAGACCAAAATTATTGATCTTTACGCATTGAGACAATTGAAGACAGTGTCAGAGCAGAAGTGGTATCTCCATGCATGGGCAGAGTCAGAAGAGGAAGAGAGCTGATGAGTGAGGAGAGTCAGCATGGAGTCCAAGGTGAACATGGTGTGGGACAGGAAAGGACTCACATGGATCAAATGAGAGATAAGGCCACATAGTCAAATCATGAAGGCCTTTGCCATCCATCCATAGCAAAGAAATCTTTAGATGTTCTTGGTACCTTACCTTTGAAGCCAGAAACCTCTGGACTCCTGACCTATCTATAAGCTCAACGTCTTGAGTAACTTCCCAGTGAAGCACTAACATTTGCCTCTTCTCAAGCTTTTCATGTGGTCTCAGGTAAAATTCATGCAGCAGATGGATAAAGTCTATCACTTGCTTTTCATGCCCAGATGCACATAGTAAGTCTACAAAGAGCCGGGACAGACACATTCTATCATGGAATGGCAGGCCTTGGAAGCTGCAGCCCTGTTTTTTGCAGAGGTTCACTGAAAATGTCTCTTAATTTACTAGGGCTTAATATGTCAACATTGACTCCTGCAAACACAGCCCTAGATTAATCAGGAAGGAAAAAGCTTGGGCACTCATCTTATTTTATCAGTGTCCTTCTCCAGTTACTTTGGCACACAATAAAAATTGGCAACCAAATCTGCTTCATACATTACTATTTTAATTAGTGAGGCATTTTATTAAATTAGTGAGTGTTGAGGATGATTTGGGGTTTCATCACTTGTGGATGATTTCCTGTATGAAGAAAACAAGATAAGCCCTATTTTGCTGGCCATTGGTCAGGTGACTAACTTGGCATGGCCTGGATTTCGGGGTTAGTCTCTGATCAAGTTTCACCTGGCTTTTAGAGACTCCATTCTCATAAAAGCATAGTCCCCTGAGTTTAGTCCCCTTGATTCATTGAAGAGGAGGGCAGCTCCCCAAAGGTGAGGCCCAGATCTTCGGGAAGATCCTGCAGAAATTTCAAATACCCAAAACCAATGAATTTGGAAAAATAAAACAAGAAAGAAGCTGTCTGAAAGATGGTGGACATATAAAAAATTTTAACTATTTCAGATCAATGCCATTGTGCAGTTTTGGAGATATCTAAATTCATTTGCCCAATTGTTTGTTTTTTATTTTTTGTTCTTAATATTGCTTTGATTTCTTTAAATTATTTTGTGTTTGGAGAGGGTCAGAGAAAAGTAGGGATTGGCTCAGTTGGCATAGTTAAAATGGATTGTTTGTACTATTCTCAGATATCTGTTGGGTCTTAGATAAAGTGAACAAGAGAAAACAGCAGAGAGGCAGGGAAAGTCCCAGCTTGTCATTGAGGTCCTAAAACAAGGCAACGTTCTTCATTGCTTGTTGTATTAACACTGTTGTTGTTTAAAAAAAATTTTAAAAACCCCTCTCTTTAAAAAGATGGTCTCATTTGACAAATAGGAAAATATGTGTTTATATGTTCATTTAAACATGTATGCATGTGTGCCTGTGTGTGCGCATGCACATATTTTTTTCTTCTATTTTCCAGATGCTTTTAGTGGCAAGGTATAATAATTATTCTTACTCTTCCTTCTCTCTCCCCCACTCTTCACTGTCATATATATGATACTTTAAGAGAAACAATATAATATTATTTATTAAACTATTTGTTCCTCTCAATAACTGTACCAAAAAGTAGGGTCATTGTAATCAAAAAAGCCTTCCTGTGTTCCCTCAAGTTGATGAAACTTTTAACACATTGTTTTCTGACTGTGGCCCCAGGTCTTTCTTTTTTATAGAATTTAAATTAGAAAACTTGAAATGCATTTAAATAAAATAACTAAATTTAAATAAATAAATAAATAAATAAATAAATAAATTAGAAAACTAGCTACCACACATTTTTTTCCCTAGTCCTTTAAGATGTAAATTTTCTCCCAGGCTCTTGGCAGCTTTACAACCCAGGAATATCTTTCTCAAGGACCTAAGAACCATCTCCTCGAAGTATAATCATCAGTGGTGCTTCCTCTCCTGTATGGCATCTTTGGGGGAAGGTACTAGCCTGAGTGAGTTGGCAAGTATGGATGACCTGATCTCCCACTAATGTCTTCCTGTATTTTTCCACTTGCTCGCCCTGGAACTTAAATGCCCTTTGCCCTTTGTTTCAGCACAGTGGAGTTCAATCTCTCACTCCTTTTGTAGTAGTCTTGAATAGTCTTCCTTTCCTGTTCAACTCTGTCCAGTGCAATTTTTCTATGACAGTTATTACTTCCAGTTTTCAGATGTGGAAATAGACTCTAAAAAGTCAGTGATTTATCCAAGGCACAAAGCTGGCAATTATTGGAAACTGCTCTTTATTTTGCTCCTACTGCTTGTTCAGTGTTAGATGAGAATTGGGACAGAGTAGAGATATCAAAAGTGAAAACATCTAGGACATCCGAGAGCTGGGAATGTTGATCATTTCCATCTGGGTCGTTTCCTACTTAAACCGTGTCCTGTGAATAAGAACAAAGACAGAGTGTGCACATATGCATGCCTGTGCAATTACACAAAGTATTTGTCCTTTTGGAGGGGAGGGACAGCGAGGTAACCCTAAAGATCTCTTCCCAGACATAGGTAATGACTATATAGGGAATTAGGACATGCCAAGTTTGACTGTGTGGAACATGGGCCAATGCCCTCCTCATATTCCTTTTTCACCTATTTTAGTGGCTAAGGAACAGAGTGCTCTGAATATTGTCCAGCTCATCTTGCCGGGAAGGTGAGGACCTTAAACAGAACTAAAGATGGGTTCTTTATGATCTCAATGAGCCAATAATGGAAAATCCTACTTAAAACAAGGCAGTTTCAAAGGATAGGCTTGCGTCTACACTGTTCAGCCAACAGTTTCATACCATGCTAAGCCACATTTATGAACGAGTGCAGGATTGTGGCAACATTTCCAAGGACAATTTTTAAATTAAGCAAATTGACTACAAGAACAGACAGACCATGTAATCGTATGCCCTGTATCTAATGGTTTCTGTTGCTTCGGAAAGAACTTGCTAGGATAATGAGGTTGACCCATCATGGCCAGATAGAAATCTTTGGAGTCTAAAGCTCAGAATGGTAACTTTCAATATTCTTATTCACAGAAAGCTAATCTGAAATTGAGCAAAAAAAAAATCCCACTGTACCTTGACCTTGACGGGGCTGATAGAGGAAATATGACAAGGCTCCAGACAGATAATAAGCATTTGAGAGCTTAATTGGTACTTGCAAATATGCCCATATTATAAGAATAATAGAGATGTATTTTATGGTTTCTACCCACAAAACATTTATGTTGTGGATGAAGAGAAGTTTTAGACATAGGTTCTCTCTTTATATATACCAGAAGTTCAACCAGTGGTGGATATTAACTATTGTTTCTTTCAATTGACACAGGTGATTTTTTTAAAGAATATAGGCTCCAGATTTATATCCCATCCTGATATCTGTGTCACCTGGGATAAAATCTTCAGGTTCTCTAAAATTTTATATCATTTTCTATAAAAAATGGAAGATAATGATATTAGCTCCCATATACAGTTTTGTAACAATGGAATATGGAATTAGATGACACAATGAAAGAAGCTAAGATATATCTGAGGTAAAACTAGTGATCCACAGATGTCATCCATCATTGTTATTAGAAGTGTAGATATGGAAGATGCAGTGTGGTACAGAGTGTGTATTGGAAGAACCATCTTAAGGAATTGGCATGCCACAGCCAAGAGAATGACCTAAACTGTCAATCCAAACAGGGCCAGTCAGAGGACTCCTCTTGATGTGTAGAGTACCACAACCATGTGAAACTGACGGAGGTTTTGAAGCAAATGGTGGGTATAGTAAAGATGGTTGATAAAAATATATATATAAATATATATATATGTATATATATATATATATATATACACTGTTCATTGAAAGTGCATATAAAGATGTTTAATATGAAGAATGTAATCTGCTTATAATTTTGTGCAAAGTTAGAAAAATTATGATTGTAACAATTTTTTTCTATTTGCCTCAACAAATGTTTTCAGTGAATAGTGTGTACAGCTTCTGATAATTTGTTTTTTTCTGTTATGTTT
>CM053404.1:18247868-18322368 GCA_028644305.1 Xerus rutilus | reverse complement strand
AAGGAAGGAAAGAAGGAAGGAAGGAAGGAAGGAAGGGAGGGAGGGAGGGAGAGAGGGAGGGAGGGGGGAGGGAAGAAGGGAGGGAAAGAAAGACTTATTTTATAAACTTGAAGGATAAATTTTGCTGACAGATTTATGGATTATAACCAGCTAAAGTTCTTATATTGAACTGTTCACTTTTTCCTTTGAAGACAAGAAAATCAGTTCATCTTGAGACCCTTCAGATGAACTTTCTCCAGGACTTGATGGACTTTAAATCTTTTCTGAGAACTTGCTCATTCTAACTTGAGGATATAGATAGTAACAATCTAAGGCCCCAAGTAGTAGCAATTCTTAGAATGACAAAGGCCTCCTGCAGTGGTGTTTTACACAGAAGACAGAAGATCTGCTATATTTAAAAAAACACAAATTAGAAGTAGGGCAGGATGATTATTTGCAGTTCCCAATCCCTTGAAAGAGTTCACTTCATAAAATTGCCAGCAAGTCAAACCCAGGACACTGTCTGTGATAGCTGCTTAGTCACCCTGTGCTCTTTTTATACCTCTCAGGAAAAAGGGAAATAAAAGAACTTAGAACCATATGATTCTTAGCTCCAAAGGGAATATGACAGGCAAAAAGAGAGCTTAGGTAAAAAGTGAAAATTGGTTTAAAAGTATCATCCAAAGAGCAAGTCAGAGGAAATATTTTTATTTCCAGGATTGGCAGATCCTAAGTTTTTTAAAAGTTTCAAAGTTACCAAATTCAGGAAGAGATTCAAATTAGCATTGATGGTCATGAAAAAGCCAAAGCTTTTCAATATTCAACTAAGTTACCCCAATGTCCAAAAAGTATCTAGGCACACAATAAAGGGGATGTAGAAATAAGATACCTTTGAGATAAGTCTGAAAAAGTCCAACAAACTGTTGGAAGCACACTCCTTTCAGCAGAATGATCTTTTGGCGTAGGGCATCTGGGTTCTCTCTCTTTTGATTTTCTGCTGAGTCAGGTAGAAGTGAGGTGGTTAATTCTGACCAAAGAAAATATGGGCTATCCTGAGGACACTATGAATCTGATAAAAAAAACTGTTCTCTCAATAAGTTAATGTTCAAGAATCATGGCCAGCCTTTCTGTACACTCAGTACTTAAATATCCAACTCAAATAGGAAGTGAGGAGAGATCTCAGATAACTCTATCAGGACCAAACCTAGATATAAAGTGGATGGTGCTGGTGATCATACATGTCTCTGCTAGGTAAAATGGAGTGATCATCTGGAGTCTTTAGTACTGAACCAACCTGATTTTGAACCCCATGGACCACAGCACTTTCTCTAACCAATATTTTATCACTAAAACAGGATGATAGTTTACATTGCATAAGATCAAGGTATGGCATTAAAGAGATAATATAAGAATATATTAGCACAGTGCTTAGCATATAGTCCGTGGGCATTAAATGGGCATAATGATAAGTCTGTGACATTTCCATGGAATCAACATATTAGATCTCTTCCTATTAGACAAGAGTTCCTATAGAAACTCAGGAGCCCATTCATGAGAAGCCTGGATACATAAAAAGGGGCAGAGTTTCCAAGCACAAACTTTGCTAAATTTGCAGAATCCACAAGTGTACTATTCTTTAAGAAGGAAAAAGCCAGTCATTTACCACATTATCTTTTTCTTTCAAGTGTGCACTGAAATAAAATTATTGCAAAGTCTAACTGTCATGCTACTAGGATATGGGGTACCAGAAGCTATGTGATAACTCAAAAATTCAAACTGAACAGAAAATTACTAAAGCTCCAGACATCATTCTTGATAGGGGGGGAAATGGAGAAAGAAATGGGAAGAAGAAAATGAGTGCCAAGTCCTGAGAGCAATTCTCTGGCTTTTAGCTCTTGAGCATCAAGGTGATTTGAGTGCACTGAGGCTTTGTGAACAGCCCATATTTGTCTCTCTTTTCAAAAGCCTGCACACATTCCTCCAGAATGTGAGACTCAAGAGGTTTTTATGAACACAAAAGTAAGATAGTAGCTAAACTTAGGTGCCCTGGTATCTTACTGCCTGAATTTGAATACCAGGCTGAATTCTGATTAGCATTGTGACCTAGGGAATCCCTCAGCCTCTCGCTGACTCTTTGAAAGGATAAATTACAGTACCTTACCCATAGACATGGGGTGGACCTAGGGGTTTTAATGAGATGATGAATGTTATGTTCTAAGTCATGGGCTGCTCCTGGTAAGTACCTGTGTTGTGTTTGTAATTAATACTTATATTTCGAAGATTATGGGTTACAATATCACCTAATACATTTGATATCTAGTTTTTCTGTCTAGTTTTACATGGGGATGCAGGAAGACTGAAAGATACCACTGCCTTATTTCTAGAATTCTTGGATTTGTTTTAAAGTCCTCACCCTAAGCTGAGTGTGGTGGCACATACCTGTAATCTCAGTGACTTGGGAAGACTGAGACCACAGGATCACACATTAGAGGGCAGGCTCAGCAAATTAGCAAGTCTTAAATTAGTAACTTAGGGAGACCCTGTATCAAAATAAAAAGAAAAAAGATTAGGGATATAGCTCAATCATAAAATACCCTTGGGTTCAATTCCCACTACCAAAAATAAAACATTTAAAAAACCCACTTAATCTTCTTTTCTTTTAAATGTTTTTTTTTAGTTGTAGGTAGACACAATACCTTTATTTTGTTTATTTATTTTTATGCAGTACTTAGGATTGAACCCAGTGCCTCACACATGCTAGGCAAGCGCTCTACCACTGAGCTACAAACCCAGCCCTTAATGTTCCTTTTAATAAAAGTTTTAATAAACTTTTGTCTTCGGTTTGATGAGTTTGGACAACTGAAGGCAAAATACATACCTGAGCACCACCCCAATGTCGGTGGTTTTCATTTCCTGGTGGTCTCTCATGCTGCCACATTCTCCCTGGCCCTCTTGTGTTCTCAATTTGCTGCAGCACTTTACTATGCTATAAAAACCTCTTTGGAGAGGTCCACAGGGTCTCTAGCCTCTTGCTCACAGCTTCTAGAAAACCAACTCCTGCCAACAACCATGAGTAAGCCTGGAACTGACCAGCTTTGTGAAAGAACCAAAACCAGAGGTAAGCAATGCCTAGATTCCTAACCTGGAGACACTGTGAGATGATAAATGTCATTGAAAGCCTCTAAGTTCTGAAGCAATTTGTTTTTCAGCCATAAATAATGAATACAGGGAGCCAGGCACTGTGCTAACAGCTAGGAAATACTGTGGTAAGAGCCAGGGTCCTTGCCCTCAAAGCACTTATAGTATAGAGCTGGCTGCTGGTGCCTCTGCATGATCCCATGGCTCAGGGCTCTCCAGTTCTTTTACTGCTCAGTCTCAATCCCGTCTCAGAGGACAAAGGTGCCACATGAGAGGGTGGGCATCATCTCACCAAATGCATATCTTTTACAAATAGACTGGATAAAAGTTTTCTACATGCATTCACTGCCTATTTGACATTCCCCTCTTGGTTAATATTCATAGAAACTTGCAGGAATCCCTGTTAATACCCAGATTTGAAATTTCAGAGCCAACTGCTATAGCCAAGGGGACTGATTTGCATCCATAAATATGCAGCAGCACGAACCCCTTCCTTGGGATTTCTGCCCTATGATGGGTGTCAACAGTGTGCGTATGGCTGTGCATTTTCTCTTCCAGGACTGAACATCCAACCAGGAAATGAAGTCAGAACTGGGAAACAGAGAATAGCAGAGAACCTCTTCCATTTTCTTTCTACAGTAAAAGCTCACAGCAGCCTCTCTATTCCCTGCACTGTTTTCCTTCTTCCTAAAGTCTGGGAAAGTTGATCTCATTTTACAACTTCCTTCAGCCCTAGGCTTGAGACATAGTGAGCAAACCATTCAACTGTAGTCATATGCTCTGTAACATACTTCTCAGACATAAACAAAAAATAAGCAATCACCAGCACATGTGATGATCTCGGAAATGTAGAAAGGAGTTCATGTTCAAAGATTTAAGAGAGATGGATTCTAGGGTTTGATATTTTTAAGTAATGCTATTTTCATTGAATGAGCATGTATCATGCAGTTAAGAAGCCTTGAAATAAACAATATCAAGGGCTCATTTTTATTTATGTAAGTTTTCTCATTTCCTAGAAAAGAATACCAACTGTAGTAGGCCTGTAGTCCTACCTAAATCACCAACACCTTCCTCTTGATCACTATCTTCATCTTCCATTTGGATTCCTTTGATGGGACTGAAATGATCTATAAGAGCATCCCAGTAGCCCTTTGCAGGAAGAATTAGGATTCATGGCCCAGGCTGTACAAGGTGCTGGCTAAGCATCCTAAACCAGGAGATGATGTAGACTCTTCTCCCAGATCCTTAGTCTCAGAAGGCCACTGCCCTGACCCCTTAGGCAGCAGGCCGAAAAGTTCAGCCAAGTTCAGTTGGGCATAATATCTCCATTCTGAGATTCTCAGAACTGTACTCACAGGCAGCAGAATATTACTCTGGGTATGTTAGATGACCTTAAAAAATACAGTAAGCCATAGGGTATGATGCTGCACACCTGTGATCTCAGTAACATATAGCCCAAGGCAAGAGAACCTCAAGTTCCTGGCCAGCCTCAGCAACTTAGCAAGATCCTGTCTCAAAATAAAAAATAGAACTGGAATGTTACACAGTAGTATCCTGTGTTTAACCTCCAGAACCCCCATCCACACACACACAAAGACAATACGCCATTTAGTAGAGAGTAGGATTACTCTCAGACTAGAGAAAAGGAGTAAAGATTGTATTTTTAAAATATCCTGAAAGAGGGAAAGGGAGTGAGCGATCACAGAGCATCTAGTGTTCACAAATGTTTCCTTAAATTCAGTCAACTGCCCTGGGAGATGCTCACTATTATCCCCCTTTCACAGTCTAAGAAACAAGCTCAGAGGAGTTAAGTTACTTGTTAAAATCATAAAGTCAGTTGAGATCCAGAATCCATAGCCAGCTCTGCTTCATTTTCACTTTTGGCCTCTTTCTACGCCACCACGGTGGAACAAAAAGTGTGCACTTTGCTTTGGGCTCTGTCCCTAACTAGACAGTGGCCTCACCTCGGGCTGTACACTCCTCCCTGCTCAGTTCTACTGTGTGAGCAAGTGAATGGTTTAGATTAGGCAGCCCCTTGAATTTCTTAAAGTGATGAGGTCCTCACCCTGGGCCTAAAGGGGCAGAGAGACAGATGCCCAAGAGAGGAGCAGAAACTAGACCTGCCTACTGGGCAGACTGGAATCATTACAATGAGGGAATACTTCCAGTTTTCTTTAGAAGAGCCAGAAAGAACAACAGGGAGGCTCACAAAAGCCTGCCCCAAAGCTAAGCTGGCTGAGGCATGGTTGCACAGTTTAGAGAAGAGATACTCTGCTTTAGGTGCATGCAGCAGGGTCTCTTCAGTTATACTCTGACTAACAGGTCCATCTCCAGGAGCCTGTGAGATGGCACTCTACTTCCAGTCTTAGAACTAGAGTTTCTGCCTTGCTCAGACAGGTAATTCTAACATTGCTGTTCCTCAATTTCTTCAACATTTTTCATTTCTTCACCAGAGATTGAACTCAAGGGCACTCGGCCACTGAGCCACATCCCCAGCCCTATTTTATATTTTATTTGGAGACAGGGTCTCGCTGAATTGCTTTGCATCTCACTTTTTCTGAGGCTGGCTTTGAACTCACCATCCTCCTGCCTCAGCCTCCAAAGCAACGAGAATTACCGGCGTGTGCCACCACACCTTTAAATAGGCATGGTATCTGAGTTTTGGACTATATCTCATAAAGCTAAAGATAAAAATCAGATTAAAAATGGTTTGAAAGGACAAGGTGATCTGGAACATGACTGTTCTTCAGGTTGTTCTCATGTCATTATGCAGTCATTAATGCCTGACCATCTACTGTTCTTTGAACTATTTTAAATTAACACACACATACACACACACACACTACACACACACACATACACATCAGAGAACACATTCTATGGTAAATATATCTACATTTAATAGTGCTTCTCAAATTTTGGTGCAACATACCTGAGTATGCCTAGTGAACTTACTGTAAAAATAAGATTCCTGGGACTCATCTGACACTTATTGAATTATAATAAAACATTCATGGTGCAGAGTGCATAGGAAATTACTTTTTCAACTCATTCCCCGTGTGATTTGTTGGGTATCTAAACCACATTGTAAGAAACTACAATATTTTCAATGCTATGTCTTGAAATCCTCAGATAAGTTGCTATCATTGCTGTTGGTACTTAATCTGAGTCCTTAGGAAAACTCTGAAACCTGTCATAACAGAGTAAAAAGATACTGCTCTTGTGCTAGGATACAGGTTTATCACAAGCAATTATCACTCATGTAACTCCCTGACAGCTTGGATAAGGAATAGGAAACCAATCCAGAATTTGTATTGTTCTTTCTTTCCCCCAGCTCTCATCCAGAATGAAGCTATTTCTTTATCTGAAAATGACAACCTAAAATCTCACTTTAGAATAAATAAATAAGCAAATACAATTTGAAAAGGACCACCTCAAGTTGTTTTAGTTCTGCCCATCTCCACACTGATCTCTAACAAAGGGAGTGTCCTCTCCCATCCCCAGCATCAAGAGGCAAAGAATAATCTGAATAAATCCGGTAGAAGTTTCCAAGACTTTTCCTAGCATTCTTTTTTGGGCTTAACCATGCATAGGAGCAGGAGTCAAAGTTAATCAGGGAGTCTTAACACATGGTTCAGTAAAACCTTCCTCCTTGTGTCTGCAGAACCAGGACTTTCCCAGGAGATGAGAAACAACCACTGGATTGTAATCAATGTTATTGTAGTTTCCAGTACATTCCTTTCCTAGTAGCAATAGGGTAAATATAGTGATTAAGAACAAGGACTCTGGAGTTGGGTTTGCTGGGACTGAATACCAGGTTGGCCAATTCTTAGCTAATGCTGAGTGACCATAGGCAAAGGAGCCTCAGTTTCCTTCTCTACAAAATAGAGAAAATAACAGCAAATGCTTGATAAGCATACTTACAAATTATAACATAATTTGGATGATTTTGTTAGGAAAAGTGCTGGGCAACCCTTACTAATATGTTGGGTTTAGCTTCAATAAAGGAAGACAGTGATACTGAGAGTTTCATGGAAGTATGTACCTCTTTCTACAAGATTAGTGGTTTAAGACAAAGCCTTACATCAATGAGAGATGGTTCCTTTATCTGATTACAGATATATATCATTTTCTTTTTAACATTTTTTTTCTTTTAAAACATGTATCCAACAAGCTGTGATTACTGATCTAAGTTCCTCAAATGTGATCAGGCACCAAATAAATGACCCAAGGCCTACACATACAGAGCATGAAATTTGCATTTATCCCTGTATTAATGTAGACTAATCCAGAAAAACAAAAACAAAGAAGATGTTTGCTTGACACTAACTCATTTAATTTGTATCAACAGCTTCAATTAGGTGGACAACAGAACCTATTTTTATAGGTCATAAAATGAAGTTTAGGTAGATGAAATAAATCCAGCAGTGTTATTTGTTGGGAAGTGTCAAACTGGAATTTGACAATTGTTTATTAGCTCAAAATTCCATAATTTAAAAACTTTGATAGTCATCATTAGACACTTTACAGCATATACATGAATATCCCCATATACCTTCAAAGTGAGGTA
This sequence comes from Xerus rutilus, assembly GCA_028644305.1. NCBI lineage: Eukaryota > Metazoa > Chordata > Mammalia > Rodentia > Sciuridae > Xerus > Xerus rutilus. The sequence continues at coordinate 18,314,681 of CM053404.1, read as the reverse complement.
GTTGAGGGAAAAAAATAGCAAACAGATATCAGGTGGTGTCTACAAAGGGGAGGTAAAAGGTAGCATCTGAATTGTCAATGTCAGTGCTGAATGATGATGTCTCCCCACTACACACACACCACTGCTAGAGCACAAAGAAAGGGAAGTGCTTTGAGGATGAATTCAGGTGCCCCCTTGGCTCTGGGCACTGCCAGGCATTAGCTGCCTTGACACAGGAGGGCTGGGCACCGGGGAGAATACACCATGAGGATGACATCTTCATCAAGAAGCACAGACCACTTCATCTGTCAAAACTCCCTGGAGGCTTAAACTCAGTCATGGGAGAACAATTGGCTTTCCTTGAGGGTGAGGAGTAGAAATTAGATTCTCCTGAAGGGATCTAAAAGGATTAAATCTTTAAACAGGCCACTGTATGCATGGCTCTGCCTGTTCTGCAGCCTCCTCCTTCTGAGGCTTGTACTGATCTGTGGATCAGAGTCAGGCCTCACGTTCAGCTCAGTGCTTAATGCATTTTGCTGTCTTTTTTTACATATAATATTTGTACATTTTGATAGCAAAAAAACAACCACTAAAAACTTCACTCCTATATCTTTTAGCAACCCAGTTTATGTTTTTCTCCCCTACTTTAACTCTTGCTGTTACCTTCTTTATATTCATCTGAAAAATTTTATGGACATGCAAACATATCAATAAAAATCTTTCTTTTCCTTTCTCATAAAAGATACCATCCTACATAACATTCCACATTTTATTCTTTCATTTTACTGTCTATCTTGCAGAATTTTTTTTCCAGCACAGGGGCAATCATAGTGTCTTTTAACAAAATGTTTATTACAACATTTGAATGAACAATAATCCATTTAGTCAGACCCTATTGATGAAATACTAAATTCTTTCCAATTTTTTGGTGTTATAAAACAGTAGAACAGTGAATAAATCTGCAAGCATATAATTTAGATAGGAAGAAATATTAGATGTAGATTTTTTGACTGAGTAAAAAATAGATGCATTTACAATTTGTAGATTTTTTGACAATATTTGCAAACCAATATATCTACAAGAGGTCACCTGGATGAGGTCCATTAGTTAGCATAAATATTGTCCCTTATTTAAAACAAAATAAAATTTTTTCCCAAGACTCTTCTCCTAGAAATGGATACATCTAGAATTCAAGAGAATTTACTACAGTTAACATTTGTATTACTCTTCTGTACAAATGTATGCTTTATAAGAAATATGGGGTTAGATTGTACAATTTCTTTATGATCTAAATCTTGAGGTTTAGTGATATTATTGGCCAAATGTGAGCCCCCTAAATCACATCAATATCATGTTTCAAAGTTCTGATATGAAATGATTGTTCTGCAGGTACCTACTATAGTACCCCGCTTCAATTTTTTATCTATTCCAATAATTGATGAGTAGTTACCTTTTTCTGGAGGGCCTTATGATGATCAAAAATGAGTCAGACTTCTGTATACACTTGACTTGAGTTAGGCACCAAAAACTAGTTCTATAGTCTCTCTCTTTAAAAACTTTTTAAAAATTAAAATGCTATCATGAAGGTGGCCCATAAGGTCATTAAAATAAATTTGTTTTCTTTTTTGCTTGTTTGTTTTGTTTTTAACCTTGAATACACAGCCTGATATATTTTTGTGAATTTCAGGAAACCCAATTAAGGACCATCATCTTCAGAGACTAGAATTTCTATCACAATAACAGTGAACCTAGGACTGTTCCTCCCCTGTGCTCCACTCAGGTCTTCTTTACTGATGGGTTATTTCGATTAAAGATTTTTTTTCCTAATAGATTTCCTGGCCCTTAATCTTAAAGCAATGCACCTATGGCCAATTAAATTCCACGATATAGCAAAAAAATGAATCTTCCCCATATCATTTATTTATATATTTATTATTTTAGGCAGGTCTGTCAGTTCTCATCAGCTTGATCCTTAGTTCAAGAACTCTTTGCATATAACTGGAACCTATACCTCAGACCTCTGGCACAGACAAGGACAAGCAAGGAGATAATTGTTTGCACTTGTAATATTCTGATAGCTCATACTTTTTCTTCCTTAACCAATAGAAAGTTGAAACTTATTGACTGGATATTTTGTTTTGTTTTAACTTTTTTTTTTTTTTACTTCTTATATTATGATTGAAAAACTATCTGGATTTCCAGATTCAACCGTGGTGGAGCAATAGTTATCAAATCTAATATTTTTCTTTAAATAACTACAAAACCAGACAAAATATGCAGCAATTATTTTCAGATATTGAATAACAAAAGCACAGTGCTTTAGTCCTGAGAAAGGAAACAACTGGAGTCGGCTCACTGTTTCCTGACTTTCAGCCTAGGGGCACTTTCCACCCAGAAGTGACAGAGAAGTAAACCCTAAACACAGCCGCCACTCCTCATTGGCTAATTGCAACAGCATAGTCTTTTCAGGGACCTTATGAGCCAAGCCCATTCCAAAAGTGGAGCACATTTTTCTCTTTAATCACATATGGACTAATTTTGTTTTATATTATATATACTGTGAATATCATCACACATGTTTGATTGAAATGTGCCTTTGAATTTTGTGTTTGTGAGTGGGCACAATGAGCAATAATTTGGTTGGAATGAACCACAAAATATCTTTTGAGGCAGCTCAAATTTCAGGTAAGTTGTTTTCTGTGATTCTCTCTCATTTTCCAGTGTCTATGAAACCAAGTTACTCCCAGTACTTCCTCTGGTTGTTCAAGTAAGAAAAAACTTGAGGTGCTTTATTGAAGTTTTAATGGTTCTTATCACATGAATTGTAACCCAACTTTAGGTTAAAAGACACAAAAAATTGGGAATTTACCATATGCTGACACTTTCATCCAAGTATTGCCCAACTTACTAACCAGCCTTGTTGGTTCACTTTACTGTGTGTTTAGGTGTTTGATTTTTTTCCCCCTTTCATCTAGAGTTAACAGTTGTTATTTTAGGAGGGTCAATCCAGTAGGAGGTTATGCAACCATACCAGGAAAGAACATTTCCCATTTCTCTTTACAACTTTATTTGTATAGGGCTGTATAAAATGATGACTTACAGACAACTTGGAATAATGTGAATTGTTCCTCTATTGCTGACTGGCTATGATAGAGTTGAGAGTCCCAGATCTAGTTTTTTGAATGACAGCCCAGTTGTCAACTATATTTGAAGGGGCCCAAGAATATCTCATTCTGACTGGGGTATTTCATTTTCACTTGTGGAAAATGAAAATAAATTAATATGGATTCTCTCCTGCATAATTAAAATGACAACTCTGGCTTTAGAGATCTAAAGAAAGTCATGATCAATCCTAACCCTAAAATGAAATTATATCTTTGAGCATGCAGGAACAAAGGAAGAAGGTGTGTGGGTACTAAATAGGATATCAAAAGCATTCCAAGTAGCCCTTCACTCTCTCCTCTTGGCTACCATATTAAATATGCAGGTATAAACAAAATTGCTCAAAATTCTATTTAGATCTATGAAACATTTATTCTCAGTTTTCAAATTACATTTGTTATGGATTTTTAAAGATGTATTATTGGAGAGATATTGTCCAGGGTGTTCCAGTAAGAAAAAGTTAGGCAAGGATCCCTTGTGTCCTTGCCTGTCCACGCAATACCCAAAGCATGTTCAGGACAGCTACGATGGTAGATATTTTCTCAAGTACCTCATTCACACAACATTTCCTAGCAAGGTGAAAGTCATATCATGGTCTTTAGAAAAATGATGCCTATCTATATGATATATGAAATCAAATTTAAAAAGCATAACATCACTAATTGCTTACTGGTATTTTCAACATAAAAGTAGCTGAGTGATAGTTTTACATGTTCTAAGGAAGGGATTCAGTTTCACTAGCAAATATTTCCCTTAACAAACAGGTTTTTTTGTCTCTATCTCACTGTCACAAACACACATACACACACACACACACACACACGCATATATGCATAAAGGTCTTCAATGCTCTCTTTAAGACAGAAGAATACCATCCTTCTATCATAGTTGGGAAAATAATGACAGATTACTGAGAAAATCCTGTGCAGTTACTTGATTTTCTTTCAATGCCCTCAATTTGCTTCTAAACTGGTTTCTTGATGGAGAACTCCAATCACATTACTTCAACACCTTAGAAACAAGGTTAAACCTTTGCCCAATAACTCCAAAATGCTTAACCAAGTCTCCTTAGCATTTGATACCATGTTACTTTTCCAGTTTAATCTTTCTTTCTTATCTCTTGTAATAAAAAATTCAGAAATAAGATAAATGCTCAACAGCAAGGCTAGATTAATTATTATATATTCAGTCAGTAATAGATTTCCAAGCAGTGTTTTCTGCTTTTTTTAAATTTTTCTTAAATAAGTAATTGTTCTACCCATTGTTATAGAATTATCTCTGAAGAGATATTTTTAACAGAAAAAAAAAAAACTACAGCCAATATGCACATCTCTAAAAGGGAGGGAAAATGGCTTTGGTTGAAGAATACAAAAGAATCCAATAACATTGATTTCTTCTAGGGAAGAAAACTGCAAAACAAAAATGAAGTAAGCTGCAAGAGGCAGAATTTTTGCTTTATAATTCTTATAATCTATTGAAGTTTGAACAATAAAAAGCGTTATCTAGTCAAAAAGCAAAAATAACAAGATTTAATTAAATATAATATCAAAATTGAATTTAATGTGGATTGTTATTTCCTTGGATTACCATTGTAGAACAATACTCCTCTCAGCGGACCAGTGGACCATAGGAGGAAGTCTCAGCAGGTCTCACCTTAGGAGTGAAGGGCAAGGGCAGAAGATACAGTGGGATTGTCACCTAGTCCACAGGAAGAAAGGCAAGGAGGGAGACAATAAGCCTGTTCTTGGTGTGCACAGCAAGGGAACTTCTTGCCCACATCTGAAGGCATCAGGAGATTACTCAATAGCCACACTCCTTTCAATAATGACAACTATTTCAAATAAGAACTAATGAAGAAAAAGGCAGCATCTAAAAGCTAGTTTAAACTGTAAGTTTCAAAGAGGAGAAGGCTTTTTTTAAAATTCTTACACACATTCTTTTCTTATGCAAGAACAGCTAGTAAATAAGCTACTGCACATGTATGTCAGCACTGAGGCATTTTATATCAATGTCCTTTCATCAATAAAGATTTTAAGACTTTCTCCCTTTGTGTCTTGATATTTGTCAGTACAAGGGAAGAGAAAGGAAGGTGTGCAAAGGTTTAAAAATAATGTAAAGACATGGTGTTGGGTCAGCACTTAAAAAGAGAAACAATATATTTGTCTCATTTAATTATGCTGACAAATTGACAGCATTACAGATCCCTCAGAGAACTTCAATGGTCGTCTCCTTATTTTAGTTTTGTAGGGAGATTTTCTTAAACTCTTTAATTTTAATTTACCAGGAAATAATTTATTTCTCATATGTAAGAGATGTTTCTAATTTCTTCAAGTCCTAATAGTTGCAAAAGGTTATATCAAGATTGAATTAATTATTTTAATGATTAAGAATATGATTTCAAATTCACTCTACTTAACTACTCCCAACTGGGATTAAAGCCAGAGAATCATTTTAAAGGAATAATTTTATCACCACCTTAACTTTCTTAAAGAGAAATGTGATGCTGTTACTTTCCCTCATACAAAATCACAGCCACTTCACCATATGAATGAGTTTAAATGACATTTATTAGGGAAAGGAGACAGGAATTGACTTGAATATTGAAGCTAGCAAACAAAATATTTAATGTTTAAAATAAATATAGGAAAAATGGTCGAGAACTCATTGTGAACTGAATATTGGGTTTACATATATTATGTTATGAATTATCCCATTTATGAAATTATTTTGTATCTAAGAAGATCATCATATGTGTTAGTCAGCTTTTCATCACTGTGACCAGAATACCTGACAAGAACAAGTTAAGGGAGTAAAAATTTCTTTTGGATTCACAGTTTCAGAGATCTCTGTCAATGGTTAACTGACTCCACTGCTCTGGGCTGAAGATGAGGCAGAACATTGGGGTGAAAGGATAAAGGAAGGAGGCTGCTCGGTTCAAGGCAGCCAGGAAGCAGAGAGTGCAAGGAGCCAGAAACAAAATATATTTCCCCAAGTGCATGCCCCCAGTGACCTACTTCCTCCAGCCATGTCCTACCTGCCTACAGTTTCCATTCAGTAACCCATTCAGATTATTAATCCATCCAATGGATTGATTATCTACTGATTAGGTTACAGCTCTTGTAATCTACTCATTTTACCACTGAACATTCCTGCATTATGTAACATATGAGCTTTTATGGGGACAACTCATATCCAAATCATGACACCCGAATAACCTGGAAATCCATGGCCTCTTCTACATGTCTTCACCAGCCACTCTCTGGTTAATTTCTAGGAATAACAGAAATTCTTCATTTTTCTCCCCAGTATAGAGAAGACAAATATTATTTAAGTTTCCCAAAAGAGATCCAGTCTATAAATGCTGATTGCTTCTCTAGAGGTGTGTGGATCAGCTGTGTGGAGCATATCTGATGAGACCAACTACTACAGGATCTGGGAAGAGGAGAGGTGTTATGGTTTATATATGAGATGTTCCTCAAAAGCTCATATGAGACAATGCAAGAATGATCAGAGGTGAAGAGATTGGATTATGAGAGTTGTAATCTAATTGGTGGATTAATCCACTGGTGTGGATTAACTGAGTGGTAAATGTAGGGAGATAGAATGCAACTGAGAAAGTAAGTCACTGGGGTTTATATTTTGGCCCTGGTGAACAGAGTTCTCCCTCTTCCTCTCCTTTTCCCTCTCTCTGCTTTCTGGATGCCATGTCCCAAGCTGCTTCCCTCCACTATCCCCTTCCACCATGATGTTTTTACCTCACCTTGGGCCCAGAGCAATGGAGTGAGCCAACTGTAGACTGAACCTCTAAAATCTTAGCCAAAATAACCTTTTTCTTCTCTTAATTTTTATCCTCAGATCTTTTAGACACAGTGACAAAAATGATGAAGGAGATGACATTGGAATGTTGAAAATAAAAATGTTGAAAAACCAATACATTTCTAGATGATAAGATAAGACATGCCTAGCTACAAGATAAACAATAAAAAATATCAGAAAAGAAACTGTACAAAAAGAAACTCGCACTGGATGTGACCCAATGACTAAGAATCCTCAAGTGCTCAGGATGGTATCATGAATGAAAAGAAGAACTTAATGAACAGAAAACAAAATAATTCCCAAAGAAATAGACCAAAAAGAATAAATGGTCAGACATTACATTAACAAATCAATATTATTAGTAAATATAAGATACTGGTTTATGTAGTTAAATAAAAAAGAGATATTAAATAACATATTTATGATAATCATAAGAAATGAAGGAATTAGTTAATATAGATCATTAAGTGAAAAAATAAAGTCAAAGAGACAGATATTCAAAATTTATGTGTTACAAATTGGTCTTATTGCTCTTTACAAGACAAAGCAGAGACCAAAATAAAATTGTTACACAACTTATATGTTTTTAAAAATTAAAAATAAAAACAATAGCCAAGACCACTCCCAGTTCCCTGTCAGAGCCCTTGCCAACCTGCAGAAGCACAAGCCAAGACCCAGGACCACCTTCAGGGACCATTGAGGGAGCCCAGCCAAGGTCAGACTCAAGACTGCTACCCGCTAATCACAGGGGAACCCAGACCCAGGTGAAGGACTGCTTCCTGGGACCCCTGCAGGAAAACTGGCCTAAGTGAGGCCCAGGACTTCCCTTAGTTCCACTTCAGAGACCCTACTGACCAGTGGGAGCACAGGCCAAGGCCCAGAACCACCTTCAGGGACCTCCACAGGAGCCCAGCCAAGGTCAGGCCTGAGATTGCTACACACCAATCTGCCCAATTCACGCCAAGAGTCCCTGCAGATCCACGGGAGCCCAGGACCAGGGTTAAACCCACTACCTGGAATCCCTGAGGGAGTCTAGGCCAACATCAGGACTAGGACTACCCTCACAGGTCTGTGGGAGAGCCAAGGCCTATGACTGCCCCTGTACAGAGTGGGGATCCACACTGTTCCTCCCTTCCTGTATCCACCTTGTACACCACAACCATCCCCACAGTTCTTCCCATGTATTAGCCTGTACCATGGGGCAACAGACAGGGCCTGGAGGCAATGGTCTGCCAAAGCACTGTATCTCCAATCAATCAGCCAAAAGCCATTATAAGTCCCACCCTTTAGCCCATCTTTGAAAGTGTTTGCATCCATCTTGGGCCACCCCCACTGCCTTCTTGAGTTATCTCCACTACTGCCACCACCATCTTTAGTGGCAATAGTGTCGATCTGGGGACACCTGCTGGGGACGGGAAGTAAATTCCAAGGTGAGATAGAGGTAATCTGTAGTGTCAGTACAAGATTATAGGATAGAAACTGCCATATCTCAGGTTGGCGTTGCAAGAAAGGAAGATACATAATCAACAAGAAAAAACAAGGGAAGAAAGTGTCCCCCCCAAACCAAGATAATATAAAAATAGAATCCATTGACAGCATAGTTGGTAATATGTCAGAGAATGAATTCAGAATGTATGTAATTAAAATGATCTGCGAATAAAAGAATAATTTAAGCAAGCAAATACAGGCAAAAATTGATCACATAAAGGCAACCATTGATCACACCAACAAAGAGGTAAGGCAGCAAATACAGGTAGCAAAAGGTTACTTTAAGAGCTAGAGATTGAGGGAAAAAATTAATCAGAAATTCTTGAAATGAAGGAAACAATAAACCAAATAAAAACCTGTATAGAAAGCATCACCAGCAGACTAGATCACTTGAAGACAGAACGTTGGATAATAAAGACAAAATATAAAATCTTGAAAATAAAGTTGACTATACAGTAAAGATGGTAGAAACCATGAACAGAACATCCAAGAATTATGGGACCACATGAAAAGACCAAATCTAAGAATTATTGGGATAGAGTAAGGCACAGAATTTCAAGCCAAAGGAATACACAAACTCTTCAATGAAATAATAACAGAAAATTTCCCAAACATTAAAAATGAATTGGAAAATCAAATACAAGAGTCTTACAGGACACCAAATGTACAAAATTACAAATCTACACCAAGGCACATTATAATAAAAATACCCAGCATACAGAATAAGGATAGAATTTAAAGACCACAAGAGAGAGGAATCAGATTACATATAGGGAGAGACCAATTCAGATCTCACAGGATTTTTCAACCCAGACTCTAAAAGCCAGGAGATAATGGAACAACATATACCAAGCTCTGAAAGACAATGGATGCCAACCAAGAATCTTATATCCAGCAAAATTGAGCTTCAGATTTGATGATGAAATAAAACCTTCCATGATATACAAAAGTTAAAAGAATTTACAGCAAGAAAGCCAGCACTACACAGCATTCTTGACAAAATATTCCATGAGGAGAAAATGATAACCGACAATGAAAATAAACAAAGAGAAGAACTACACTAAAGGAAAGGCCAATCAAAGGAGAAACCAAATCAAGGTAAAAACCAAAAATTAAATGAAATGACTGGGATTATAAACCATATTTCAATAATAACCCTGAAGGTCAATGACCTAAACTCATCAATTGAAAGATATAGATTGACAGACTGGATTTAAAAAAAAGACCCAACAATATGCTGCCTTCAAGACACTCATCTCACAGGACAAGACATCCACAGATTGAAAGTGAAAGAGTAGGAAAAAATGTATCACTCACATGGACCGTGTAAATAAGTAGGAGTTTCTATCCTCAAGTGGACTTTAAACCAAAGTTAATGAAAAGGGATAAAGAATGACATTTCATACTTCTTAAGAGAATCATACATCAACAAGATGTAACAATTCTAAATGCCTATGCTGCAAACAATGGGGCATCTATGTATATCAAACAACTCTTCTCAACTACAAGAATCAAATAGACCATAACACAATAATACTTGGTGACTTTAACACAGCTCTCTTACCACTGGATAGATCTTCCCAACAAAAACTAAACAAAGAAACCATAGAACTCAATAAACAATCAATAATTTAGACTTAACAGACATAGAGAGAGTATTCCATCCATCAATGAGTGAATATACTTTTTTCTCAGCAGCATGTGGATGCTTCTCCAAAATCGATCATATATTATGTCACAAAGCAAGTCTTAGCAAATACAAAAAAAATAGAGATACTACCCAGTGCCCTATCTGACCATAGTAGAATAAAACTAGAAACCAATGACAGATTAAAAAATAGAAACTACTTCAACATCTGGGGACTAAATAATACCCTATTGAATGACACATGGATAACAGAAGACATCAGGGAAGAGATAAAAAAAAATTCTTAGAGGTAAATGAAAACTCTGATACAACATATCAAAATCTCTGGGACACCATGAAGGCAGTACTAAGAGGAAATTTCATTGCATTAAGTTCATTTATTAAAAGAAGAAAAAGTGAACAAATAAATGACTTGACACTACATCTCAAAGCCCTAAAAAAAGAAGAAAAAACTAACACCAAAAGAAGTAGAAGAGAGGAAATAATTAAAATCAGGGCTGAAGTCGACAAAATAAAAACCAAAGAAATAATTCAACAAATTGACAAAACAAAAAGCTGTCTAAAGAAAAACCCAACAAAAAAAAATAAACAAAATTGACACCCCTTACCTACCCTAACAAAAAGAAGGAGAGAGAAAACCAAAATTACTAAAATTCATGATGAAAAAGGAAATATCATGATAGACACTACTGAAATGCAGAGGATAATTAGAAACCATTTTGAAAATTTCTACTCCAGTAAAATAGAAATCCCTGAAGACACTGACAAATTTCTAAAGGCATATGACCTACCCAGACTGAACCAGGAAGTCATACACAAGTTAAACAGGTCAATTTCAAGCAAGGAAATAAAGGATGCCATCAAAACCGACCAACCAAGAAAAGCCCAGGACCAGATGGATTTTTAGCTGAGTTCTCCAAGACATACAAAGAAGAATTAATACCAATTCTCCTCAAACTGTTTCACAAAATAGAAAAGGAAGTAACTTTTCCAAACTCATTCTATGAGGCTAGTATCACCATGATACCAAAACGAGACAGAGACACATGAAAGAAAATTTCAAACCAATATCTTTGATGAACATAGATGCAAAAATTCTGAAAGAAATTTTGCAAATCACATACAAAAACATAATAAAATGATAGTGCACCATGATCAAGTAGAGTTCATTGCAAGGATGCAAGTTTGGTTTAACATATGGAAATCAATTAATGTAATCCATCACATCAATAGACTTAAAGATAAGAATCATGATTTTATCAATTGATGAGGAGAAAGCATTTGACAAAATACAGCACCCTTTTATGTTCAAAACACTAGAAAAACTAGAGATAGTAGGAATATACCTCAACTTTGAAAATGCTATCTATGCTAAACCCAAGGCCAACATCATCCTAAGTGGAGAATAATTGGAAGCATTCCCTTAAAAATGGGAACAAGACAGGGATGCCTTCTTTCACCACTGCTATTAAACATAGTCCTTGAAACACTAGCCAGAGCAATTACACAGATGAAAGAAATTAAAAGGATATGAATAGGAAAAGAATAACTCAAACTATCATTATTTGTTGATGACATGATTCTATACTTAGAGGATCCAAAAAATTCCACCAGAAAACTTCTAGAACTAAAAAATGAATTCAGCAATGTAACAGAAGATAAAATCAACAACCATAAATCAATTGCATCTCTATACATAAGTGATGTACAGAGAAATTAGGAAAACTACCCCATTCACAGTAGCCTGAAAAAAAAATATACTTGGGAATCAATTTAACAAAAGAGGTGAAATGACAACTACAGGACATTAAAGAAAGCAATTGAAGAAGACCTTAGAAGATGGAAAAATCTCCCATGCTCTTGGATAGGCAGAATCAATATTGTCAAAATGGCCATACTATCCAAATGCTTTGGATTCATTGCAATTCCAGTTAAAATCCCAACATCATTCCTTATAGAAATAGAAAAGGCTATCATAAAATCCATTTGGAAAAATAAGAGACCCAGAATAGCCAAAGCAATCCTTAGCAAGAAGAGTGAAGCAGGAGGCATCACAATACCAGAACTTAAACTATACAAGAAAGATAGTAACAAAACCAGCATGGTAATATTATCAAAATAGACATGTAGACCAATGGTACAGAATGGAAGACACAGAGACAAACCCACTTAAATACAGTTATCTTATACTAAAGAAAGGTGCCAAACATGTACATTGGAGAAAAGATACCCTTTTCAATAAATGGTGCTGGGAAAACTGGAAATCCATATGCAGCAAGATGAAACTAAACCCCTATCTCTTGCCATGCACAAAATTCAACTCCAAGTGGATCAAGGGCCTGGGAATTAGATCATAGACCCTACACCTAATGGAAAAAAAAATAGGTCCAAATCTTCATCATGTCAGGACCTTACTTCCTTAATAAGACTCCTAGAGCACAAGAATTAAAATCAAGAATCAATAAATGGGATAGATTCAAACTAAATAGCATCTTCTCAGAAAAAGAAACAATCATGAAGTGTACAGTCTACATTCTGGGAACAAATTTTTACCACACACACATCAAATAGAGCACTAATCTCCAGGATATATAAAGAACTCAAAAACTGGACACCAAAAAACCAAACAACCTAACTGATAAATGGGCTAAGGAGCTGAACAGACACTTCTCAGAAAAAGATATACAATCGATCAACAGACATATGAAAAAGTGTTCAATATCTCTAGCAATTAGAGAAATGCAAATCAAAACTACTCTAAGATTTCATCTCATGCCAGTCAGAATGGCAGTTATCAAAAATACAAACAACAGTAAGTGCTGGCGAGGTTGTGAGGGAAAAGACACGCTCATACATTGCTGGTGAGACTGCAAATTGGCACAACCAATCTGGAAAGCAGTATGGAGATTCCTTAGAAAACTTGGAATGGAACCACCATTTGACCCAGCTATCCCACTCCCCAGTCTATACCCCAAAGACTTAAAAACAGCATACTACAGTGACGCAGCCACTTCAATGTTTATAGCAACTCAATTCACAATAACTAAACTGTAGAACCAACCTAGATGCCCTTCGATAGATGAATGAATAAAGAAACTGTGGTATATATACACAATGGAATATTACTCAGCAATAAAAGAGAATAAAATTATAGCATTTTCGGGTAAATGGATGGAGTTGGATAATATCATGCTAAGCGAAGTAAGCTAATCCCAAAAACCAAATGCTGAATGTTCTCTCTGATATGTGGATGCTGATCCATAATGGGGGAGGGGACGCGGGAAGAATAGAGAAACTTTGGTCAAAAGGGAGGGGGGGGAGGGGCATGGGGGCAGTAAAGATGGTGGAATGAGATGGACATCATAGCCCTAGCTTCATGCATGACTGCATATATGATGTGATTCTACATTACATGCAACCAGAGAAATGAAAAGTTAAAGAAAAAATAATGTAGAGGAGAGCAATCAGTTCTCATAGTAGAAGCCGAAAGAAAACATTTCCATGAGATTTAATAAATCTTCAATTTATTGAAGATTTCAATAAATGCTCATAATTGCGTTCATTGGAACGTTTGATTGTAAATCCCTCAAGTCAAACATGGTAATTCATTTTAAGGCACTTTTCCTTCCTGTCCTTTAATTTCTAGCAGTTTAGTGATTAATTTTGCCATAGTTCTCAAACAAGATATCCTAGTCGCTTTTCTGGGAATATATAGTGTAATCCTACTTAGAACTGTCTTTGGCTCTGATGTCAGCACATCAAACTCTCCTTTGCCCCAGGCTTCCTGTAGAACCTGTCTGTTACTTTTTAACTGTCAGTGTATCCTGACCCTTGAATAAGCAGGCATGTGCCTTCAGTCTCTAGTAGGATCTGAGAGTGTTTATGTGGCAGGGAGGTGTGTGAGCGCGTGTGTGTAAGAGAAGGAGAGAGAGATTCCTGTTTTGCAGCACATAAATCCTGAGGCTACTGTTTACTTAAGGGATTGTTCTTAAAGATGGGTAAACAAAATAAAATGTAACTGAGTTGTTACATTTTCTATCAAATGTGTGCAGTATTTAATTTCCTGTCAAATCATGTACATTTTATTTACAAATAGAATATAAGGAAAAGAAAAAACACACCATGATACTATGTTCTTGTTTAAATGTGACAGTTTTTATAAAAAAAATTCAGCTATGATTTTCCAATTACATTCTCATTACTAAGGAGATTCTTGAAAAAAAGGTAAAAAATATAAGCACAGTTTGATCAGTTACTTTTAGTCCCAGAAGTAAGTTGTATAGATACGAGCCGCTCTAGTCTTTCTCTGTTTCTCTATTCAAAGACCTATTGATAATAAAAAATGAATTTAGCATTCCATATTACCTTAATCACCACATTTGTGCTCACCACCAGTGTTCCCTGGAGGCTCAGTCAAATTGGCCCAATATAATAAAAAAGGAAGCCTTGTTGGCCTAGATAAACTAACCAGTCAGTATGACATCTGCCTATAGCTGGCATTTTGACCCAGTATCTGGGAAACATGGATAAGCTATCATTTGGCTCAGATATTCACAGAGATTTAACATAAGGAAGACAGGATCTGCTCATAAGTTAGGAGAAGAATCATGGATTCTGGATAATCCACAAGGCATCATCCTGTGGTTGTAACATAGGAACAGAATTCACCTTTGCAGGAGAGGGTAATGATCTACATTGCATGTAGACGAACCATGTAGACAAGGGTTCAGGGTCAGCTTATATTCTCTGTTTTCTGTAGGAAATAAGTAAGTTCCAAGGAAAAGAACTATGAAAGAGGACCAGTTATATTGACCAAACTAATATAGCAGGAAGTTGGATTTGATTTGAGTGACAGTTCAGATTCTAGACCACATAATAACTACAGTGGATGCCAAGTTTATAGTGCCAAGATTCATTCCAGGCTATTTGGTGTATTGAAAAACTGCTGGTGAATGCCCAGTCCTCAGTAGAAATATCTCAGGAAGTAGATAGGGTATGACCTAAAAGCAGTAAACCTCAATTATCCCAGTTGAGATGATAAATTATAATAGAGACTATATACTACTCCTCCATAAAGCAGACACTAAGACCAAAACAAGTATTAAGAGTTTTAGAAAGAAAAATGAATAAAAAATACAAAACAATAAAATGAGAAGGAGCCAGGGAAGCCTGGAGGAGCTGTCAGATCACATTGTGACTCAGCTACTGATTGAAGGACAGAGTGAAGTTTGGATGGAAGTGGCCTAAACAGATCTGCAATGGTTCACAAAAGCTCTGTGATGCTGAGCATGGTGGCGCATGACTATAATCCCAGCAGCTCAGGAGGCCAAAAAAGGAGTGTCATGAGTTCAAAGCCAGCTTCAGCAACTTAGCAAAGCCCTAAAAAACTTAGTAAGATCCTGTCTACAAATATAAAAAGGAATGGAGATGTGGCTCAGAGGTTAAGTATCCCTGGGTTCAATCCCCAGTATCAAAACACAAACAAACAAAAACAAGCAAACCAAAAACAGCTTTGTGGGATTTTGAGCCAAAAATTAGCAGTTCAGAGAAGTCTTGGGCTTAGCAATAAAACTCCTGTGCTCTGTCAATGGGCAGAAGGAGTCTCTGAGAAATGTAGCCTCAGCACAAACATAGGGATGGATTTCTGACAAAAGTAGCCAGGGCCCTTGTTCATTTATGCTTCCTATGTTAGAAGAATGAATAAATTCTTATGGCTGCTACAGGATGAATGATATTTTTAATTATGGAACAAAATTAGTGTAAGTTTCCTAACACCTAACTTAAACTTTTTGGAAGCTCTCAGGTTATATATAGAGATTATACGGTCTGTTTTAAAATAAGGAAGTGAGGACAGAAATGTTACTGGTCCGTATTTATCCACATAGGAAGCAAGCAGGTCAGTATATAAAGTAGAGCATCCCAACTATGGAGCTTGCTTGTCTAGACACTGTATCAAATTAATACTCACCTCTACTGGTTGAAGGTTTAGAGGTGGAATGATTGGATTATAAAAGTTTAAAACTATTCAGTGCATTAATCACCTGATAGGGACTAACTGGTTGATAACTGTAGGCTGGTAGAGTGTGGCTGGAGTAGGTGGGTCATTGGGGTGTAACTTTGGGGTATACATTTTATCCTTGTGAGAGAAGTCTCTGTCTGCTTCCTAGTAGCATGTCCTGAACTATTTCCTATATCACACTTTTCTGCCTTGTTGCGATTCACCTCAGGCCCAGAGCAATAGAGTCAACCATCTGTGTACTGAGACCATTAGCTCCAAATCGACTTTTCTTCCTTTAAAATTGTTATTATTGAATCTTTTGATCACTGTGACCCCCCCCCCAAAAAAAAACTGACTAAAACAAACTGTAAGAACTGTATTTTCCTTTTAATACTGGAGTATCTTGGGAAAAGAGAAAAAGTAGGGTTCTTTAACTTCCAGAGTCCAGTCAGGGACTCAGGTCAAAACCAAAAGCTCCAGTTCCTCATGAGGTTGTTATTATTACCTATGCTTCAACAGCAGAATGACTTGGGTGAGGCAGTGTGAGCAGGAATAGACAAAGCTAGCCATTTTTAAATCAAGAGCTATAATAATGTATGCATTAAACTCTATTATTATATCTATTTTGAAATATACCAGGAAATATGTGACTATTGGATTCAGCATTTAAGAGATGATGATGAGTTATAATCATATTCCTCTAATGTACTATTCCCAGAAATTGGAGCTTTTATTTCATTTTACTGTGGGCTATTTTTGGTAGATTTCAAACAAATATGAGTTTGATAAATTATTTAGTAAGTGCTGGATAACCAACCTAGTATCCATGCACATAAAGAAACTTTGATTTAAGTAAATTATATTTTTGATGAATGAGTTCTGCCTGAATGATTTATCAACTTAATGTGGAATTGCCATACAATTGCACAGCACTAGGCCTAGTTTGCATCCTGTTGCTGGCTGAGAAAATGAAGGCAAAGGTATAAGTTATTTCCGCCTAGAGGTTAGGAAAGAATTAGTTTCATCTAAGTTGATGTCATATGGTATGCTCAAAGAACAACAAAAAATAAAATAACAGCAGTAAGGACACATAAACCTCTGCATTTATGTAAGTGATGTGTATCTTCTGAATAAGAGAAAACACCATTAGAACTCAATAATCTCATACAGGATTAAATTAAAATATGGCATCTCATATAAGAACCCATTTTTCCAAGGGCCACTGTCTGCTTATATTCAGTCAGTATTAAGTATTAAAGATCATTAAAGAGTTTTGGTGAGAGTTGAATGAATAGAAAATTCTATAGCTAAGAAGCATACTGAGTAGACTCCCAAATTCAGCCTTAGGAAGATAAAATTACAGAGGTTTATAAGTTTAAGCTATATATTATTTGACTCATAGATCTCTATGACAGGTATAATGATACTGTTAATAACATCAATTTAGAACCATATGAGAACCTCCTTGACATAGGGTGTATCATAACCTTTAGTCCAGCTAAGAAAGTTTCAGGAAGGGAGCTTTTAAGGTAACACCCCCAAAATTTGAAGTCCTAAATACATAACAAAAGTTATAGGATATACACACCTTTACCTGTTTAATTAAATAGCTCTTTTGAAAACATTGTGTGTGCCAAATACTATGCTAGTCACATGGGCTACAGCAGTAAATAACACAGGATTGTTTCAGGCACATGTTGAATTTTAATCTAATGGGTAAAACTAGAACTTAAGCATTAATGGCAAATATAATCAATAAATATTACGCTTACAAAGGTAAAGTAAACTAGAAATTATGCATTTCCTAATGGAAGTGTGCAAGAACAGCTATGATATATTTATTGCTCAGAAAAATCAGGTGAATCTGAAAGTCCCTGAAACTAATTATCACTTTAGAGATAATATAGGGGAAGAGGGGAACATCTCAAACAATACCATTGGAAGGAATTGTGCAGCATTCAGACTGAATGAGTTTTTACCAGGCAAATGAGCTAGATTTCTTTAAAACATTAATGCCCCAAATAGTGCAGAGAATAGAAACATGAAGAATCTATAAATATATATTAAGTAAATATAATGTATAGATGCCATGTTTATCTCAATTTAAACAAATGAGAGAAGGCACATAATTCTACATATTTGATTCCACTAATAAAATATTGAATATTGTTAATAACTTTGATTTAAAATAACTTTTAAAAATTTTCCAAGATACAATGGAACCACCAGTTGAACCAGCTATCCCACTCCCCGGTCTATACCCCAAAGACTTAAAAACAGCATACTAGAGTGACTCAGCCACATTAATGTTTATAGCAGCACAATTCATAGTAGCTAAATTGTGTAACCAAACTAGATGCCTTTCAATAGATGAACAGATAAAGAAACTGTGGTATATATACACAATGGATTATTACTCAGCTTTAAAAGAGAATAAAATCATGGCATTTGCAGGTAAATGGATGGAGTTGAAGAATATCATGCTAAGTGAGGTAAGCCAATCCCAAAAAAACAAAGCCCCAATGTTTTCTCTGATTAGTGGATGCTGATCCATAATGGGTGGGAGGAGCATGGAAGAATGGAGGAAATTTGCATAGGGCAAAGGAGAGGGAGGGGATGGGAAGGGACATGGAGATAGGAAAGATGGTGGAATGAGATGGACATCACTAACCTAGGTACATGTATGAAGACACAAACGGTGTGACTCTACTTTGTGTACAACCAGAGAAATGAAAAAATTGTTCTCCATATGTGTACTATAAATTGAAAAGCATTCTGCTATCATGTGTAACAAATTAGAATAAATAAATAAGTAAATATGTAAATAGGAATTTTTCCAAGATACTTATAAATTAGAGCTATATAGGCATTTTTATCAATGAAATAATATGATATCTGGAATTTGTGTTAAAATAGTCTGGGGTCTAGGATTACATGTGAGTTTGAGTAGAGTAAGAATTGACAATTTTCAATTACTAATGCTGAGGGATAGGTATCTGTAGGCTCATCATGTTAATCTGTTTTAAGAACTAAGAAGCTTAGTTTCACTAAAGATGGAAAATGGAGTTGAATAGAGTGATTTGCAAGAAGAGTGTACTTACATAGGTGGAACTTAAAAGCCTTACTCAGTATTTTGGATATACGCTTTTTTGGGAGTGTTACCAGGGATTGAACTCAGGGGCACTCAACCACTGAGCCACATCTTCAGCTCAATTTTGTATTTTATTTAGAGACAGGGTCTCATTGAGTTACTTAGCACCTCGCTATTGCTGAGGCTGGCTTTGAACTCCTGATCCTCCTGCCTCAGCCTCTTGAGCCACTGGGATAACAGACATGTGCCACCACGCCTGGTGGACATACTTTGAAATAAATAGGAATTTATCAAAAGATATTAGGTAGAGAAGTTAAAAAAAAAAGGTTTAAGTTTTTTAAAGAATATTCAGTCCCTTTGTTAAGAATGGACTGGAGAAGGACGAGAATGAAGATGTTATTGCAATACTTCACATGAGTGATACAGTCACGGCAATGCAAATGAGCAAAATAAATAGATTCAAAAGACGCTTAGGTGACAACATCAACAGTGACTGGCAGTGCACTAGGGCATTCAAGATTGCTCAGAAAGAGATGACAACTATAACTCGTATGATTCAAATACACACAACTGAATGTTGCTCTCATTTACCAGGAGGTAGAAATGAACCTGTTTGAGGAGTGAAGCCCATGAGATCAGTTCTGGACATTTGAGGGACTTTGTTAACATCCTAGTTGAGAGGCTAAATAAACAGTTCTGTATCACATTCTATAGGTTATAAGAGGGATCAGTGTGGGAAATATAAATTTTAAAGTTCAGGAAGATGAGATAACACAGGAAAAAAAAAATGAATATAAAGAGGACTCTGGCTTAAGCCCTAAGTAACATGCCACTCTTCAAGGTCTAGGGGGAGGTAACTTACTTTAAGGTAAGATGTAAGAAGCAGGTCACTGACGTCACTGAGCAGTTGCTGTGTAACATACAAGCACTGGATATCTTATAGAAGTCACGCTTTAAAAAATTAGAGAATGATGGCAGATACGAAGATTAACTCAACTGGATTTCCAGGACTCTTTTCAAAGATGGTTGAATATTACCAGCTGATTCCTTCCTTAAAGGTACTGGCTGATCTTGAACACCGACTGAGGATCCGTATGGAGTACTTTATATATGATGCGTATGAACAACCAAGAAATCTTTGGTTATCGTGTGTGCCTAAAGTAATGACCTAGAATCTTAGGGAATCAGATATGAGCAACTAGTTTTCCTATTGCTCTCTCTGGTCTGCATGGAATGCTGCAGGACCACATTAAAAGTAGAACAAATGCTAGGTACATATATGAATGTACCACAGTGATTTCACTTTTAGGTATATCTGTAAAGCACTGATTAAAAACCAATAAATAAATAGAAGAAGAACCAGTAGAGGAGAGGAAGGGGAACAGGGGGAGGAAGGAAGGGAGGGACACAGGAATTAGTAGGGACTGAAAAGGAGCAAATTATATTTCATGCACACATCGTTATGTCAAAAGGACCCCACCCCTCAAAAAAGTAGAATGTAATCTCCTGGAATCTTTTCAAGCTTTAAATACAAATTCTCACCATGGGAAGAGTGTCTGCCTCAACTATGTGTCTGATATTGCCATTGGGATATTTTTCAGAGTTAAAGTCACAGGGGGTATGAAAACAAAGACTAATATCAAAATATTAGAGAAGTAAATGGAAAATTCTCCAGCCATTTAGGCATGGAAACACCAAGACTTAGTGGGTTATCAATTGAAAGGAGAAAAAAGGTATGATAACAAAACAAAAGTATCTTAAATCTTACTACAATTGCAGTACATTCCATATCTACTGGGAGGGCAGATATTCATATTATTTGACAGAGGAGAAGTGAGCTATCTCTGGAGGAACATCATTTAGATGCTCTACTTTATATATAATATCTGGCTTCAAATAAAATTCAATGTGCAGAAAGACCAAGAATGTGACTAATTATAAATATGAAGAAA
The DNA here is from genome assembly GCA_028644305.1 of Xerus rutilus. NCBI lineage: Eukaryota > Metazoa > Chordata > Mammalia > Rodentia > Sciuridae > Xerus > Xerus rutilus. Next base: position 18,293,547 of record CM053404.1, on the reverse strand, counting down.
AAACATGTAATATAAATAGACCTAAAGATGACCCAAATATTGGAGTTAGAATATGAGGAATTTAAAATTACTATGACTAATATTTTAAAGAAAACAAGGTGTTTAGATCAAAAGGACAAAAGATGGAAAATTTCAATAGAGGATCACTGTTCATTAATAAAAATTGGACATTTTAGAACAAAAAAAAAGATTATTAGAAAAATAAAATTCACTGGATAGTTTTGATAGAAAAATAAACAGAAGACAGGATTAGTAAACTTAAATTCAATCAGATCAACAGAAATATCCAAACTGAAACAGAAAGAAAAACTTGTAAAAACATTACATAGTGTAAGAGACACATGACATGACTGAATAAAAAGGCTACTCAAAATAGATTCTGCTGGCATTAAAAAGATACCGAGACGGCTGGGGATATAGCTGTGTGGTTAAGCACCCCTGGGTTGAATCCTCTGTACAAAAAAAAAAAAAAATCCTGAGAGGCTGTCATAGTGTTATGTCAATAAAGTAATAAAGTTGATACACTAGATAAATTGGTCAAATCACTTAAGGTACACAATTTGTCAACATTGGTAAAGTAAGAATGTTTTTTTAAATGGAATGGCTATGTGCCTCTTAAATAGATTAAATTCATAAGTGTAAAACCTACAGCAAAAGCAATGAAAGCAAAAGCTCCCAGCCACGGTGATCTACAGGACAATATGTACCAATATTTAAAGAATTATTATTACTTTTCTTCACTTACTTTATTCTAGAATACATAAATACTTCTGAATGATCTTATAAAGGCAATATACTTTGTTTTTTCTTTTTCATGGTACTGGAGACTGAACCCAGGGGCACTTTACACTGACCTACATTTCTAGTTCTTTTTATTTCATTTTGAGACGGGTCTCACCAAGATGTCCAGGCTGACCTCAAACTTGTAATCTTTCTGCTATAGCCTCCTGAGTTGCTGGGATTACAGGAGTGCACCACCACACCTGGCTAGTGATTTAAAGTTACTTTTAAAATCTGATAATGTTATAAAAATGGAAATGAATAATTCAGTCTCTTTCCCAAATGTACATGTTAAAATGCTAAATTAAATAACACTAATAAGTCATACTGATCATAATCAGTATGTCTTATTCCAGGTCTTTGAGATTATTTTGCACATTTGAAAAATAAATTAGTTTAAATTATGACATTAACAAAATTAAGGACAAATTAATCACCAAAATATAAAACAATAACTTGGTGAAATTCAACAAGCCCTCTAATAAAAATACTTAATGATAATGAACCAATAAAAATAAACTAAACAAATTTTTAAAAAATCCTTAACATATGAATAAAGGACACTTCCTTCACATGATAAAGGGTAACTATAAAGGGCATAAAACAAGCACCACATTCAGTGGCAAAATATTAAAAACTTTCCCTGAGATTGAAAGCAAAATAAAATAAATATAAGATGCATATATTTCAAAGAAGTCTGTTTTGTTCACCACTGTCTGGAGCAGAACACCATGCCCAGTGCATTGCAGAGTTTCTATATTTAGTTAATTAATGTTCATGCTTAAAATATGGGAGAAACAAAATATCAAATGTAATTTTAGAAGATGTTTAAGATTTTTTCAAAGTTTATTTCACATATAAAATTGAACTGAAAGCCTAATATAAAAATATCAGGAATTCAAGAGTAGGGAGTTACTCTAAAATTTAAACTTTGGGTAGCCTGTGATGGGTGTAGCTGCAACTATACTTTTGAAAAAACACACTTTAAAACCCCCTTAGTAGGGATGAGGAAAAAATTATTTCAGGGAATAATTTTCCAAACACATCAAGCACCAATTTTCTAGCAACCAGAAAGGAGGTGCAGTGTTATTTCCATAATAACTGCTATTAAACTATTCCAGCATAATATTTCTAACAAAAAACATGCATCATGCTGGGGCAATAGCCTTTTCTAAAATTTATTTCACTAAGACATTGACCTGACCAACACTTCTCACATGTAATGTAGGAGAGAGTAGAACAGTTTATAGTGATGGTTGCCAAGAGCTGGAGATAGAAAATAACTCTCTATGACTAATAATTACTCCAGCCTTCTGTGGGAAAGATTCCATCCATTTGCATTTTTAGCATAATATACATGACCCAAAATACATTTATGAGAGCCAGCTGGCATTCTCATGCCTTTGATTTTGGCAATTTTTTTTATTACTAAAATTTTTGCTGTTGTTCACATTAATTTTGGCCATTAAACATAAGTCATTTTGATTTCCAGGTCTGTGTCTGCTTAAAAGCAAGAACATTAAAGCCCTCTGCTTCTGTGTTTCCTTTCAAAAGAAATAATTTCACAAAGAAAATTATAAAAATAAGTGGTAAATTACTATAGGTTGGGAGTAATTTCCATCTCACATAGATTGTGCCATCAGAGGCAGAAGAACCCCAGCAAGGAGGCTGGGAGTTTCCTAACAGTCAACTGGGATGGCTCTCTCCTGTTCTCTTTAGGTCCATTCCTGTTCCCTGGAATCCATTCTCCACTCATCAGCCAGAGTTGTGAGTTTTTAAAACATATCCATTTTTGTGGTAATAACCAAAGACTGGGAAAAAAAGACAAAGAAAAGCCCAAGCATTCTTCAACAGGGGAATGGTTAAAGGAACCTGGTATACATGTTTACAAAACTGAAGCCCAGTCTGACCTTTCATCTGCTGACTATTGAAGGGGGGCGTGGCTAGAGCCTGACCCTTAGGGCATCATCATGCACAGGTCGGATATCAGGAAGCCAGCCATAGTCCAGATAGTTTGATGTGAAAACTGAGTCACATGAGCATTCAATTTTAAATGCTATCAAATACTCAACCAAAATTTCTGTCAGTAAATAAACTCATTTAAAAATGTGAAGGATGGCTATGCAAGCTGTATTGTCAATGACACTATGAAGTAGTTCCTGGTTCTATATGAACTCTTGACAAAACCCATTCTTGAGAGCACTTGCACCTAGATTTCCTAGTAAAATGGCTTTCTTTTGTATCCTATATTTCTACCTATTTTAAAATAGCTCCTCCTCCATTATGGAATTTCATTGATTTGTGTCTTATTTGAAAAGCCTGACTTTAATATAAATAAATACACACTTATAGACTGTCATGATACCATATGCAATATCCCTGTTGGGCTTCCTAATTTTATTGAGCAGCCTTGATTATATCCCTGTGTTTTTGTTGTTTTCTTGGACAAATAACCCCATTCCCTTAATACTCCTATTTTCCAATTCTAGCAGACAATTGTTAGAGTAAATGAAGACAATTTATTAAAGTAAAAGTAATTAGTTTAGGATGAATTTGCTTTTGAAATTTACTGTCTCTTTAGTGAAGTAACTTCCTCCTGTTCTTAGTAATTTGGGCAGGGTGTGGATCTCATGGCCTCCCTTACTTTACCATAAATAAGAGAATACAATAGAACAAGGCTGGTTAAGAGGGCACTCTAACCTGTGAAATGACAAAAAATGACTTTAGAATTAGAATCCTTTTGGGGGATTGCCATAATGGACACAAAAAATTTTAGTGTATGATTAAAAAAATTTAATCCATCCTTTTGGGGGATGGCCATAATGGACACAAAAATTTTAGTGTATGATTCCTTGCACTAATCATTAGTGATTAGTGCAAGGAATTAGTGTAAGGAAATTACACTAATTTAGTGTAAGAAAAACCAACCACTGGAAAGCAGAGCTTAGAGATAGATGCTAAAGTCTGATGCCAGTTTAAACCAATGAATTAAGTTGTGTCAGACTTAAATCCTCCATCAACAAATCTAGAAATGTACCATTTCTTGCTACACTCAAGTCCAATTAATCAGCTACAATGGTGTGCCAAAACTATCTCTTGGAAATGCCTCTCCACTGGGTGGTTTTCTCTCTTCTCACCTCCACTTATTTATCCAGGATCCTTTCACCTATTGTCGGCTTATTACAGTAACTGCTGTTTCCCAATCTCTCCTCTTCCCTAGGCCCATTGTCCAAACTATTGACAGATATCTGTCTCTCACAAAATATAATTAAGTCAGTAGTCTATCTAAAAGAGATTCAGGGATCTCCATTGCCCTTTGAAGAGATTTCTAATGGCTGAGAGTTTTATTTTAGTTATGGAGGAAAAAGATTATTTTAAATTTTTATTTCTTTGATCTTATCTAGCCATAAAAATGAATTGGTCTGGGAGGGGAATATGGATTCTGATTTTTAAAACCATATGGGTGATTTTGATGCAGATGTTCTACAGATAGCACCTGAGAAAACTATGACCATGACCTCTTAAAATTTTTGCCTCTGGTAGCTTGATTACTGATGCATCATGGTCCACTAGCCCTGGTCCTCTATTAACAAAGCAGAACACAGAACACTCCATCTAACTCTGAGAGACCAGTTCATCTCAATCTCCTGAACATAATGCTTTACCCCTTGATTTTTTTGCCCTATGTTCGAAGCTCTATACCAGAACATTTGTGTAGTATTTTAAAATGGTATTCATGCAAAATTGATTTCTGAAAAGATGAATTATATGTTATCCTACATATATAAGTGAATATAAAATTGCATTTCCTTGTTTGGAAATGATTACTTAAAAGGTGCTAGATTTATTTTAGGTATGAAATTTAAATCAACATGTGATGTTTGTGTTTTAATTCCCTTTTTGAATTTTTTAGTGAACATTTGCATAACTTCTTATTTTAAAATATTCAAAATATCTAATTTTGAAGCAAGTATTTCTTTCTGGTATATATGGGTCATAATATGTTTTAACTAAAAGTAATAATATCTGAAATGAGAGCATTAATCAGGGAAAGAGATTGAAATTTTTACTAAGAAAGAAGCAATATTGCACATCTACAATCATTTCTATAGATATGAGCAGAAAGAAGATAAAATTCAGTGAATGAGAAAGATTAGAGATAGAACAATCTGTGGACTACATGAGTTTCACATATGACTAAAATAAGAAAAGTTAGAGGAAGAAAGTAGATATGAGAAATATCTGTGTGAAAGTAACATGTATAGATAACAAGATCCAAGCTGTTACTGTCATCAAAGACAGATTTAAAATCCATGGTTTCTTTTCCCTGAATTGTATTCTATCTTCCATCTCCTAAATAAGGACAGAAAATAAAACTGATGTAGAGGAATGACACCAGGCCAGGACATATGTTGGTCCTACTGTATTTCTATAATTTGTCTTAAGGGCTTCATTAGTTGTGTTTTGTTTCAACTTCTAAGGCTTCCCACTTTGCCTTACAAAATTGCACTGAATGGTTCTTTAGTCTCTGCATATATCTCATTCAATTAACCCATCTTGAATTCAAATCTCAGCTCAATTGACTTGTTTGCCACTTGGATAAACTTGAGCAAGTTACTTCACCTCCTTGAGACTGAGTTTTCTCATATGTAAAATAAATAAGCCGAAAGCATTCTTATCACAAACATATGATGATTAAATTAGTTTGTGTATGTAAATGTGTGTCTAACCATGCTTCCCCTGGATTAATCATTTTATCATGATTAATCATGATAATCATGATTAATTCTATGATTAATGTCTAATTAATTATTAATGAGTACTAGAATTAGCATGAGTACTAGAATTAACATTGTCTTGGATAAAATGTTTTATGAATTAGACATTGTGATGTCTTTAATTTTTGATGATTTAATACCCAAATTTCAGGGTGTTATAGTTCCTTCAGGTTTTAAATTGATATGTTTATTTGCCTGGTTTATCACTCCAAAAATTATCCTTGTTCCTTCCTCTTTTTTCCTGCTTCTTCTATTTATCATGCTTTTCTTTTCCCTGACTTTGGCACTAGAGATGATCATTTCATTGCTAAGCCAAATATGCCCATAGAGAAGAATATTTTAACTTCTTAAGAGTAAATTCTTTTCAGAAGTATCTAAAAGTTTAACTCTTGAAAGAATGGATTTCACCTGGTTTCTGTATCCTAATATTAATGAGCATATTGACAGTTCCTAGGAGTGACTTAAACCTGCAGCAGACATTCAAGACTCAATGTTGCAACATGGCTGTGATGCTCAGACCTTTCTAAAGAGCTTCAGTTGACTGACTGAACAACACAGCTGCTGAACTCAAGCCAGAGCAGAAAGAACTATAAGATGATGCTGAGAATTCAAGATGTGATTTCAGTAGCTCAGTGGTAGAGCACTTGCCTAGCATGTGAAAGGATCTGGGTTTGCTCCAAGCATTGAACAAAAACATGATTTTATATGTCTTAGCCATAAATGAATTTTTCTTTCTTTTCTATGTGAGGCATAAGAATAAATAACAGCAAGTAAACTTTTGGGAAGGTTTCAAGTTAAGTCTTCCCTGTAGGGCGTTCCTAGGGGCGATTTCATTCAGGGAAATGAAAGTATACGCCAGCTCCCGAGAAAAGGAAACCTATCTCATTGGTTACCTCCCACTTCTGTGCTTGTGGACAAGGCATGACTGCTTATATTTGGTATATGGTGCTCGCTTGCATGAACAGGCCATGGCAGATTGACCTTTAAGCTGATTGGTCAAAAGGGACTATATATTCCTCCCCATTTCCGCAGTAAATGAGTTCCAGCGCTGACTGGTCTCCTTGATGTGTCTGATTGTCCTCCGGTCCTGGGTGCAGGCGGTCAGTGGGCTCCTGCCTTTCCTGGTTCGACCTTGCCGGGGTAGGGCCCTCTCCTTGGGGGAGGGAGCGCGGATACAGGGCTAAAAACCCCGGCACTTCCCCTAAAGTCTTCTAATAGTCAGCAAAACTTTGTTTTCTGAAGAGAGCTTAGTTTATTATTGAACTCTTTATTCCCCACGAGGACTCTGAGCTTCACAGATTTCTCATTACTTCCACCTGCCTAGAAAAATAGCTGTTCTTTGGATTTTCAATGTTGCCATTTTGATCACTTTATTTACCTCCTCCTTTGGGCTGTTCTTGCTCTTCATTAAATTAGGTGAGGGATAGATAAACTCCAGCTCCACACAACTCTGAGTCTGACCACAGAAGTCAAGGAGGGGAGCATCTCCCTGTGGAACATCTCCATGACTTCATCTAAGACAGTGCACTGACACTTTTTCCACTTTGTCAAGACACTTAATGCTACAACTCCATGAAGATCAAAGAGAAACAAGTAAGCTATTCTGAATATCAGAGAGATCACATTTCAGGTGAGCTAGTAGAAATCATTATTTCCTAATTTAGACTCATCCATTCCTCTCACTTTCTTTAAGATACAATTTGAAATGGATTCAGAATTCCTGATTAATTAAAATATGCTCCCAGGAAGGATACAAATGGATACCAATTTGCTCCGATGTGTATTCATTTGCTTTCTTTTTGCTAATTGAAGGTTCAAGCACAGCACACAGATCTCGGGTAAGCAGTGGCACTTCCCTCGATGTTTGGGTCTTGAAAGAATATTACAGAAGTTGAAGTCAATCAAGGATAAGAAATGTGGTGGTACAATGTATAAATAAAGTATTAGAGTGTAAAATATTTAGTTTATGTGTTGCTAATGTGGTATGAGCAAGCCAGGATATGTTAACCATTTCCTAATCTTTAGTTCTACACCACATCTCAAAGATGGATTATAGGGAACAGAGGTAAACCACAGTTCTAATCCTTTCAACTTAACTATTTGTTCCTTCACTTTCTAATAGTAAAGATGAAAAATATGAGATTTATAGACCCATTTGGGGATTTCATTCTTCTTTGGGTATAAAAGTCTAAATAAAGAGAAAAGAAAAAAAAAAAAGAAGTGCACTGCCAAAGGCCTTAACACCTCCCAAAATTGGGGAGCCATAAAATCTTCTTTGAACCACTAGTAAGTCATTGTAACAATTATTAAATTTCCTCCAATGTTCTAAAACATTAGGGCATCCAGATATCTGTTTTCAAAGAGTTAAAAAAAAAATACATGAGAGGGTGGTGTTAACTATGAAGTAATCAGAAATCAGAAAAGGGTACCCAAAATGGAGGTGTTGTCCACCAAAATTCTACTAAGCTGGGTAAATAAAGTCACTTTATCTCAAGTCAGTGCACATGAAGATGCCTACATTTTTATGAAAGATGAATGTTAAGATGTCAAGCAGTTAAAATAAATGTAATCCCAGAACCCAGTATCAATATGCTGAATTCCCATTTTGAATGAGTCTCTGAGAAAGTAGTAATAAAGGTGCTAATTGCTATTAAGTAAGGATAACCATGTGCTTCCTTGGGACAAGATATTTTGTGTTAACTAGAAGTGGTCCCAGACACTTTCAACAGCCCAACAAAGAACTGTCCTGTGTGCTCATTTCTGTGCATGCCTGGATATTCTCCTGATTTCCCACCATCTATGAAAACCGTCCATGTTCACTTCAAATTCTACTTCCTTAAGGATGCTCTTTCCTTCTCAAACCAAATCACATGTGTTTGAAAAAGAAGGGGTGATGTAGGACATAGACAATGCTCAGTATTCACCAGATATTATGTTTTCACTTCTGGACAAACACATAGATTGCATTCTATGCCTTTGTCATTACAAAAGGTAATATGACTAATTTTGATCATTGGGATAGAGGTAGAAATAATATACACTATTTTCAAACTTGGCTTGTCAACATTTTCCCATGACTCACTGTTCTGTTACCATTCTATCATTGCAGTAGCAGCTCTGCCATGAGGATGGCAGTAACCCAGCATGGAAGGAAACTGAGATCTTCAGTCATCGAATGGACAGATGATTCCCAGAAGAAACACTCAACTAGTATCTTCCACATGGAACGAAAACTCTTATTGTCCATAGCTGCTAAAGCATGTTTGCTGTTGTTATATTTTATAGAAAGCTGCATTAATAAGTCTTCATGTCTACAAATCATGAGAACTATATTATATATGTCTCACTGTAGATTTTTTTAGAAAAAAATAAAATTTCCAAAAAACATAGCATAGTCTTAAGAAACTTTATGAAAGTCATGAAACTGAAAACGGTACAAGGTATGAGTTACACCTGCCATGCTGGAAGAAAAACAGACATCTCAGAGTGGATTCAGATCATGAAGACAAACATGGTGAAGTAATGGTTAAAGATGTTATTGAAAAAGGTTGATATTTTTAGACTACATATTGGAAGATCAGCCAAAAATTAGGGAAGAGACATAGCAGCTCTCTATAAACTAATGTGTCAGGGGAGTTACAAAGTTTTATTACATGTACTAGAGCTAAGTCAATGATCAGGAATCACAGGGAGGTGGATTTTAGATTGATATGAAAATCCTCAAGGGAAAGATAAATATATAGCTCCAAGAGGTATTGAATTTTCTGCATGTGAAAGCATTCAAAGACAAAGTCAGACACCGAATTATCAGAGATGCTTTAGAACAACTTAAGCTTGGGGCAAATTCTACTACTACTGCCATTTGAGAAACTGTCTACTGGGCAGTTTAACAATGTCCATCATTACGTTAGAGAGAAAAGAACAGAGAACTCTGTCTCCACTTAAATCTTCAAATCTGGGTTGCCACAACAATCTTTGCCCTTTTTCTATAAACCCTATGAACAAATTATAACATTCATTCATGGAAATGGTAGAGACTGTCCTGATGCATGACCACAGGAGGAAAGAAATTGTTTTCCCAAGAATTTGTAAATTACTAGTTCAAGAATACCAGTGGTATTCCAAGAATACCTGTGGAAGAAAGTCAATATTGTATTATCTATTATATGAACCACTCTTTGAGATGATTTTTTTCTCCCCTTTAACCCTCTTATTTCACAATTGTGATGGTGAGGCTAGTACTACAATACATTTTCATTATACCTTCTTTATGGGTCACTCCAAGCCATTTGTGAGTGATGCTAGGAACTTATTCCCTTTCTCTTCAGGTCCTCAGTTCTAAGCCACTGCAAATCCACCCGCCCAATGACCAGTGCTTAGAATTAAGTACAATTAAGTACAATTTCATTCCTTTCACTGCCACCTGGCTGATTCGCATTTTCATCAGGCATACGTATTGCACAGTTATCTCTACATCTTTGTGTCTGAAGAATGACCTTTCTCTTTGTTACAGGAAGAAAATACCATAGTTGGAGAGAACACAGTTCTCCTTGATCCTCTAACAAGCAGCATCTCATTTCTTTTCTTGATTCTTTTTCCGACTTGAATTTTTTATTGTTCCTGTTCACAAAGAATAGATCCATTTTCAAAACCCATGATGTTACTGTTTCAATTTTTTCCCTTTTGGCTGACTTTATTCATTTTCATTTCTCTTGTTATATATAACAAAAGAAACCCCTGACTTACTGAAGGTGGCTTACTCGGAGGCAGTGGCGTTTTGCATCTTTGGAGCTCAGCTCCAAGACTGTCATATTTTACAGTGTAGGTTTATCTAAATATATCAGCCTGTTATATTTTAAAGACTCCCTGCTTCTTCCAGGTCTGGATAATCCCAGTTAGGATGAACCAAGAACTATGGGAGGAAAGTTTAAATCTTTCTACTTTGACTACAAAATATATATTCTTGAGAAAAAGATACTGCTTGACACTTTGTAAATATCCTTAAGTGCAATGAATTTTTTACAAAAGGTAATAGAAAGAGAAGACACGGGAACAATGAGCTTATTGATTATTCATGAGCTATATGTACCTTTATGTTGCTTTTCCTCTCTTTAGTCTCACATTGTTAGTTTGAACTAGCCACTTTTGTCTTTGTTAAAATGAGGGAGACAAGCAAATGATAATAGATTTGAATTTCAAGGTCTTTTTCATAATCCAAAAAAAAAATGAGGAAAAAATATGCCTTTCTTTACCTACTAATTACAGTTATAATCCACAGTACAACTATGTGTTTATGTATTTTTCAAGTCATATATTTATGTATTTTGCCATTGTGAACATCAGCCTCTTAATGACTCTTGCCTTAAAACAGGAGAATATAGTGATGTCATTATTAGGGTGAGAAAATCTGCCACTTACTAATTCTGGTGGGAAGTTGCCTGGCATTTCTATATCTTGAGTCCTACACTTTTAAACTTAGAATAATATTACAGTTGCTATGATGATTAAATGAAAAGATATATGCTTTGTGTATTTACAACTTAAAACTCAGAATTTGTGTCTTCTATAGGCAAGTAAAGGGAGCCATCCAAGAGTGGTTACTCTAAGGAGTTAGATGGTGAGAGTGCTACTTTAAGGAATTGGGCCAGGCAGCAAGGCCACAGTGACAAAGAGGAGGAAGAAATTAAAAATGCAGAGATCATGCATTTACCATGAGTTACCTGAGAATGAAAGTACAAAAATAAGAGAGAAGAAACAGTGAAGGTAAAATCAAAACAATATTATAGGGACCCCAATATTGAAAATTTAAAGTGTTAGTGGGACATTTTCAATCAGAGGCCCATATACAATTAGAAATGCACTATAGGAAGGACCAGTAAGTTGGCATACACACAAACACACACACAAACACACACACAAACACACACACACGTTTTAAAGCAATAATGGGGAAAATGAACCAGACAGAGAGGTAAAACAATAATACATCTGAGCAAGATTCACAAGAGTTTGGTGCAGAAAAGCCAGGCAAAAATCATACTAAGAAGTGTTTGTTTTTGAGGGTTCAGTGTCAATTCCCAAAACCAATGCAATCATAATCAAAAGGTATATATATTTTTTAGACATTAAGAGGTCAGCTCCAAAATGTTTATAAAAATACAGAAGCAACCAGATAAGCATTTTTTAAAGCAAACTGAAAAACATAACACCAATTTTGGAAGATTGATACTACCTGATATCAAAATGTTTATGAAAGTCATCAGCTGAGAAAAGAAGTTATCTTTACAAAGATGCTGAAATAACAGCATATTCACATTGAGGAAAGAAATGCAACTTGACCCATAACATACCATATAAAATTATTTTGGAATGGATCACAGGCCTAAATATAAAAGGCAAAACCATAAAACTTTTAGTAAAAAAACAAAGGAGATCACATGTTCAAGACATAGGGAAGATAAAGTATTCTTAGAAAATCCACAGAAAGCAATAAAATAAAAAGAAACAAAGCCTTTCCAATGAAATTAATGACAATAAAAACACTGCTCATCCAAATTTCATCAAAGCTGAATAAAAAATAACTACTAGAAGAAAGCATAGGGGGAAAGCTCATGTCATTATTCATGACAAGGAGTTTTTTGGAAATTACAACAAAAACAACAAGCAAAGGCAAAAATAGACAAAAGAGATTGCATTGAAGTTTATGAACAGCAGAAGGAACAGTCAACAGAGTAAAGAGACCATCTATAGAATGGGAGAAAATATTTGGAAACTAGACATTTGATAAAGGATTAACATCCAAACCACATACAACTCAACAGTAAGAAAACAACCCAATTAAAAATTACAAGGAACCTGAATAGACTTTTTCAAATGAAGACATTATCATAGGCCAACAAATATATCAGAAATGTCCAACATCATTAATCATCAGGAAATGTGAATTAAAACCACAATATGATCACCTCACATCTCTTCGGATGCTTTTATCAAAATGACGAAAGATAAAAAGTATTGGTGAGACTGTGAAGAAGAGGAACCATTGTATACTGAGAAAGAAATTTTTGATGTTTATAAATTATTCAGTCTCAAGTACTTAAGTATTATGTTTTGTATGAGCCATATAAAATAATATAGAGAATATCTAGAAAGCATTAATAGAGAAATACAGGAAAAATGGCATAAGACATATAGAAAACAAAGAGCAAAATAATAGATGTAATATTTGAATTAATAGTAATTACATTACATGAAAATTGACTAAGTACTCCCCTTAAAAGGAGATATTAACATAGCAAATTTTGGAAACATGTTTCAATTACCTTTTGGGAAAAGAAGACTCTACATGCCAATATCTTTTATGAATAGGGATATAAAAATATTTAACCAAAAATGCAATTTGAATTAATGAAAATATGTGTGTATGCTAGGAAAAGGTCAGAGAAGTTCCAAATATGCCTAAGTATAACATCTCCTAGGGATGCTAGAATGTCTTTTGAAATATAATAAGAAAAAAAGGAGATACTATATGTGGCTGTAAGAACCATGTAGGTAAATGAAATAGGACTTGAGGCTCCCAGCAGGCACTCTCCAGTAACAGCACATGTTCCTCAAACTACCTTCTCTGTAGGTTAATATGTGTGTTGGGAGGAGATAAAGGGTCTGAAAAAAAAAGGCAGGAGAGAGAGAGAGCAATTGTGGAGATACAGATAAGAGGGACAACAAAACAGGCACTTCAAGGCACTGTGGTTGGTATGCATAACTCAATTTCTGTGTCACTCTGCCCACGATTCATATTCCCAGGGGAGAGTCAGGAAGGAGACCTCTGATGATCATTCTTTCAAGTCCCTTGGCTCAGGGAGGGCATGATGCCCCAGAAGACAGTCTAACCATAACACATGGAATGACAGAGAGCTATTACTCAAAGGAAATGCTAAAAACTTGCTAGCAATAGATGGAAGAAGGGATGATGCACAAACAAAATATCAAGTGTCCATTACACAGAGTTATAACTGGAAAAAGAATGCTAGTGAATGCTTACACAATAACATACACATATATAAAGCCCTTTGTGCCAGGTCCTGTTCTGAGTCTTGCTGGTATTAACTCATTTAACCCCCACACAACCCTCATTATCCCTATCTGGCACAAAAAGAGACTTATGTATAGGGAGAATAACAAAATTTGAGCCTGGGCTGCCTGGCTCCAGAATCCGTATCTAACCCTCTGTGGCATGCTGCCTCTCAACTGAACATTGCTTGTGGAACAGAGCAGCCAGTTTCTGGCTAAGACTAGTGGCGTCAAGGAAAAAAGAAAAATGTAAAGCCATTAAAACATCTCATTATACCACTTTATTGCATTTACTGAAAGAGTTTTTGAACTTTCATTTTATGAATCAAAATCCAATTCATGCCCTCAATTTCTTGAAAGCTTAGAAGATTTAAAAAACTCACTTTCACACATGAAAGTTAAGTTCTTAACGATTCAGTGCATGTAATTGAGGTTTGGAGACGGAGTTTTTCAAAAGTCCACTATCTTAGCCTTTAAAATCGGAGACTTCAGTGCCTAAATGTTATCAAAAGGTTCTTTTTGTTATTTATTCAAAGATTAGAACTTTTTTCTTGAAGCAGGCGAGATCACTAACACCATGTCATTTCAGGACCCTCATCACGGTATGAATGAAGCCACATAATTGGAAGCTTAGCCAAGCAGAACAGGCATTAACAGGTGATGGTACAAATGGATGCCACCCTTATCTTCTTGCTTGCAAACCCAGGCCGTTTTGCACAGGAAAGAATTTATAATCTCAGAAGAGACAAAGAAAAAGAAGCCCCTGAAAAGAGAGTGTTCACAAAGGAAGGGATATCAATACCCTCTAGCGACTGCTCCTGATAAGCAGTGTTCAATCCACTGAGGGCCATTTCTGCACAAAATGCAGACAATGTCAAATAAGTGGCTTTCATTGGATCGGTTTCCAAAACAGGCGAATATTTAAGAGTTTATGGAAAAAATAATAAGCTGAAATTAACCATTAAATGTTAAACACATCAATAATCTATTAGCTCTTATTTGCTAGGCATGAAATTTTGTCATAAATACAATCTGTATTTTCAATATTTTACCTCCAAATATAGGACTTTAAATGAAGTAAAATGTGACCTTTATACAGAACATTATTCTTATATAGATACAAAGAGCTTAATATTAACTCCAAATGGCTTTTTTCTTTTTTCAAAGACTATTATTCATCATGAACCTTTATGGTGATTACATTTTTCTATTAGGTATTCATATTTATGGCAAAAAGTATAATAAAGCCTTAGCAGATCATCTAACATGAAATATTAGAAAGTCATTTGTGGCCAGACATTTTCTGTCTAAGACACTGTCATATAAAGTAAAGTTGCTTATGATTTAAGTTGTAAACAGTCCAGGGCCATGTGGAGGGCAGAATCAACAAGCTTCAATGTAGGAGAAGTCTGAAAGGGAATCCCAGCAGGAGGGACTCAATTATGGTACAACTTTGAAGAAAATTGTCTGATTCAATTAAGTGCAAGCAAAATAAATAATGCATGTGCAAGCACTTGGGTTGAACCTCCAGCACCTAAAAGAAGGAATAAAAAAGACTGAAAAATAAGAGGCAGTGCAATACAATGCAGTGGGTGGGGTCCCTCATATTTGTCAAATCAATAATCAATAGAGTACTGCCATGCATTATTTATTTATGTTTGGTACCAGGGATTGAACTCAGGGGTACTGACCACTAATCAACATCCCCATCTCTATTTTTTGTGTTTTATTTAGAGACAGGGTCTCACTGAGTTGCTTAGTATCTCACCGTAGTTGAGACTGGCTTTAAACTCACTATTCTCCTGTCTCCGTCTCCCAAAGTGCTGGGATCATCTCCATGTATTGTTTACTTTAGACGACAAACTTCTCTAAAATGTGGACCAGGAACAGATCTTATTTATAAAGGAGAGAGAAGATGGTGTATGCAGGGGCAGTACTCTATTGATTATTGATTTGACAAATATGAGGGACCCCACCCACTGCATTGTATTGCACTGCCTCTTATTTTTCAGTCTTTTTTTTCCCCTTCTTTTAGGTGCTGGAGGTTCAACCCAAGTGCTTGCACATGCTAAGCACCTCCTCTACCACGAAGCCAACCCCAGCCACTGAATGTACTTTCGGTTCCCATTCAGAAGAAAACTTTGCAATCATATACCTCAAATGCCAGTTTTCCTGCAGATATTCAATACTCTTCACCAGAAGTTAAAGTTATTCAGAACTTTCACCATGCCTTAATGTGAATAGATAGGTGGTATTTTTTTCTCCAAATCTATAACCTCATTTTAATGATGAGAAAATGCCAGACAGAGCAGATTTGAGGGACATTACTACATATGTGACCAGTGGTGTTTGATACTGTCAAAATCGTGAAGGATAATAAAATCCTGTAACAAGAGAATCTGTCACAGAATAGAGGAGATTAAGGAGACATGAGGACTACATACAAAGGATTGTACCATTTTAGATTTTGGAACAGGAGAACAACAGTGGAAAAGCTGGGGAAATCTGAATAGAGTTCACATCTTGGTGCTGTGCCAAGTCAATGTCTTACTTTTGATAACTATATCATGGCTATGTTAGATGTTAACTAAAGGAGAGGCTTGTGGAGGCTACACAGGAACTTTATACTATCTTGCCAACTCTTCCATAAATCCAAAAAATATTTCCCAATAAAGTACCGTAAAGTAAAGAAATGATCAAGAAACACAGAATGTGGTTATGTCAAAGACTATAGGAGCCGGGCATGGTGGCACACACCTGTAATACCAGCACTTTGGGAGGCTGAGATAGGAGAATCACAAGTTCAAAGCCAGCTTCAGCAATGACGAGGTGCTAAGCAACTCAGTGAGATCCTCATCTCTAAATAAAATATGAAATAGGGCTATGGATGTGGCTCAGTGTTCGAGTACCCCTGAGTTAATCTCTGGTACCAAAAAAAAAAAGTATAAAGACTACAGGAGACAACATTAAACAGCATACTACTAACACAGAAGCTATGGGTATAGCTGGAACAATATGAGCAACCAAACTAAATTGTGTATTACTAAATCAGAACTCGAAGTAATTAAATATACATAAAATAATTAGGACATGAATAAAATAAGGAAATAAATGGAGAAGAGGGAGCAAATACCCTGTACAGAAGAATTTCTAGTAATTTATGTAGAATCTTCCCTCTCTTGCATGTGAAACTTAATTCTTCTTCACCCCAACTCCCATCTCCAGTGAACACTACACTTGGTCATTTGCTTCTAAAAAATATAGAAAGGGGAAGGATAATTTTAATTTTCAGAAACATGGCAGACACTGCCTCAGCCAGGTGATTGAGGTCGGCATCATTAGTAATAAGTCATGTTGATAACATACACCCTTGAAATGATGTGATAAGGATAGAACTTCTGCTTCTGTGATCATTGGCTTAAAAATCTATAATCCCAGCTACACATGAGAAGAAAATTCAGATAAACTCAAATTGAGAGACATGCTACATGATACCTGGCCAATACACCAGAAAACTGCCAAGATCATTAAAAACAAATAAAATATAAAAAACCACTGCAGTCAAGAGAAAATTAAAGATATATGGAAATTAAAGATAATATAGTATTCAGGACAAAAATTAAACAGAAAAACAAGAGGAAAGAATTAAAACAGTTCATGTCTTAGTAATGATATATGTACCATAAAAAATAAAATGGTACCAGTCAGGTAAACATGGTGAGGTTTATAAGAAAACTTTGTGTGACACTTTCACATACTATGCAAATCTAAAACTCTGCTAATATTTTAAAAAATTACAAAGTTTAAAGACAAGGAAATATATAAGCACATTAAATATTTGGATAGATTCTCCTCAGGATATGTTGCCTATTACCATGCCCCTAGGGATAAAAGTAGCCATAGTTCTTTCTAAAAAGAATTCATCTTGTTTTGGAATCTCTTTCATTTAGTTTTACTTTTTTAAGCCTACATTTTTAAGTTTGTGTTGTATGTTTGCATTGTTAAGTCTCTTGTGACTTTGTACATTGAAAGGAATTGGAAACCACATTTACAATTTTTAAAAAATATTTTATTAGTTGTTGATGGATATTTATTTATTTATTATTTATTATGCAGTGCTGAAAATTGAACCCAGTGCCTCACACGTGCTAGGCAAGCACTCTACCCCTGAGCCACAGCCCCAGCCTCTATCACTGGGGACATTCTATCACTAGAGACATTCACAGGTGAAGAGAGTCAACTTTCTGAATGCCGCAAACAGACATGTATCTAAATGAAAAGGTAAAATAGACAATCTCTCCTTTTTATTTCTCATTTATATTAAGGGCAAGGAGTATTGAATAAGAACTAGATATTGGATCCTTTACCAATAAGAAAGTTTGCAGTCCTTCTTCTTGTGATTACTATGATGTTTAACAGCACCTGTAGATGATCCTATTTAGATGTCTATATCAACAGGCAGACAAATTGACCAATAAATAGATATTTAATTATCTTGAACCCTCACAGCACCCTCCTTCACATTCTTCTTTCCTAAAATTTCTCAACTAACCCAATGAGATGATGCTGTCTGTATAATAGGCAGGATTATAGTTACAAAATTTTCAATAGAGACATTTTATATTTGATGCAACCTAAAATATGGTGACAGAAATAGACATAGCACCTTTGGGAATCAGACAAATGGCTTGATTTCCCTGAGCCTTTAGTTTCTTCACCTGCAAGATAGGAGTTGTAATATCTACTCTCCAACTTTGAGAAATAAATAAAATTATGCCCTAATAATCCCAGCGTAACAAGTAGAGCAGAATAAGTTCTTAACAAATTAATTTCAGTGGCCAGAATTTATCATACCCCTACTATGTTCAAAACCATGTGCTAAGCAATTCATGTGCATTTATCCTCAATATTCAGAAGAACTCTGTGGCAGTAGAAACTTTCTTTTCAATATTCAGTGAGGAACTCTTTTAAAGGTGTGCCTGAAGTTCACATAGCAAGGAAACTAAAGAGAACCCACTGACTTTTTAGAGTGAATTATAACTGCAATTCTAGATTGTGTTTCATGTAATAGAGTCTGTCTGTCTGTCTGTCTCTCTCTCTCTCTCTTATTTCCCATTGATGCAGGATGGTCCTGTTCTAGCCTGAATTCTGCTCCAAATGGTGTTGCAAATATCATTAGAAGAATATTCCAAAGCATCATTAACTATTTTTCAAGCCCTTCTGCATGTTGTCTCTAAACAGTTCTCTGCCCCTTTTCTTGGACCTATTTAGGTCTTGAGAAAGCCTTTTCTCTCCTATTCCTCCTTTGTCATCCTTTCCAAGTCATCTACACTTGGTCCCTTTACACAAATGTCACCGTTCTGGATTTCATCATTTTGCTTTCTATTTCTTAATCACTCCCCTTTTCATCTGCTGAGAATTTCTAGTTACAGCCATACTTAGAAAAAAGCCTTGTGCTGATGAAGTATCCACAGGTCCTTCCATTTCTACTGGAAGAGAGAGCTACCCGTGTCTGAATTTGTAAAACACAAAGCCCCAAAATATGAAACAGTGCTTCACAGATACATGGTTACATGAAATACCAGGGCAGTAACAGTAAGCATATTTCAGGATGCTTAATAACAAAAGAGACAGATTGAAGTGCACTTGGGACATTGTATTACTTTTCTCTAGGAATATTAGAATACAAATTGTTTGATTAAAAAAAAAAACTTGTAACAAAAACTTGATACCACTGTCCAAGTAAACTGTCTCAATGCTACTGAGATTCCAAAAGTAAATATCAAATGAAGAAGCAAGTAGAGAATCAGATCTGGCACAGAACATAAAAAACCAAGCTTTCAACCTAAAACTTGGCACAGGAATAAGCAACTGTTTCTTGAACTGGCTGATCCTGGAGGAACAATATAAATGAAAGGGAAATAAAAGAAGAGTGACAGTTGCGGTGCAGTCTGAAAAGGTATTCTTTAATCTACAGTTTATTAAGATCTTGCTTGATATTTGGTATTGTTTGCATATACAGATCTCACTTAATTTTCACGGCATTGTGAGACCTGATATGATAAGCACATTGTACAGTTGAGGAAAATGAGGTTTGGATGATTAAATAACATGACCAAAATCATTACTCATTGGGGAAAAGCTGATCACAATGAGATACAATTTTATACTTACCAGAGTAGTTAAAATTAAAAAGATGGTGTCAAATATTACTGAGAAAATGGAACAAGTAGACTTCTTAAGTCAGGCAGTTCTTTTAAGGTGAAATATACTCTACCCAAGACCTACCATTTGCACGCCTAAATATTTATCCTATGAAGTAAAACTATATGTTCACGGGTAGAATTGACATATAGTGCTTATGGGAGCTTTGTTTACGCTAGCTTAAAACAGTAAAAAACATGTTTATCAAAAGAGAATTGTTAAATAGATTGCAGCATAATGTAAAATGTTTTGCAGCCACTAAAAATCAAACAAGTGACAAATTGTATAACAAAAGTGAGGTATAGGCAACATTATTTTTGGTGAAAGATGATGCACACTATATGATCGTGTTTATATGAATCCAGAGAAAGTAGAGTTAAGGGAGAGGAACCAGAATAGTGTCTGCATATAGTGTGGGTGTGTCTGTGGTATAGTGACACTTTTCTGGAAGGTCTCCTTTCTAGGGTAGAAGCTTTATGGGATAGAAATTATACATGTATACATTTAACAGAACTCATTGAATTGTTGAATTCCTTTCTGTGTCTTTAACTGTTGGCATTTTCCCCTCAAACATATGTGCCAATGAATTTTGAATCATTTTGATTACCATGTGGCACACTGTACTCAATAATGGTTAATTACTGCTATTCTCAATAAACTCTTGATGGGGGTGTGGGGAGAGGAGGTGTGTGCAAGCTGTAAAAGGAATTCCTCAATTCCCCAAGTGAGCCAAATAGAATCAGAAAGGCAAATCAACACCCCACCAAAATTTCTTGCATCCATTAAATAACACTTAGATTATCTCCATAAACAATGATCCTCACAAATCCATTAAAATAAATAAATATATTATTATTTCTTTCATTGGAAGATAAAGTTTCTCCAATTTGACATTTTTATTCAACAAAACATATAGAAATTAGCTTAAACTTAATACAAATATTTATATCTCATTTCACTTAGGCAATTTTTATTTAAGAAGCCTGAATACACTCATGATATTTCTACATTAAATATATGACATATTCCATTAAATCAGTGAATATTATCAGTCAAGGATATCACTATAAAATTTATTGATAAGAAGCTAATTTTGAGGGCTGAGGTTGTTGCTCAGTGGTTAAGCATTTGCCTAGCATGTGTAAGGCACTGGGTTTGATTCTCAGCACCACATATAAATAAATAAAATAAAGGTCTATTGACAACTAAAAAAATAAAAATAAAAAAGAAGCTAATTTTGAGCCCCATAACTATATATGTAATGGGTGTGTTACATACAACTTTAGAAAATGTCCCATTAGCCCATTGCTTATTAACTACAAGAAATAAAGAAAATGAGAAGGGGAGAAAAAGAAAGAGAAAGCCAAAGAGAAGGAAGAAAGGAGAAAACAGTTTGACTTCTGTAAAATTACAGATTACAAAACTAATAAAGAAAAAATGTCCTGGATAGAAAAGGGTCACATGCAGTTCATTATTAATAATTCAAACAATATAAACAATTTAAAATTGAATGTAAAGAAAGAAAATCATCTGTTTCTCCAAGGCTGGGGTCCCAAGGGTGCCTATAAGAAGGAAGTGTGAAAGTCAACAAGGAAACTTCCACTGCAAGGAATATAATACTGTGGAACTCAAAACAAGGGCTGAGAAGGTGGTCTGGTTTGAATCTGTGTGGAAAAATTCTGGCCAAGAATTCTTGCACACTGAAAATTCCTTTTGATCATCCAA
Source organism: Xerus rutilus (assembly GCA_028644305.1). Lineage (NCBI taxonomy): Eukaryota > Metazoa > Chordata > Mammalia > Rodentia > Sciuridae > Xerus > Xerus rutilus. The sequence continues at coordinate 18,271,990 of CM053404.1, read as the reverse complement.
AAGATCGAAATAATATATGTATACACAGAATGTGTATCCCATGCCCCAGTGTAATTAAGATTAGCAACAAACCATGTGTTCTGAGTCCTCAGGAGTCCCCAAGGTTTGACTGGGTAACAGGAGGAGATGGAAGGGAAGCAGCTATCACAGCAGTAGCCAGTACCTGTCCTTCAGAAAAGTGAGCCAGCCAAGTATCAGAGAAGACAGCTTTGACAGCAGTATGGTCCTGCATTAAACACCACACATAGAAACCCCACACCTGAGGATCTGTTCTTAAAGAATAAACTCATGAACGCTCCAGTGAAGTTTATGATTGAATTTACCAAAAGTGACCACGGTTACCTGAGGACACCCAAGTTTCCCCTTTTCTTGTGTAGCAGATCAGATACTGGGGATTTGAGAAGTCCACAGATAAGTCTGTTACATGCCTTGCTAATACCCTAAACTTACAACCAGAATTGTGACTGATGGACCCCTCGAATTATTGCCTACTTGATGCTATGTGAGTACCCTCCTTTTCACTCCAAGCATCACAGCCAGGTAATCTCAAAGGACAAAGATCATGAGAGGAAGTGTCAAATTATAAGCAGAGGCATAGGAAGATCTGAGATGGGCAAGATGTGAGATAACCCCAAGAACCATGCAAGAGAAAAATGTTAGCATCAAGATAGGGAGTGGGGAACAACCTGAGCTCAACTTAACTGAATCTCTGTAGAATGGGCTGGCCTGAGTGCCTCTGAAGGTAGAGAAGGCAGAGGCTGCAGAACCCACCAGGCTCCACATATCAGAGACAACATTCTGCCTTTGGCTTTTGGGGAATGGCTTATTTCAATTAACATGGTATTCTCCAGTTTTCTCTGATATGAAGATGCTAATTTCATAATGGGCGGGTAGGGAAGAACAGAAGTACTTTGGATTAAACAAAGGGGAGTGAAATGAAGGTATGGGGAATGGTAATAGGAAAGATAGTAGAATGAATTGGACATTACTATCCTATGTGCATTTATGATGACACAACCAATGTAATTCCACATCATGCACAACCAAAAGAATGAGAAGTTGTACTCCATATATGTATAAAATGTCAAAATACAGTCTACTCTCATGTATAACTAATTAGAACAAATAATATAAAAAAAAAGAATCCAGCAGGCTCATGTGGAATAGCTGCTTTAGTGTCAGTCAGCCTCAACCTCCTGCACTCTGTGAGCAACCCCATTCTGAGAGAGGAAGTTATTTCACCAAGCCAAAGGATGGAATTTCTATCTACTATAGTAAGAAAGGAGTCAAGGATACAGATGCTTTCTAGGGGGAGCTCCAAGAGGTGATATTCACTGAGAGGTGATGCTCAGCACATTCCCCCACAGGCTTGAACAAGTAAAAAAGAAGATAAGAAACTGAATGAAGTCACACATGGGCTTTGGAAGCAGAGAATATGCCCTAAATGAGGCTCTACGGAGCTCCAGTTGGAATGTTATGAATACAAACATAGAATACATTGACTAAAACTGGTAGAAATGATAGAAGAGCAACCCACATGCCATGAACCACAAAATGACAGATTTAAAAAAGAACATGTTTTATCCACAGGAGAAATTATTCCTTAACTGTATAAGGTAAATTTATATATCTTCATGCATCTGACATTTCCATTTATCTTAAAGAATGAATGTAATTTTGTTACATTTCTATAGATCTTAATAATGCTGTACAGATGTACAAATAGAAATCATTCATAGTTCAGTATTTAAAAAAAAGATCAATTCCTACGCATCTATTATTATAGGACTGTTTATTCTTATGTTTGTTAATTCAACAGATGGTATTATCAAGCAAAATAAACCACCTGATAATAATAAGCAAAGAGTCAAGTATAGTGAAGTTTCTGTCTAATAAATACCTGAAAGAAGTGAGGGAAAAAAGTCATGTACACCTCTGTAACCTGGCCGTAACCTCCTAACACTTTCAACATCCGTTAAGACTTCATCCAAAATCTTTATGCACATAAACTGCATATGCACAATTTTGTACACAGAGAAAATACTACCAAAGTTGCTTTGTAATCTGTTCTTTTTCAAACAATAGTATATCATGGTTGTCTTATATATTCAGATTGTATAATTGTATAATCTCTAATTGTTTAACTCAACTGTCTTTAGCAGATCTCTTATTCAGGAAAATTTACATTGTTTTCAATTTTATGGTATTGTGAATTATAAAGAGAGAAATATCATTGTTTATAAACCACTATGTACTTAATTATCCTCTTAGAACAAAGATTAATGAGTTTTTGTCCAGAGGACAAAAAAGTTTGCTTCAGAAGCACTGGAGTATGAATCATGAAACATAGCCTAGAGTTAGCTTTGGTTTCTTTTCCTTCCTCTATCCTTTTTCAGTATGCATGTAAGAAAATAAGAGAATGAGAAAGATGTTTCAGACCCTTCTAAGCTTGAAATTTCAACTAAAGGAAGGAAAGAATTATGATGCAGTGATAAATTTTAAAGGCAATTATGTTTGGTTTTACTATGTATTTTTCAGGAAATTATAGATTTGTTTTTATATTCATTGATTAGCTCAATGACTTACATTTTTAGCATAATATCAATTTTATTAGTACTCTTGGGTGCATATAAAATTAATAGGAATACCTAGAGAGATGCTAGAGGTTAACCTGACATGAATAATAATGGTATTTGAGAGGTAAAGAAACACTGTATTGTTAGGTCTTTATTCCAAGATACTCAAAGTTGGTATTCCATATCATTAAATTTCCATACATTTGAACCAAACTATAGCTATTAAATGTATGGCCTGGAATAAATAATTTAAACTCTCATAGCCTCTGTATACTCATACAAATCAGGAGGAAAATCACAATTTATATCTTGTAGTTAACTGCATTTGAAGATCTTTGCACAGGATATGACATATTTCTAAAGCTACAAACTACTTATAAATTTAGATTGTGTCAGGCTCTTTTTAAATACATAAAACATGAGTTTCCATTTTCACTATAAATAATACAATAAAGTTATTAAACCATATACAGACTTTTCACAGGTAGCTGAAGTCTAAATAGAATCTGGGTGGTCACCTCATCTATATTCAGAGCATCTTTTAAAAAATTTTTTTATTGTTAGTTGTAGATGGACACACTACCTTTGTTCTCTATTTGTTTGTTTGTTTGTTTTATGTGGTGCTAAGTTTTGAACCCAGTGCCTTAAATGTGGTAGGCAAGTGCTCTACCACTGAGCCACAATCCCAGCCCTTTCATAGCATCTTGCTGAGATACAAATGATTGAGATTTTTATTACCTCCATGTTAATAATGAGAAAACAGAACAAGGATGAAAAAATAGGCCAGTGTCAGAACCATTGATTGAGGGCTGGAGATGTGACTCAGGGGTATAGAGTTTGCCCAGTGTGCTCTAGGCACTCTGTTCAACTTCCAGCACCTTAAGAGAAAGAAAATTGGTTGAATTTTTAGTTTTTCCAATTCCTAATTTAGACATTAGCTGCCAACAGAAAGCACTGAGGAATTTTGGTATCACTGACATCTAGCTATGCTAGTAGAGGCATGGATTATTACAGGATAAAATGTTACTTTACCTTATAAAATTTCCAAACTGTGTATTTTTATTTTATTTTTAATTATAATACATAGTATTGACTACAGAGCATAGGAATAACCCTATGGAAATATATTACAAGCCTAAAAACTCATGCCCCATATCCCAATATTCTCAAAAATTAAAATTTATATTAAAGAAATATTATAAATACAATAAATATTTATAAACATTGAGTGTTTATAATAGAGGACGAAAATAGACCAATAAGGTGTTGACTAAATGATTATATGTGTATATATATATTATATATTATTATTTCTATATTATGTATATATATACACACACACATAATATCACAAATCTCATTTTTTCTTTTGGTAATTTCCATATTTTTACAACAGAACAATTGTGATTATAGTCAGAAAACAAGTAATAGTATATTCCACTCCTGTTTTCATGAATGGGGATAATTATTGATTTACTAAATTTGTTTTGAAATGGATTACAACATAATTAGGTGTTTGATATCAGTTTACAAATTCAATGAATATTTTTCTAGCAAAAAATACACTAAAATAAGTTGCCCCTCTTCATCCTTTTTCTGCCCACAGATTCTCAAATAAAAAAGGCTGATCCTTCACATATCTGCCATGAAACAATGGCATCAGTGTGAAATATTAGGACAAGAGAGATTCCTGAAGCATAATTCATGTACAAAATTAAACAGTAATTCAATAGTTCTTCAGTACCCTAGGACATCACTTACCCCTGTGTTCAGTATGATTTTTTATGCATAGTCCAAACTCTTTCACTTGTGCCCTCATCTTCATGTGTAGCATTGAACATGTCCACTCTGTACCCATACTCTACCCCAAAGTGAAGCCAGCTGGACTTTAGGTCATAGCAACCTTAACTAGGGTTTGTCACATTTCTTAAGGTATTTATATTTAAATATCACCAGGGATAGGACACCCTTTAGAGAAGAAGAGTGGGGTACAGGAAGTTCTCTGTCAGTTTTCTAAAATATACTGGCTTGAATTCCCACAGGGCTCTTAGGCCATAAGAATGCACTTTTTCAGCAGTGTTATTTTGTCTGCTTCCTCATGTGAGTCTGATGATCCATATAATTTTTCTTATAAACAGATTGTGTATTCTTAATCCAACAATCCAAATTCGAAATGCCCCCAGGTCAGAAATATTTTGAGCATGAACACAAGTAGAAAATCCCACACATGACTTCATGTGATGGTTTATAGTTAAAATGCAGATATCCTAACAACAATATGTAACATTATCTTTAGTCTAGGTTATAAGGAGTATATGAAACAAATACATTTTGTGTTTAAACTTCTGACTCATCCCCAAAATACCTCATTAAGCATACGGAAATATTCCAAAGTACACAAAAATCTGAAATTCTTCTCATCCCAAGCATTTCACATGAGAGATCCTCAATTTGTACCTCTATTTTTTCATTAAGCCTAAGATCATTCCCTTCTCAGTACAATAAGTATAACTTACTAATACTTTCCATCTAATAATTTCATTTGTAGAAAAGCTAAGTTCCCACTCTCTCTACACTCATCCACATCTCTGTACCAGTTTTACCATCTTTCTATTGTATAAAACATTAGAGCGACTAAGAGCTTGTTGAAAGATGAATCCCTTGACAGTCATCCCTGAATGGCCTAAGTAAGTACCCCACCACTACCATAAGCATCACAACTTTTCTGCTATTACCAGAATTTTCTGGAGGAATCATTTGTAGCTTGACATATCTTAAGGAATTTTAAGTTCAGTGAAAACTGTAAACAACCTGCCTAAAATGGGAATGGCATGTTTTTGGTATGACAATTTATGAAAGAGTCATGATATTGTTGGCAAAAGACCTACCAGAGATAAGAGGATGGTATCAGAAGCTAAAGGTTGACAGGAAGATTGAGTCAAAGTGAAATAGTAAATCAATTAAACCAAATACGCTGTCAAACTACAAAGCTATATTCTCCATGCAAATGGCAAATATGAGAACTACCAGAAGTACAGAACAAATATTGACTCATTCTAAGAAGAAAAATGTCTTAAATGCAGAAATTTAAAACAGATTTAAAAGAGAAGATTTTTTTAACCACAGAGAAATCACAAGGAACCACATCACCTCACCTTCAAACACTTGCTGCCAAAGGCAGAAAAATGTAGTCTAAGAGAAGTGTACTAGAGACTTTTAACTGGAATAAGTCATTATACTCCTGGCCTCCATGACCCATCCCAAATTCTAAAATGAGGAATTCAGGAAAGAGCTTCCCATCTCCTCTTATAAATCCTTTTGGAATGTTGGAATCCAATTTCAAAAAAAGAAAAAAGAAAAGAAAAGAAAGAAAGAAAAAAGAATTCACGAAAGATCAGTCTTTTCTATTTCTACAGACTTGTGTGTTGGAAATGGTCCTAGCAGGTGGTAGAATATTTTTAACTCGCATCTGCATTTGGGATCCTGTGTTTAGGAGACTGTGGTACAAGAGTAATATGTCAGAGATTGAAGCCATCACCACTGAGGCACTAGATGACAATATAATGAATTACTTTACCTCTCCAAACTTTAGTTTCCTCAACCTGGTTTTGAGCATAATAATATCTGCCTGGTTTTCTCCTCAGAATGACAGTGAAACACTTTTAGAACCATAAAATAATATAAAAATTCAAGAGAATGAAACAACATGATTTTTCTAAAAATGACATTAAAGGAACATTTGACTGGGGGTTATTATTAAATTCAATTCCCAAAACTACCATCTCCCCCGAAAAAGCAACAAGATGAAGACACATCCCAAATAATTGACATGCAATATATAAAATCACAACATGCTTGAGTGCATAGGCCCTACAATTTATATGGAATGTTTGTTTTTACAAAGCGAATACTCATTCAAAAAGCCTCCTTTCACTACCATCTATGATATTAGGTAGTCTTGTACCCTGATGTTTCTTTTATAACATCTGCTAAAATAAGAAACTGATTATGAAGCCATCTGGGACAGAGTAATTATTATTTAAAAATTATCTCCCTGAATAATTGCCACTGTAATAGATGACATTTCAGAGCAATGATATTAACAAAACCATTCTCATTAAAGAAATGAGGAAAAGGATTCACATAAGGAAAACCATGACGACTGATTATCAGATAGAGTGGGTTACATATTGATCCACAGCTGAGCAAGGCTGAGCATGCATCTCTATGTATGCTATGAAGCTATGTACACAAGCTAATGTCTTCATATGCTCATGGCAATGTTTTTCACAATTGCCAAAAGCTGATAGCAATGAAAATGCCCTTCAATAGGTAAATAGATAAGCATGGTACACCCATGAAATAAAATTTTATCCAGTAATATAAAAAAATAATCTAGCAAGCCAGACTTGGACAGCCATTAAGTATGTATTGTAAACAAGTCAGTCTGTGAAAGGTACATATTTTATGATTTCAATGATATGGTATTCTGGAAGAAGGCAAAACTACCTAGAGAGTAAAAAAACAGATTTCCAACATTCATGAAAAGAATGAATAATGAATAGGTTGAGCAAGGGGACAGCAAGTCATTGTACTATTTTGTATAATACTGTAATATGAATACACGACATTCATTTATCAAAACTCATAGAACTGTACAACACCAAGTGTAAGCCAAAATATAAATTATGAACATCATTTAATAATAAAGCACCAAAAATGGTTTATTATTTGTAGAAATGTATCAAATCAATGCTTGATATTAATAATAGGGAAAACTATAGGAATGAATGAGTATAAGAGAAATCTTTTTACTTTTCACTTAATTTTTCTATTAACTTAATAGTTATCTTAAGAATAGTCTATTAATTTTTTAAAATATCTCATGTATTCAAATATAGTACACAGAGTTCTTAAAATATCATTTAATTGCAAATAACCAAAGTGCCAAATGATCTGCTGTTTATTTTGCTATTTATATTATATAAATATAATTGAATATTAGTTTTCCATCAGAATAAAATTTATAAGTGTTATGAAGAAAAATTTAAGATTCCCATGTAAACAGAAGAAAAAGTCATCAAACTGTTTTAAAATCAAAACAATGCTGAACATATGTCTAGTGCGTGGAAACAATATAAAGTTTAAACTGATTTTGTTGTGATTATGGGATTTCATATTAGAAAAATACTAATAACCATAACAATGTTTTAATAAGCTGCTTTTAATTTTTATTGTTGAATAATTATACATATAAAAATTTGAAAATACAATAGATTCCTTTCGAGATTTCCCTAATGGTCACATTTTATATATTACAATATCAAAAACAAGAAATTGACATTGATACAGTTCTGTTAACTAAATTACAGACTCATCCATTTGTAATGCTACCTGTGACTTATGAGAACTTCATTTGCCCCATATCCTTGAAACTTTGAACATTATTAATCAGACATTTTGTTGATTGCAGTATGGATCGTTCTAGACTTCCCTGATTGCATATCTGCAAACCATTCCAACCCTGCTAAACCTGGCTACTACTATCCACCAGTTATTTACTTACTTTTTACTTTCAGTACACAAAATTTCCACCTTATGAACTTGTGGAAAATACTTTATGAAATCTAGCAAAGTGTTTTTGAAGATTTATTTTGCCTTTTGTCTTAGTGACCCACTAATTTCTAAAATTGCATATGTCAGACGACCCTCATCATCAATTTCAGAATGGTTGTTTTATGTATTTGCATTAGGGCTATATTGTTGTGTCACATTTTGAATTCCATATGGGGATTTTCTTAACTTTTTAAATGATTTATTTTAATTTCATATAAGGTTTGCTCATTGTGCTCTAAGGTTCAATGGATTTTGACACAGGTGTAGTCATGTGTCCACAATTACCGCTTCTCACAGAATAATTGTACCACCCTAAAATTCCATCATGTCCCAACATTCAACTCTGCCTCCTCTGAACACCTAGAAGCCACTGACGCTTTTAATACATCTCTAGTTTCACCTTTTCCAGACTAAAATATAAGCAAAATCATATAGTCTGTAGACACTTCAGATGAGCTTTTTTAGCAATATGTATTTAAGATTTGCCCATGCTTTTTCATGGCTTGATAGGTCATTTTTTAGCATGCACATGTGTTTTTTATATCAGTTGGCTAAATATCTAGGAGCACAATTGTTGGAATGTTATGATAACACTGTTCAACTTTGTAAGAAATTGCAAAACTGTCTTCCAAGTTGGTCATCTCATTCTACATTCCCAGCAGCAAATTCACTGGCAAGTGGTACTGTTTGGTTCTAGATTTTGGGGATTCTAATGAGTGTAATGGTATCCCTTATTATTTTGTGTTGCCATTCTGTAAGAACAAGTGATGGTGAGCATCTTTACATAGACATGTATTTGTTTGCCATCTATAGATCTTCTCTGGTACGATGTCTCTTTGAGATCACTTGCCCATTTTTAATAAGGAATTTTTTTTAAATTTTGAACATTAGGAATTTGTTGTATAATTTGGATACAAGTTATCAATACAGGTTTTACAAATAGTTTCTCAAAATGTGTGGCTAACCTTTTTACTCTCTTTGTTTCTTTCATTAAGTTTTAAATTTCATAGGGCCCAATTTATCAATATTTTTCTTTCACAAATCATATTTTTAAAGTTGTATGAAAATTCATTCCTATACCCAAAATTCATTTAAATTTTTCCCATGTTTCTTTATATAAGTTTCATATTTCCATGTTTTACATTTAGTCCTGAGATTCATGATGAATGAATTATCCTGAAAGTTTTAAGGTCTAGCTCTAGGTTCATTGTTTCTACATGTGGTCATTTAATTGATCTAAGATCATTTTTTAAAAGAAAAAACACTATCATCTCATGGAATTATTTTACTTCCATTGTCAAATATCAGTTAATTATATTTCTGTGGTTCTATCTTTGGATGTCTTCTGTGTGTCATTGATCTGTGTTTCTATTCTTAAACCAATACCATGCTTCCTCTTGACATCGGTAACTTTGTCATATGTCTTGGCATTGAACAGTGAGTGCACTCCAGCTTTTCTTTTTATGTTGTTCAGCATTGTGGTGACTATTATTAAGTTTCTTGTCTTTCCTATAAGCATTAGGATCAGTGTTTCAATATTTACAAAACAGTTTGCTTGGATTTTGATTGCAAATGCTTGTAAATTTGGGGGAATTGACAATAATACTGGATCTTCAAACCCATCAATATGGATTATTTCCCTATTTGTTTACGTCTGCCTTGTTTTCTTTCAACAGAATTTTATAGTGTTCTGCATGAAGAATCTGTATATATTTCATTATATTTATACTTAACAACTATTTTTTTTAAATTTTTGATGCTATCATAGATGTTATTTACTATTCTCTTCATCTCAGGTTCCAACTGTTGATTTGTGTTATATAGGAATGCAGTTGACTTTGGCCATTAATCTGTATCCTATAATTTTGATATATTAAATTGTCTATGAAAATAATGAATTGAAGTAGAAATAATCAGGTTATGTTTGACAAAAAGAAAAAATGCAGCAAACATAACAGCATTTTCATGCTAGTGATTTAAAGTTCTAATTCTAACTCATAATTCCTCTCATTATTTATAAAGGAGAGAACCAAGTCTTTCAAACAACATTAAGCGAGCATCTCCTACATACAGATGATTTTTATCAACATTACTAATAATTTTACAATTATCCTTAACACCAATCGCATGCTTACCATCCACTTTGCAGCTGCCTTCATTTGATTTTCACAACCTGACAACATAATGCATTAGTAAAGATTCTTCCAAATAGGGTTGAAAGAAACCCAACTCTAACTATATGGAAGAAAATGAAAATAACAAAAGCAATAAGGGGGCTTAGCATCTGCATGCTCTGGGAAGCATGGATGAAAATGGATCCAGCATTGTATCTAGTAATTCTTTACTAAATTTTCCCTCCCCATTTCTTTTTGTGCTTTGACCTCATCCTTTCATTTTTAAGAAATTGGCAGTTCTAAGAGGAAAGTTAATTGCATTGAGCTCATTCAATAAATGAATAGAAAGTCACCAAATAACTAACATAACATTACATCCCAAAGCCCTCTAAAAAGAACAAATCAACACCAAAAGCAGTATAAGACAGAAAATAATTAAAATCAGAGACAAAATAAATGAAATTAAACAAAATTCACAAAATCCATGAAAAAAATGTTATTTCTTTGAAAAAATAAATAAAATTGAAAAAAAAATATTAGCCACACTAACCAAGAGAAAGACAGGAAAAACTCAAATTACTAAAATCATAATGCAAAAGTAAATTTCACTAGGGACACTACTGAAATACAGACAATAATCAGAAACTATTTTGAAAATTTACACTTCAATAAAGTAAAAAATCTAGAAGATATCGACAAATTTCTAGATACATAAGACCTACACAATGGAATATTAGGACATAAAAACTTAAACAAATCAACCTCAAGCATAAAATTGAAGATGCTATCAACAGCCTACCAAGAAAGAAAAGCCCAGGACCAGATGGAGACTCACCTGACCTTTAAGGAAGAACTAACACCAATCTTCTTCAAATTATTTCATAAAATAGTAAAGGAGAGAACCCTTCCAAATTCATTCTATGAAATTAGTATCACCCTGACACCAAAGCCAGACAAAGACACATCTAGGAAAGAAAACTTCAGACCAATATCCCTGATGAACATTGAAGCAAAAATTCTCAATAAAATACTGGTAAATCTCATACAAAACCATATTAAAAAGATAGTACACCATGATCAAGTGGGGTTCATCTGGGGATGCAAGTTTGGTTCCCCATACATAGATCAATAAATATAATTCATTCCATCAATAGACTTAAAGACAAGAATCACATGATTATCTCAATAGATGCAGAGAAAGCATTTGACAAAATATAGCATCCATTCATGTTCAAAAAACTAGAAAAACTAGTGACAGTAGGAACACACTTCAACATTATAAAAGCTGTATATGACAAACTCAAGGCCCACATCATTCTAAATGGAGAAAAATTAAAAGCATTCCCTCTAAAAACTGGAACAAGATAGGGAGGCTCTCTTTCGCCACTTCTATTCAACATAGTCCTTGACACTCTAGACAGAACAATCAGGCAAAAGAAAGAAATAAAAGGAATATGAATAGGAAAATAAGAGCTCAAACTCTCTTCATTTGCTGAGGACATGATTCTATATATAGAACCCCCCCAAAAAAACTTTACTAGAAAACTTCTAGAATTAATAGATGAATTCAGCAAAGTAGCAGGATATAAACTTAACACCCATAAATCAAATGTGTTCCTACACACCAAAGATGAATCAGCTGAAAGAGAAATTAGAAAAACTATCTCATTCACAGTAGCCTCAAAAAATTAAATAAAATACTTGGGAATCAATCTAACAAAAGAAGTGGAAGACATCTACAATGGAAACTACAGAATCCTAAAGAAAGAAATTGAAGAAGACCTTAAAAGAAAGAAAGATCTCCCATGTTCTTGGATAGGCAGAATTAATATTGTCAAAACAGTCATACTACCAAAAGTGCTATATATATTTAATGTGATTACTATTAAAATTCCAATGACATTCTTCATAGAAATAGAAAATGTAGTCATGAAATTTATTTGTGTAGAGGACCCGGTCATGCAAGTATGGTTACAGGGAGTGCGGCAAGGCTGAGCAGGTGGGAACACCCTGCTCTCTCTGGTCCTGGAACACCAAGACTTGGCCCTGGCCCCTTGCCAACTGATGTGCCCGGAGACTTCTCTCCCCCTGACCCCGGCTCTTTGCCAACTGATATGTTTGAACTTCTCTTCCACTGACCCTGACTCCTTGCCCTGGCTCTTGCCAGCTTCTTGACAGCTTCTACTAGCCCCGGACTGATACTGGCCCTGGCTTCTTGCCAACTGACATGCCTGGGGATGACCTTTTAGTTAATTGGCTAAAAATTGATTAGGTTATCCTCTGGTTAGACACTCTTATGTATATAAGCTTCTACAATCCAATAAACCTTTGAGCTGTGTCATGAACACTGTCTCCTGGTGCCTGATTCCGGATTCCGTTGGTACTGTCACACTCACTTCCTATCGGACCACCTTGTTCCAGAAATTCTCAACATATTTGGAAAAATAAGAGTCACAGAATAGTCAGAGCAATCCTTAACAAGAAGAGTGAAGCAGGAGGCATCACAATACCAGACCTTAAACTATACTACAAAGTAATAGTAACAAAAATGGCATGGTACTGGCACCAAAATAGACATGTAGACCAAAAGCACAGAATAAAAGACACAGAGACAAACCCACATAAATACAGTTATCTCATACTAGACAAAGTTGCTAAAAACATACCTTGGGGAAAGATAGCCTCTTTAACAAATGGTGTTGGGAAAACTGGAAATCCATATGCAGCAAAATGAAACTAAGCCCCTCTCACCATGCACAAAGCTAAACTCAAAGTGGATCAAGGACCTTGGATTAGACCAGAAACTATGTACCTATTACTGGAAGAAAATATAGACCCATCTCTTCATCATCTCAGCTTAGGAACCAAATTCTTCAAATAGACTCTTAAAGTGCAAGAAATAAAATCAAGGATGAATAAATGATATGGTATCAAAATAAAAAGCTTCCTCACAGCAAAGGAAACAATCAAGAATATGAAGAGAGAGCTTACAGAACAGGAGAAAATCTTCACCACCAGTATCTCAGATAGCACATTAATCTCCAGGTTATAAAAAGAACTCAATAAACTTAACACCATAAAAACAAATAACCAAGTCAATAAATGTGCAAAGGAACTGAACAGGCACTTCACAGAAGAAATCCAAGTGGTCCACAAATACATGAAAAATCTTCAAAATCTCTAATAATTAGAGAAATGTAAATTAAAACCACACTGTGATTTTAACTCGAGTCAGAATTGTAATTATTAAGAATACAAGTAACAATAAATGTTGGCAAGGATGTGGAGAAAAAGGTACACTCATATTGCTGGTGGAAGTGAAAATTAGTACAACCACTTCGGAAAGCAGTATAGAGATTTCTCAGAAAACTTGGAATGGAACCACTATTTGACCCAGTTATCCCTCTTCTCCGTATATATCCCAAGGACTTAAAAATCAGCATACTATAGTGATGCAACCACATCAATGTTTATAGCAGCACAATTCACAATAGCTAAGCTATGGAACCACCCTAGGTACCTACACTTCAATAGATGAATGGATAAAAAAATGTGGTATATATGCTCAGTGGAATATTACTAGGCCATAAAAAAGAATGACTTTTTGACCTTTGCCAATCAATGGATGTTTCTGAAGATTATCATGCTACATGAAATAAGCAAAATCCAAAAAAACCCAAAGGCTGAATGTTCTCTCTAATATGCGTATGCTAACACAAAATAAGTGGGGGGCATGTGGAGAATAGAAGTTTAGTGGATTAGACAAAGGGGAATAAAAGCAAAGGAGAGGGAGTGGGAATAGGAAAGATAGTAGAATGAATTGAACATAAGTTTCCTATGTTTATATGTGAATATACCACCAGTGAAACTCCACATCATGTACAACCACAAGAATGTGCTTCTAATTAGAATAAGTTATACTTCATGTGTGTATAATGTCAAAATATACTCTACTGTCACGTATATCTAAACAGAACAAATAAAAAATAATTTAAAAAGAATTTGTCTTTTTATAACAAATACTTTGATGAAAATATGTGGCTACCAATGAAAATATTTATTGCATTTTTGAGCAAGGAGATGCCAAGAAAGTATCTTATTCAGCACTGTGTAGGTCACATGCCCATCCTTTAAGTAAGCTCAATAGCCAGGAGATTGAAATTTCCTTACTGGCCACTCCAGGTCATATACCCAACCACTGGATTCAAAGAGTGAAGTCTCATGATTGACAGCTTAACAAGAAATAAGCAATGAAGTTGAAATGCAAAACATCTAAGGCCATTTACAGTTAGGCATTGCCTTATGATGAAGACCGTGGATCTGAGAATAACTAACTTCATGTCATGTATGTAAAATGCCAGAATGGAATTGGGTACTAGTGGTGTTTGAATTACACGTCCAAATCTCCAGTTAGCAAAGCCATACTGCTCTTTCTATCCTGCTGTGGTTGTCGGAAAGATGAGGATGATGATGATGAAGATGATGACGACGACGACGAGGAGGAGGACAACAACGGAGGAGGAGGAGAAGGAAGAGGAAAAACAAGAGGAGGCAGCCAGGGAAGTTGCTGCTGATGATTAAGAAGAATAATGACAATATGATGATTATAACAAAACTAGGCTATCAATACAAGATGACAGGGTAGTCCAGCATCTTGTCATCAATTCTGGAATTTTCCAAAATAGGAGATGTTATGATGGACTCCAAAGTCTTATGAACTCATAAGGAATTTCTTGGATAAAATTTCTTGGATAAAAAAAATTTCATGAGTTTTTGCAAAGAGAAAGGATTTGCTAATGAAGAAAGAGAAAATGGTGTAATAGTAATGGTGCACTAGTAATTATTATGAATTATTATTGAATTTTTTTTTTGGTACCAGGAATTTAACCCAGGGATACTTAACCACTGAGCCACATCCTCAGACCTTTTTTGTATTTTATTTAGAGCCAGGGTCTTGCTGAGTTGCTGAGTGCCTCGCTAAGTTGCTGAGGCTGGCTTTGAACTCGCTGTCCTCCTGCCTCAGCCTTCTCCCAATTCGCTGGGATCATAGGCATGCACCATCACACCTGGCCATATAAATTAAATTTTGTGCCCCATGTTTTGTTTTGTTTTATTACCTCTACGTAAATTATTTATTTTCTTAGGTTGTAGACTCTTCAGGAAAGAGTGCTATCTTACTTTCTCCACGCTGGCCACTAATTTCTCATGAATCTTTTCTACTGTAATATAAGCAGTCCTTTCATTTCCCCTTATGAGAAATACTGATTTTTTTCCCCAACTACCTCCAATCTTGAGGGATCCTCTTTCCTTACAATTCCAGGTGAGAAAAAGACCTTGATTTATGCTAACTCTCTATATACAGTTATAAGGGAAAAAGTAAAATGTCACACAATTGGTTTGCCAAACAGCCCAGAAGACAACAGGAAAAATCAATGAAATTCATGTTTTATCTCATATGTTTTGACTGTTGCAGGAGTTCAAGTCCAATTGTGCATGTTAATATTAGTAAGTAAAGGCAGAAAAAGGAAACAAAATTAAAGTCAAACAGACTTAGATTCACTGAAGCTCAAAGACCATCAGGTTATAACCAAGTGGGGTAGACCATTTCTTGAATATGTTGGAGAAATTTTTTCAGAGGACCCTGAAGTTTTGTTTTGTTTTGTTTCTTTCACGTTTTCCCACAATAGGAAGCTCAAAGTTACTGAAAACAACAAACACTTTCTGGCTCAGAGCAGCACTGTTCCGGAAAGAATCCCTGGATCTTAGAAATGAAAGAGGAAAAGGTGTCTGTTTTTCAAACTACTTCCTTCTTTGCTTCCTTCCTTCCTTCCTCCCTTCCTTCCTTCCTTCTTTGCTTCCTTCCTTCCTATAGAGGAAAAAGATTTTATAAAAGGAAAAGGGAAATATATAGAAGATCAATAAAATCAATGACAAAAGAAAATCAATCAAGACATGTAGGGCCGGGTACAGCGGCGCACGCCTGTAATCCCAGCACTTTGGGAGGCTGAGACAGGAGAATCGCGAGTTCAAAGCCAGCTGCAGCAAGGGCGAGGTGCTAAGCAACTCAGTGAGACCCTGTCTCTACATAAAACACAAAATAGGGCTGGGGATGTGGCTCAGTGGTTGAATATCCCTGAGTTCAATCCCCAGTACTAAAAAAAAAAAAAAAAAAAAAAAAAGACATGTAGGTATAGAAATATTACTGAAGTATTATAATAAAATATAAAGAATTATAATATAAAAAGAAAAATATAATTATTAGTTTTACCCAGGGAGTGAAATTATAGCTGGGGACTATAGGGGCTGCTGCTCTTCACCAAGTACCTTTTGGTACTAACAATTTTTTTGTTTAATGTTCACATGTTACTTAGATAATGACAGCAGCAATAATATTCTTATTAATGATGATAATGGGGCTACAGACTGAAAAGATTAAAACTAAAGTGGAATACCATCCAAGTCCACAACATAACAAAGTCATCTTTTATAATCATTAATTTCACAATTACTAAAGCATCATAATAGCCCTCTGATTTTTACAAATCAGGTTCCTTGCCCTTTTGTTCAAATAGAGACCTAGAGGTTCCAACATTTACCTCACTCAGCCAGTGAGGACAGAACAGTGGGAAGAGAACTTGTCAGACTCCAGTGCTCCCACCTGACCACAGGCCAATGTTCTGAAGGCAACAGTCACCAGAGCAAAGGATGTTGAGGGGAAAAAGAAAGAGCAAAAACATCACTGTACCCGGAGGAACATCAACTTGAGAGGTGAGGGAGCTGGAAGTATCAACTGAGTCCAGAAAGTGTTAAATGATAAATGGTTGAGAAATTTCTGCATGCAGATGATGAGAAACGGCACATAAATGGGGCAGAGCCCTCATGCCTTACAGATGATGAGGGTGTTTCCCCATAAATCATTCCTAGCCAAACATACACACTAGCAGAAAAACATAAACACAGAAATAAATGAGTCATCATCCGACAAAGTGAGGCAAGGCATCTGATTATAGATTTAGAGGTTAGAAAACACAATAAATTTCTTCCACCAAAAGTTTGTGTAAATACGTAGGCAAGAGCTCACTTGTACATGACTTCTACACATAAAAAAATTGTAGACCTGGGTAACTCATGTCACTTCTCCATCACTCATCCAGCCCTCTCTGTAGAACAGAAGGAGGCTTACTTGTATCTTTTATGATTGATCATGATGAATATTTAAAGACATCAGTGATAGAAAAATATCTCAGCTGGACTTAACCCAGAGACTTTGAATGGGACAATATTCTAGCAGAACAAAGTGAGACTATAGCATGAATAAAAATCTTGGACTATAAAAGAACAGATTTTATGAAAGGATACAAAAGTTTTGGGTTAGAGTATGAGGAGAGATGAGGAGGATGTGGACAGCAGAGGTGAGCCAGCTCCTGCAGGACATATACCCCTTGATAATGAACCACCCCTCAGAAGTCCCATGGCCAAGCCCACACTTCATTCACGTCTCTGTGCCAAAATTCATGTGCAGAGAGAGATTTCCCCCTTACTACTACAAAGTATTATGTATATTCTACAAATCACTAGCCTTTTATCTTATTTTCTCCAAAGATGTTTATGCATTCCTTTCTCTATTAAGACAGCATTTATCTTCCCCACTGAAATGCATACTACTAGAAATCAGGGACTGATTCAGTTTGGTCCTCTGTCACAACTCCAGCACTTAGACTAATGACATATATTATGTCCTCCATAAATATCTGGGAAAAGAAAGAAAGAAAGAAAGAAAGAAAGAAAGAAAGAAAGAAAGAAAGAAAGAAAGAAAGAAAGAAAGAGAGAGAGAGAGAGAGAGAGAGAGAGAGAGGGAGGGAGGGAGGGAGGGAGGGAGGGAGGGAGGGAGGAAGGGAGGAAGGAAGGAAGAAAGGCTTGTGGTTTACTAGTTTGATGAATTAGCAATTCATTCAACCTCTTCATATTCGTGTGTGTGTGTGTGTGTGTGTGTGTGTGTGTGTGTGTGTGTGTATCATTGGTTATTGGGATGTACAATGAAATACAGGTAAAGTGTTCAGGCCAGGGACTAACACATGGTAAATATTTAACAAATAGGTTTACCAAGAGAAAAAGAGAGAGACAAAAAGTCAATTCAACTGTGCATCCACTCTCTTTTCCAAGGACAATACCTCCATTGCTTTACATCTCCCCGTTCAAATGTCATGAAGAATCTCTTTTATCTTATCTTTCATTATAGAAAATAAAAATGAAAGAAAGAAGAAAGGAAAGAAGGAAGGAAGAAGGAAGGAAGGAAGGAAGGAAGGAAGGAAGGAAGGAAGGAAGGAAGGAAGACAGTTCAGTGATTAAAATGACCAGAATTTAGCCTTTTATGTTAAAGAAACAAATACTATAGTCAAGTTGCAAATTTTCTTTCCCACAAAAGTCCATAAAATCCTACATAGAAAGGGTGTGTGCACATGAGCATGTGTGTATGTTTGTATAAACACATGATTACCAAAAGCATATATTGAGTAATTGTGAAAATGAGCCTCTTCCCTTTGCTTTTTCTCAGTCTCTGTACAGAATCATCAGAAAATATGGAACAACCTTCTTTCGGTTTTACAAAAGGACTTTGCTCCTGGCAGCTCTGAGCTATATGGGCTGAATTTATGAATACATTTGTTGCATGGTTTTTATCCAATGCAAAAACAAAAATCAGTAATGCATGACTGATCAATGCTGCTCACATAGTAAAACGAAAACATATCTTGCAGGTATTCAAACATATATAAAAGTGTGAACAGTTATTATGGTGCTTCAAAACTGGCTATCTGCATGGAAGTAGTAAAATACCATATGATCCATATTACCCATCTGTAGAAATTTTATTTCTCACCTACTTTGCAGAGCTGATGACATTTTGGAAGCTCCTGAGCTTCCTAATACCAGCAGATCAGAGAGTTGGAGGCCTGAGACTTCTAGAATGCTCATGCTTTTGCTATTTACTTAATTTATTTGTTTACAAGCAATGTCCTATTTGCCACAAAAATTGAAAGTGGATTAAAGCACACTAGCTTTTTGTCAAGGCTGTTTTATGCTATCCAATGTCTTTTAGGGATGCTACAGCTGGCCCCATTCAACACAGCTTAGTGCACTATTGGTGTGGGATCAGTGAGGGTATTAATTTTTATTTCTGAAATAGAAATATTTATTTCTATTTCTATAAAATTAATACCAGGTAGTAACTGAAATATTTCATGTTTTTATTTTCTTCATAACTACCATAGCAGTGAGTACATCTCAGCCTAGTGATTCCAAAATTTTGTATTCTTCAGAATTGACCTGGGAGCTTATGAAAACAAACAAACAATGAAAGAGCAGGCCCCTAGTCCTAAGAGCTTCAGGAAGCCTTGGATGATAACCAGAAATTTCAATGTTTTAAAAGCACCTGAGGTATATCAGATGGTCTGGGGGTTGCAGTTTTAAAAGTACTAAATCATCTATAATCTTTGACTAGCTAGTATACTGCACATGACTTATTGTGATGCCTGTTTCTTTTTTCCATTGATGTCCTGCTCACCTCCTACCCCCTTAAATGTTCCTTAGTCCATTTTGTGAGGCTAAACTTATTCTACCTGTAAACTTCACTTTATAAGAATATAAACACCTCTAGGTGTCCCTCCCTGGACAATTCAATAACAGTGATAGGAAGAGACATGAAGAGATAAAGGGAAGACTATTATCCAACTTAATCTCCACACAACCTTTGTGAATATAGGTATTATAGTCCCTCTTTTTACTAAAGAAACTGATGTTCAGAGAGTTCAAATGACTGGGTCAAGGTCACACAAAAGGGGTAGGAGAGGCAAGAAGAGTGAAATGGAAAGGGAAGATTATTGAAATAAATGTTTAGTCAAAACATTTATCACATCTCCTTTTGAGGGGACCAATTATGGGTATTCATAGATAATAGTTTTCTGAGGCAGCAGAATTGATCAAGAGCTAGCTGTATGTACTAAATGACACAGCTTTGAAAAAACAAATAAAAACAAATGGCCATCTCTGTTACTAAATCACAAGTAAAAGTAACTAAAAACTAAATCTAAAAATAGAAGAGTGTTGGCTCATATTTACTTACAATCAGACCATGAGTGAAAGAGTCTGGTCAAAAGCATACACACACATGTGTGTGTATCTATGTGCACATGCAATAAACCTCTGGGCAAAAATATTTTCATAGCAAAGAACAGCTAAAATGTTGCTGATCAAAGGCTAGCACCTAGACATGCAGCTTCAATAATTAAAATTTCCATTTATAACTCTTCTTCTAAGAGAACATGCTGATTATAAGTTTCTCAAGTCATATGAATTAACTTCACATAATTCTAATTTCCAGGATCCAGTCCCTTACCCATCTCACCTGCCATCTTGAATCTAGTTTGCAATTTAACCTGTGCCGTCTGCTTAGGGATAAGAATCACATGTGTTCAGTGAGATTGAGTAATGTGGGCCAGTTTGTCCAGGGACTTCACCCAGAAAATATTACTGGTGTTAAGGCATCAGTCTGAATATAAAATAGCATTTCATAAACTTCAACTTTCATCTCTATGTAAATTTAGTCAGAACATTTAACAGAATAATAATTTATGAATATTTATACTATTATATTTGTCTATGAGGGCTTTTTAGAATTATATTTTGAATAACAGTTCATATTTTCTTCTATAAAATCCAGTACCTTTCTGTATGCAGAGCTACAGAATAGAGATCTACATTTGACTTAAAGAAAACTATAATCAGTAAAACCCTCCTAAGTTAGAAAACATAAAAAGAAAGATGATCAATATGCAAAAAGACATCAATATGAAAAGTTATTTTGGAATATTAAAATGAGTCCACAAAATACATATTTTAAAGATTACTACATACTTAATATAAAATATTCAGATAATAATGACCAGAATGTTAACATTTATTTAGAGTTGGATTATATTGAAAGCACCAAATCTTATTTGTTTCCCACTCAGGGTCTAGCACATCCCCAAGGATGGTATAAGAATTAGAGATGTGACTGTACAATGAAGGAGACATATTTCATCACAGTTCTTCTGAAGACTGTAGACTTTAGTCAGGGCTCCTCAGAGTAACAAGATCTGTGGGTTTGTGGGGAGAGGAGTAGGGAGCAGGAAAGAGAGAATCTGTAGTGACCATGAGAAGTGGCAACTCTGAAGCCTAAAGCGGGAGCCAGCAGGCTGGCAAAGCTGACAGATTTTCTATGTGGCAGTCTAAAGGCAGAATGCCTTTCCCAGGAAATCTCAGTTTTGCTCTTGATAGCTTCAACTGACTGGATGAAGCCTAACCACATTATCAAAAACAATCTCTAGTTAAAGTCACCTGACTCTAGATGTCAATGGTATCAATAAAATAGCTGCACAGCAATATCTAAACTGCTGTTCTAACTAAATAACTGGACATCAGAGTCAAGTTTATAAAATTTAACAATCACAGACTTTGAAGGAAAGAAAAAAGCCTCATGTTGAAAACCACTGAGAGTAAAGAAACTTCTGAAGCAATTATGCCCCAATATTTGTTATGATTTAACAGAATAGAAGCCCCAGTCTTTATGCCTATAACACCTCTACATCGGTTACTGGGACCTCTTCCTAACATGGCTATTTGAAGTTCTACGTTTCTTCCAGTTTTCAGTTGGAACATCTCCCTAGGGCTAGTTGCTCAGCCACATAGACAAGAGAATATTGATCATGTGTAGTCTCTTCTAAGTTTGTCCCAGAAGTTAAGCATTATTTCCACTCACATTTCAAGGCAATAAGTAATCACATCACCTTACTTAGATGCAAGGGGATTGGGAAAGGTGATTGGTACCTATACAGTTCATTGTCAGCAAAATCGGTCTATCATGAAAGAAGGAAAACACATTTTATTTGCCATCTATATACCTAATACAGAAACAGAATCTCACAAGAAATAAAGTCATACAATTGCTCACAAATGAAGCTCTGAGTCAGCATTATTAAACCTACAGAGTTTATTTTTAAATGTATATTCCTGTGGCTCTTGAATCATAGACCATGACATGGAAGGGTTGTAGTAAATCCAGAAGTGAGTCTTATTTAAAAAAAAACAAAACAAAAACAAAAACAAAAAACTCATCCAGGTTACTTTGATGCAGCCTAATCAGGTCATGTAACTGATATCTGTCATCCACCTCCAAGCACAAACACAGTCAGGTGATCTCTTAAATGGACACCTATCTTGGAACTCAAAGGCTCTCAAGTGCAATGAATATGTAAATCCTATTTTAAACAAACTCCTTGGATGATAATGTTAGCTAATTGTTATTAAGCATATAAGATGTGCTGAGTACTGTTCTAAGAGTATCATACCGATTATATTATTTGTCCTACCAGAAACACTGCAAGTTAAGTATTGCTAACCCAATTTTAAAGGTGAGGAAATTGAGGCACAGAAATATTAAATTAAATGATAAATGTGATACTGGGAGATGAGAGACGAGGGTTTAATGCAGGCACTATGATTCCAAAGACTATATCTTCCCCACTGCCCTATACTCAGGCAATTCTGATATATTTTCCCCAGTTTTTATTGGTGCATTGTATTTATGAGATTTGTTGTTACATATTCATACATGCGCACAATACAACAATATAATTTGATCAATATCATTCCCCAGTATTTCTCCTTTTCCTCCTTTCCTCTCTCTTCCTTAGGTAAATAAGGTTGTAAGGAGTTTCTAGCTGAGATTGCATATGATCTCTGTTGAAAATTAAGGCAGTCAGTAAGTGTCCTTTACTTTTCCTCTCTCATTTAAATCTCCAAACCACTCCTGTGAACTCCAAAACATGCAACTGCCTACTCAGCATTTCCTAAGGTTACATACAATCAAACATCCTAAAGCAAATATTTTTCTGAAAATTTATTTTTGCCTGAAATTCATTTCATCCAGTGTTACAAATATCAACAAATGGTGATAACTACCTCAAGTATTATAAGCCTATCCCTAGAAACACCCTCCACATATTGTCTATCAGTGTTCCCTCCCACTTCAATACAGCCATAAACTAGTCCTACCAGTTTACCTCCAAAATCCCCCTTAAAACCATGTACTCTTCATTTCTAGTACTCATGCCCATTTGTATCACCATCTGCTTTGGCAGATGCAAAATCTTTCCAACAAAGCTCCATCTCCTGCATCCTCTAATCTACTTATATATTGTGACAAGAGTATTATTTCTGACTTATAATGGCTGAAGCCCCAAATCCTTACCAGCTCCAGAAAACCTCCATGTGCCAGCCCTGCTTGTCTCAGAAACCTCCACTCAGACTGCTCTTCTTATCTTTCCAACTCCCAGCCGTCTCCCCTTGAGCTAAAGATCTTTGCAAAAGTGGGCTTCTCTGTGATTCTCCCATAGTTTGGTCTGAGGGTTGTTTCCTTTTCAAATTCCTATACTGAAGCCTAATTACCAATGTGAGGTACTAGGAAGACATAAAGGGGCTTTGGGAGATGATTAGATAATGAGGGTTATCTTATAAATAGAATTAGTGCCCATATAAAAGAGGCCCCAGAGAGTTGCCTTGCGCCTTGCACTGTGTGAGGACACAAAAAACACCATCTGTTATCTTGCAACGGGAACCTCACTAGACATCAAGTCCACTGGGGCCTTGGTCTTGGACTTTCACCCTCCACAACTGTGTGAAATAAAATTCTGTTGTTTGCAAGCCACCTGCCTAATCTATGGAATGCTCTTCTTAACCACTCCAAATGTTATCCCATCTATAAAGTAGGACTTCAATG